>OY365815.1:11228958-11661458 GCA_959347315.1 Bimastos eiseni
AATGTCTTTTCGTCTGTAAACCAAATACTTCGTACACTTCTCTCGTTTGGAAATCTGTCAAGTAACTGTTGACTTCGCTGCAGGCGTTTAAATTTGCAGTTTTCGTTTATAACCTGCCCTATTACGCGTTTGTATGTTTGAAGTTGCAAATCTTGCTTTATAATGCGTTGCACTGTTCTTCGTGATATGCCAGTTTCTCTTTCAATTTCCCGTGGACTCTTGTGGCTGTGAGGATCATCATCCTGGCTACAAATCAGCTCACTCACACGCTGAATATTTGGTGCTGTTCTAACGAACTTCGGGCGGCCGCTTCCAGATTTACGCGCTGTCGTACCATCGGCATCAATTTGTTTACAAAGTCGATTAAGACTTGTTTTACTCCAGGCTTTATTTGGAAACTCAGTAATCATTCGCCTAGCTCCCCATTGTTTTTCAATTCGCAAATGTTTTATGAGAATACGATCTTCTGCTGTTATTTTTGTCATTTTATAAACAGTGCAAAAATTACATAGACTATAAAAATGACCTAAACTATGAAGATGACGACCTGAACTTCACGAAATAGTGACGTCATACGTTGGGTTAGTGAGTAAGGATTATTTTACAGTAAAAAAAACCGCCTAAAACATAATTTCACATATTTTGCACAAGATTTCACGAGACGGTCCCACTTTCTTTGCGCCACCCTGTATATATATATATATATATATATATGTATATATATATATACAGCTGTATTCAATAGAGCATACAGTGTAACACAACGCACCACAGGAACATATATTATTAACTTATTCACTTACTACCGATATATCCATTTCTGACTATTTACTTATTCATGTATTTATTTAGGGCAAACGGTAAGACGTCACTTTAGACGTCAGAACACGGCCTCTTTAGAACACTCCTCGGTTTCTTTAAGCGACTAATATATTCAGCGTAAGGCCTGTGGTTCATATATGACTGTACAGATTAAGGAAACGACATTATACACACGCATGCACGCACACGCCCACACAGTGTCACACACACACACGCACACACACGCACGCACTCACACAGTGTTACACATACATACATACATACATACATACGCTCACACGTGCACGCACGCGCACATCGTAACACATTAATGTAGCAATACACCAGAAAGAAACCAATAATATATATTTGTAAGGCTTCATATGATATAAAATAATATATATAATATTTATATATATATATACACATTGTAGCGATGTTCCTATTAAAACCCACATTTCTTATGTATTATTAACATTATAATATGCAGTCAATGTTAATTAGTTAAATTAATTCAGAGTTAATTAGTGCCAGCCTATAAATATAATGTAAAGGCGCTATAAGTTTAAATTAGAGCCCTTAGTAACAGTGTTGTTGGGGAGAACTGGTCGTTTGCAATTTGACATTCAGGAGGCAATGTTAAAAGGTCTGATTTTGGCCATCGGTCGTCTGCTGGGGACTGTACGGCGGAAAAAATGCGTTATCCGGGCTGCGAGAGTTTGCAATAAGATGTTCAGTATTGCTGGTGCTGAGAAAAAGTCAACACGTAATTCTCAAGTTGCGAACTCTCAAAGAAGTTTTAGGAGTTCGGACAGTTATTTGACCCAGGTTCGTCTAGAACTGCTGAGGGGTGCGAATGGTGTAGTGGCGAACAGTACTGTGATCGTCGAGTAATGATGGATGTATTCTCAGTGTGAAATCAGGAGTTATTTTCGTTCTCGAACTATCGGTCATGAGCGGTTGAATGCAGAACTCTTTTCACGTTAATATAGACGGACTGAGAGATTAATATCGGCATCTATAGTGTGTCTCTTCTGACATACTTGTCAACGGCATCGAGGCTACGCAAGTATCACATTAAGTCCGATTCATCATTCGGACGTGACGAGTGCGAGTGGAGGACGGCACAGAAGCATTTGAGGTGAAGAGGCTAGAGGCAACAATCATCCGAGAAGAAGCATCGACAGAATTTATACAAAGAAAGAATCCAAATGAACACTACAGAAATCCACTGCAGATCTGCTCCATTCCCGTGGGAGGTAGATATCTGACCTTAGAAGCGCTATTAGCTAATCTAGGCTGGCTAGGTAGTCATAAGTTAGATTAGTTCATAATCAATCTATATCTTAGAATTCTATTTAAATATTTTGCTGATTTTGACTGTTTTTGCAATATAATTGACGATGAAAGTTTGCAGTAGTTATTGATTAATTAATACTCAATTGAACTCATGAATATGTATATGAAGAGGCGTGATGGCCAAACCAAGGCAGAATAAGTTGAACTGTGTATATGCATCGTTACACACATAAAAAAATCAATGTATTCATAAAGATTTTTCACATAATGCACTGTAATGGAGCATTTCGGTACAGAACATTTTATTATGCTGCAACACCGCCACTTCCAACTTTACCTATAATTCATTATGTCTAAAGTTGGAAGTGGTGCATGGTGTAGCGCTATGTTCTCTGCATTGTAACCGGAGGGTCACAGGTTCGAATCTTCCTCGGACCACTGCGTAGCTACCCTGGATAAGTACACACCCATAATTTTTTGTGAGAAAGGCAACTGCATGCAATGGAAACCAGGTCACTCATCTCATTCCCGGTTGGCAGCAAAACCAATGGACATCTATTTGTCTTTGGGAAGATATCATAATGTCACAAGGAAATATAATTATTATGAATACTAGGAATATATACGCTTATAATTATGATAAACATGTACGTGGCGGAGTAGGGATCGTGTTCCAGCCTGAATGATATATATATATATACATACATATATATATATATATAATTACACATATTTTTCCCAGATATAATTATGTAACCTGAAAAATTATGTAAAATTGTTAATATATATAAATTTCTTACTTTTTATTTCACGCACACACACACACGCACGCACACACACACACACACACACATATAATATTAGATATATATATAATTTGCTCGTATATAGACTATTCATTTTGATATATATTATTTGGCCAAGAATGACTGTGCTCGAGTCGCTTCTTCCCTATCGTCTCTCTCCCCCACTCCTTCCCGTAGGACTGGCCGTCTCATTTCCATGAGTAGAACCGTTGTGAGTGGCCTTCGCTTGGCCACCGGAAGTGGCCGGCGGAAATGACCACTCGACCACGCTTGCCTCAGGCGCCCGGATGTACGACGATGATGACACTCGCTTCCCCAGCCAAGCGACAGCAAATGACATATATATATATGTATATATATATTTATGTATGTATATCATATGCAATACTACAATGTATATATATATGGCTATTATCGTTCATCCGTACCCCACCCACCCATCAACATCCATCCATCCATCTATCCACCTATCCATCCGTCCATCCATCTATCCACCTATCCATCCGTCCATCCATCTATCCACCTATCCATCCGTCCATCCATCCAAGCATGCCCTCGTCCATCCATTCACCCATCCGTACGTTCTTCCTTCCATCCTTCTATATATATACATTCATCGATCCATATATTGCATACAAACATTTGCATAACATACATGCATAAGCACATACATACGAAAAAACGTGCATACATCATTCTACCTGCATGTAGTCATCTATGTATATCGAGCTAGAGGCGCATACGGTATACATAATGTCATATATATACACATGTGCATAATACGCGCATATATATCAGCAATATATACATATATATATACATTGCAGATATATATATATATATGCGAAAAATGATGAGTTCTCTGCTCGAGGGCCACCAGAGGATGAGATGAGTGAGGTGGGTTCCCGTTGCCTTCCTCACAGACAATAACTTTGTCCAGTTTCGCATTATTCACAGTGGTTTGAGGTAGAGTCGAACCTGGGACCCTTCCTTTGGGATACACTGCATGCAGAACCTACTGCTGAAACATTGCGAGCCATTGCGGCGAATGAATGAAGGCCTTCAAAGCCTGTTGCTGTCGGCCTCTCGTATAAAAATCCATTATTGAGGCCACGTGAACTGAGATCGAATTCTTATCGTAAAGAATTGCGCCGACCAATTTGCATAGATGGCAGCACTTATGCGTATGTTATCGATTAGCTCTGCAATATATTATCCATACGAATGGGTGAGGGAGCGGGCGAATGGGGCGTCAGGGTGGGTGGAGTGGGTCCGTCAACAGAGGGTGACTTTGCCAGTGGATAAAGGTCATCGGCAAGGAACGGAGTCACTTCAAGTCCAGCGTTGTAACCCTCCCTTACTCAATCCCTCCCTCCTCTCCTCCCTCCTCCACTCCCTCCTCCCTCCCTCCTCCACTCCCTCCTCCCTCCCTCCTCCCCTCCCTCCTCCCCTCCCTCCTCCCCTCCCTCCTTCCCTCCCTCCTTCCCTCCCTACCCTCCTCCTCCCTCGCTCCCGTTAGTTCATCTGTAGATCAGATCACCCTTGACTCACCGTATTAGATTGTATTAGATGAAGAGAGATTAGATCTGATCAGAGCAATAAGATTCCTGCCCATCTGTCTGTATGTATGTCTCTCATCCATCCATCCATCCATCCATCCATCCATCCATCCATCCATCCATCCATCCATCCATCCATCCATCCATCCATCCATCCATTCATCTATCCATCCATCTAACCATCATTCATTCACCCACCCACCCATCCATTCATCTATTCAATCATTCATCCATCCATCCATCCATCCATTTAATTATCCATCCATCGATCTACTCATGCATCCATTCATTCCTCCATTCAACCAACCATTCATCCAACCATCCACTCATCCATCTATCCATCCATCCATCCATTCATCCATCCATTCATCTATCCATCCATCTAGCCATCATTCATTCACCCATCCATTCATCTATTCAATCATTCATCTATCCATCCATCCATTTAATTATCCCATCCATCGATCTACTCATGCATCCATTCATTCCTCCATTCAACCAACCATTCATCCAACCATCCACTCATCCATCTATCTATCCATCCCCATTCATTCATCCACCCCATCTATCCATTTATCCAGTCATTCAATCATCTATCCATCGATCCACTCATACATACATCCATTCATTCCTCCATTCAACCAACCATTCATCCAACCATCCACTCATCCATCCATCTATCCATCCTCATTCATTCATCCACCCATCCATCCATCCATTCATCCATTCATCTATTCAACTATCCGTCCATTCATCGGACAGCTGCATTTGCATTTCCTTTGCATTCAGCGTCGGCTCCAGCTGACAATTCAATTATTGGAAGCGCGGTCGATGAGGTCGAAGTTTGCAAGAGTTCCTTAATTTCTCCATTCGTACTTTCTCCGTCCATCCCATTCTCCGTCCATCTCTCCATCCATCTATAAGTGCGTTGCTCCCTTTATCCATCTATCCAGTCATCTACCACTCCATCACTCGATCTCTCCATCTATTCATCCCGTCATCCTTTCATCTACTCATCCCGTCATCCTTCCATCTATTCATCCCGTCATCCTTCCATCTATTCATCACGTCATCCTTCCATCTATTCATCCCGTCATCCTTCCATCTATTCATCCCGTCATCCTTCCATCTATTCATCCTGTCATCCTTCCATCTATTCATCCCGTCATCTCTCCATCTATTCATCCTGTCATCCTTCCATCTATTCATCCCGTCATCTCTCCATCTATTCATCCATCCCTTCCTTCATCAATCCCTCCATTCCTAAATTCATTCCTTGTCCGGTTCAATTCCAATCGTGTTGAATTTGTTATCATCTAACATCCACGTGTAGTAGTAACGGATGACACTGTGTCATTTAAGCAGATGATTTGTGTCGCCCTCCTCCTTTCTCCAGGCCATGGACTAGCGTTGCATGAGTACGATCAGTGGTGGAATTCAATCAAACACATTGTCATATCAAAATTCGCATACGAACAAATTATTGGAACAAAAAATACAGGCATCTTTGCCACTCCACTTTCCCAATGCCTGTATTCATTCCTGCGTGTCTGTCCGTCTGTCTGTCCGTCTGTCTGTCCGTCTGTCTGTCTGTCTGTCTGTCTGTCTGTCCGTCTGTCTGTCTGTCTGTCTGTCCGTCTGTCTGTCCGTCTGTCCGTCTGTCTGTCCGTCTGTCTGTCCGTCTGTCCGTCTGTCTGTCCGTCTGTCTGTCCGTCTGTCAGTTCCCTTCTTCATCCTTCTCCCAATTGTTGCCTCGTCCCATTCCTTGCATATAATTATTTAGTATAAAAGCCAACCAAAACATAGCGAGATAGATTATGGGTTCCTAACTGCACACTTTTCTCTATGCACGCCTGTCTGCTTTATCTAACTATCTGTCTGCATGTGCATCGCTTTATCTGTCCTTTGTCTGTCTGTGTGTCTGTCTGAGTGTCTGTCTGTCTGACTGTCTGTGTCTGTCTGTGTGTCTGTCTGTCTGCCTGCTTTCCAGCCTGACTGCCTGCCTGCCTGCCTGAATGGGCGGGTATGAAAACGAGAATCTAATATGGAATTAATAAGAGACGGGTTGTAACTTATTAATTTGGGCCGAAAGTTGATGGAGTGCGTTTAATATGCATCGCTTTGGAAAGAACGCCGACGATCAAACGTAATAATCAACAATGAAACGATAGATTACAATATTGCGATTACAAAACCCAGTTATTATTTCATCCAGTCTCGTACAGTCATATACATTTCATACATCAGTCAGTCAGTCAGTCAGTCAGTCAGTCAGTCAGTCAGTCAGTCAGTCAGTCAGTCAGTCAGTCAGTCAGTCAGTCAGTCAGTCAGTCAGTCAGTCAGTCAGTCAGTCAGTCAGTCAGTCAGTCAGTCAGTCAGTCAGTCAGTCAGTCAGTCAGTCAGTCAGTCAGTCAGTCAGTCAGTCAGTCAGTCAGTCAGTCAGTCAGTCAGTCAGTCAGTCAGTCAGTCAGTCAGTCAGTCAGTCAGTCAGTCAGTCAGTCAGTCAGTCAGTCAGTCAGTCAGTCAGTCAGTCAGTCAGTCAGTCAGTCAGTCAGTCAGTCAGTCAGTCAGTCAGTCAGTCAGTCAGTCAGTCAGTCAGTCAGTCAGTCAGTCAGTCAGTCAGTCAGTCAGTCAGTCAGTCAGTCAGTCAGTCAGTCAGTCAGTCAGTCAGTCAGCAAGTCAGTCAGTCAGCCAGTAAGTCAGCCAGTAAGTCAGTCAGTCAGTCAGTCGTTCATACATGTACGGTCGGTCAGTCAGTCACACATGTCGGTCAGTCAGTCACACATGTCGGTCGGTCGGTCGGTCGGTCGGTCGGTCTGTCTGTCTGTCTGTCTGTCTGTCTGTCAATCAGTCAGTCAGTCAGCCAGTCAGCCAGTCAGTCGGTCAGTCGGTCTGTCAGTCTCTCTGTCTGTCTGTCAATCAGTCAGCCAGTCAGTCAGTCAGTCGGTCTGTCAGTCTGTCTGTCTGTCAATCAGTCAGTCGGTCAGTCGGTCTGTCGGTCAGTCTGTCTGTCAGTCCTGTCAATCAGTCAGTCCGTCAGTCGATCCTCCCATTCACTTAATCAGCTCAATCACCCAATCAGTTGTCAGTCAGTCAATCTAGTCAGTCCGACGGTCAGTCAATCCTGGATTAGTTCATGCATTCATTCGTTCATTCATTTGTTCCGTTGTTCTTCGATTTTCTCTTCCCATTTGAGCAGTGAAACGTTCAGCTATATACATGAATGTATATATATACGGCCATTATATATATATATATATATATATGTATATATATATATCCAGACGGTCAGTCAGAAATAGTAACCGATAATTAGCCTATATATATACACATATATATTTATATATTCTGATTATCGGTTACTATTTCTGACTGACCGTCTGGATAGCCGACTTTCGGATCGACGGACGGACGGACGAATGACATTTATATTATTTTAAACAATTGACTTGTAAAGATAACTCAAAGTTTTTAAATCGACAAAATTTTTGTGCCAAGACAAAATATCAGATTCCGATTGCAAAACATAGGCCTAATCTTGATTTACGCGTAGCAACTCCATTGGTCAAAATAATCGTCTGTTCTCTGTGCATGCGCGCATATTATTACGATAAATTATAGAAAGTTCTTGTAAATTGATCAAGTGAATTCTATCGAAAACGACAGCTGTATTGAGCAATTTTACATAATACTGTATATCAAGTTACCTCGATTTTGATTGGTCGAGTGCTCCTAGCGGCTGGTGACCCAACTAAGATGCTCCGCCCACTACCTAAGGTTGAACTTGTATTCGACGAGTGTCATTGTCTATTGCAGGTAGTGCCTAGACAATAACGACAAAACCTCGAGTCAATAAATTGTGAAAAGCGCTAGTGAATAAGCTATTGCTCAGCGCCTGACATTCGATTGGGTTTTTTAGAACTTTGGAGATTACGATTACGCAAAGAGCGATTTCTAAAAGAATACTGGTCAGTAGGTAAGATGGAATTTTAACGGTATTTATATAGCAATTAGGAGAATCCTACATGCACAAAAATGTATGTACCTGGAATCCTAGACGGCGCATTTTCTAGAGGCTTGATAGGCTCATCTTCCACCTTGAACATCTTCAAGACGAGGCCACTACCTTAACATTGCGCATCCTATAGTTGCTAGATTGTTAAGCGTCCATGTAACAGCATGGGCTGTGTTACGGTGCTATAGAAATTTACGCCTTCGTCATCAACTTCGTGTTCCCAGACGAGCTCTCATCGAGTGCTCAGCGTGTGGTTTGTGTCAGTGGCCACTGGCCACTCTAGAGAGAGGTGATTTCCACAGAGATTTCACACAGTTAATTATACATACGTCTTATAATGTAGAATTGACACGACGTGCCATAAATTCAAATTCATGTTTTAAGGAGATGAGCAGACGACCATTAACCGGTAGAACACAGCGTTGTGGACGAATCGAGAAAATCCGGGAAGGGGAAAGTAATAGAGGCTGTGGTATAATATAGGTATAATTAGATCGCTCTCTGACAGTGCCAGTTCCAAGCCTGGATAAAGGAGGAGGGCGACGCTAATGATCTCTGTCATCACACTGTGTCGTTAAACTGCAACTACTACTGCGCCGATCCTACTTAATTCGCTGGGATTAGTAGATTATAAGTGGAAAATGACGTCAGGCATTTTATCTGCAGGAATGTCTGTAAGTGTTTGATTTGGATGGACTGATTGATTGAACTGATTGATTAATTAATTAATTAATTAATTGGTTAGTTGATACAGTACCAGGTAGAGGTGTAACAAGGTTTCTAAAAGTGGGAGGGGCCTAATTAAAAAAATAGTGCACGATTCGCCAAAAAATATTTTTCGACCCCACTTTTGAATTTTGCCCCCCTGAAATTTGAAAATGGGGGCACATATTATTTTAACAAAAGTGATCTTAAAAAGTCATTGGAGAAACATAAAAAAGAACCGATTTGGGGGGCACTGAGCACTAAAACTCGGGGGGGGAGGGGGCGATGCTCCCTGCTCCCCCGCTTGTTACACCTCTGGTACCAGGTCATATTATATCATGCTGTGCATTATCATTATACATACATTATAATAATATCATTACTATTATACAACGACAATGTTCCCACTGATCTGCGCACGCACGACTTTTGCGGATAGCAATACCATTCATTTAGCGCATAAATTTCGTGACGGTTGGTGTTATTTCTTACGGATAAATATAAATCTTTATCATATCTGCTGGCATACTGAGTATCCTGTGTCACTATATGCTAGACTGTTAGTAGGCCAGAGTTTCCAAGACCCGTGTTTAAAACCGTATGACATTTAGTTGTGAGACATCGTCACAAACGTGTCTAAACATCACAAATGAATGAATCGCTCATCACTGGTGATACGCCTCTACAATACGCTGCCTGCACTCTGGACTCTAGCCTCTATGTAACTGATTCTCCATGATATCGAGGTGAAAGATACATGTGATACTTATTTATCGCAAGTATATAACCGTTGTATTAGTTCTGTAGCGTTAAGTCGTGCTTCGTTTTCAGTTTACAATCACTATACATATACAATACAATACAATATAACTGAAATTTGACATTGCCCTTCTTACAATTAGTTCAGATGTGCGCACGCGCCTCGACGGCGCAATTGCAGTTGTACTGCAGAGCAATGGTGCGCGAAGGACTTGCTCAAGGTCCCTACACAGTGACTCTTTGGACGAGAGTCGAACCCGCTTACTCAGCGCACACTGAGCGTTACATGCCGACCGCTCTAACCAATCGGACACCGTGCCACACGCTATGTCACTCTAGCAGGCAATCTAATGCACTTGATTGAAAGGCTGTTCACTTTTTCACTTTTTATGCTGTCGTTTAAAATGTATCAATGTCAAATTGAGAGGCAGCCTACCGGTACCGATTGTCGGCTTCTGGCCACGACTGTACAATTCGATTTTAAAAAGTTTTTTTAGGTTTTTTAAGGTTTTTAAAAAAAAAATTACTCAAAAGTCAATTTTTAGGCCAGCGAGCGTAGGTCCCTTCCCATGTGAGAAGAAGTCAAGGAGAAAATGATATACTGTCCCATACTAACTATGGCATAGCAAAATATATCATACTAAACTATACTGTCTTGCACTTCGCCTTGCTTATATTAACCATTGATTACAGTATACCTTGTTTTATCTTATAGTGTATCTTAACCGTTTCTAACCTTATCTCTCATTACCCCAAACTATCAACCACACCAACTACCACCAACTGCAAATAAAGGGTAATACTATTGCAAATGCTGCTGCTACTATTTTGATTCACCCTGTGTCGTCGTAACCCGTCTTACCCTATAACCGCAAAAGTAAGGAACCAACTAAGGAGCTAAATACAATTACAGGGAGAACATTGTAGAGAGTAATACAAGATTTACAAAGAGCCTTCAAGAGCGTTGTCACGTGACTTCCCTGATCTCACTCCGTTACCTTCCCCCAGCATCCGCCCTCCATCCACTCCCCTACCTCCCTACGCCATCTACCCATCAACCACGTGTCTGCGTCTGGCACGCACTGCTTGCTCTCCACCAGTAAGAGAAAATCACACTGGGTGGGGACAGAACGTCTCCGTCTCACGTGGAACGGACAGTTGGCTTTCCAGCCTTGCAACCCGCTAAACTGATTGCTGAGTAGTAGATATCTTGAAGGGGTGCTATATAGATGCGCGATTACATTACATTACATTACATGAAAGCAAGTGTTGAATAGTTTCTGCGAAGAAATCAATGTTGACCTGGTTGACCTAATAACGGCTTGGCTTTGGTTAAGCCTACTCCCTTGGTTGACGCCAAGTGCATTGGAAACCCGCACTATAGAAGTTGTTCATTTGGTATATACATATATATATGTGTGTATTCTATATATGCGAAAAATGATGAGTTCTGGTATACTACTACTACTATTACTACTACTCCACCTACTACTACTCCACATAATAATTATAATAATAACCCCTAATTTTTTGAATCCCGAGGAATCATATGTACCTCGGGGGGGATACTACTAATACTACTAATAATAATAACAATAATGATAACAAGAATTATATTATTTATAATAATGATAACTATGATAAGTATTTATAGTACCGATGATAAAAGTAAAAAATACAAGTGATAATAATGATAATAAAAGCCTAATTATACTACTACAACTACTTCTAATAATAATATTCGATTTAAACTGACAAACTGCAGTGTTGTGGTAACAGATGATTATAAGTTCAACAGAAGTTGAATTTAGCCATCGCCTCTGCATGCACCAAAACATGTTGCCAATTCAATTTGAGAAATTCTTTCTCAGTCTGATGTGGTTTTTCCTTTATCTTGGCAGCCATCGTGTCTCCATCACCATCCTTGCTCACACTTTTTCATTTGCGGTGATAATTAATTTCGGTGTCGTCAGCAATGGTGACGACGGGTGAAGAACTGGTTCCCTGCAATAACCGCTACCCTCTAATCCGCGAGTTGTAAGCGCTACATAATGATAAGAATCTTTATTATTATTTATGGTCGCTAGAGGTCGACGGAGCAACAAGTCTTTTGCACGCCACCTGGCAACAGAGAGGCAAACAGATAGACAGCCAGGCAGTCAGACAAGCAGACAGACACACTAGCAGACGGAAATAAATGTGGAGTCATAAGCAGAGCAGCAAAGAGAACGAAGAGACACGTAGGCAGACGGACAACAGACAAACAGAGAGATATATAGAAGGACAGAGGCAGACAGGCATGGAAGGAAGCCGCGAGAGGTATCACAGAGACAGCAGAAGTCGTAAAGAGAGACAAACAGAGGAAGTCAGAGAAAGAGACAGACAGACAGACACCCAACAGACAGACAAGGTCTCGTAGCCAATTGGTTGATGCTAATGCATCCAGTGCTCGAATGTGAGTACCTACTCTCATCATAATCAACATCTTTCTCATCATCATCATTCTGCTCCTGCTCATCGTTTTCCTTTTCCTCCTCTTCTTCCTCCTCCTCCTCCTCCTCCTTTTCCTCTTCCCCATCATAATCATAATCATCATAATCATCATCATCGTCATAATCGTCGTCATCATCGTAGTCATCATCATCATCAATCAACATTATCATCGTCATCATAATCATCTGATCATAGTCTCATCACCATATCTCTCTTTCTACTTTGCATTCACTGAAAGTCTAACTTCTGTTCTAAATTCTGATGAAAATATGATCTCAACGACGTCTTCAGCCGAACTCAAATTCCTAAATTCTTAGCTATTTTGAGTCTAGTACTTTTCTTCAAGAAAATAACGTAATTTCCTATTCAAACCATTACCTAGCAATTTATTAAATCGCAATGAAACTCTTTTCGTTTCCTCCATCATCGCTCATTCTTTCAAACATTTGGTTTTGTTCATTTGAAATTATTTTCAAACAAGATCTCCTTGTTTTCTGTGAATCAAAACTTAAACATAAGTTCACAATCGACAATGTATGTTTCCTTTAATAACGTTACGCTTATGCTAGAAATAATGATATCATGCATATAATGATATCATGCATGAGCTGAAGTCTTCGTAACTTGTCCGCTTTAGGTCATATTATAAGTTCCGTCGATGATACGTAATGTACATCAGGCGGATTGATCCTTTCATGCACAGGAACACAGCCAGCTGTTTACTAACAAGCTGTCGCTGCAACATATTATTTACAAACGGATGGACGCTACACCCTATGCTCGGTCGTCTCGTATTTTCCCCCTTCAGTTCAGTCATATGAACGTATACATACTCTCTATCTGCATACTCGACGACTATCAATCATCCCCTGTCGCCATCAATCATCCACGTTGACTGCATGGCGTCTACTCCTTTTATAATCTAACTCAACCACCCACCTGCTTTTTATAGCTGCTTCTCAACCATCATCAAAATCCGCATCTTGATTCAATAGCCATTGTTGTCGCCTGTCTCTTTTATTTCCTCCGACGCGTCTAACTTATTCATCCGTGTCGTCTTGAAACAATAAATTTCTGTCATGTTAACACTGATTCAATTAGAATAAACCTCTTTACCTTCAAGCGCATTCATTATAGTTTCTCCTCCATTGCCTGGCACTGAGTCTTGGGCCGCGCACCTGTGTAATGTGTATCTTCTGCATCTCTCTAAACAACACACCTGTAATTTGACATCGCCCTTCCTACAGTTTAGTTCAGAAGTGCACACACGCCTCGACGACTCAAGGTCGCTACACATTGACTCCTCGGACGAGGGTCGAGACCGCACATTCAGCGCACACTAAGCGCTACGGGCCGACCGCACCAACCAATCGGCCACAGTGCCACACCTTAACTTAACTTCGGCAGGCTCTGATCGCCGATCTCTGCGCTCAGCTTCCACAGGCGATTTCGTGGTGGTACATGCAGATAGAATAGAGTCAATAGACCTTTCTCAATAGTGTTTGGAATAGCCTAGCTCCCATCTGACCTGCGTACTCTCCCGCTGGACCTTTCCACAAATTTCTTTATACTTTCCTCGGAATAGAATATTTGAACCTCCGTAATTTTTGGACCAATGAACATTTTTCAGTCAAGTTTCATAAATTGTTGAAAATTCATTCTCGCGTAAATCTGGAAAGTTTGGTAGAAAAATCTCTGTCGTTGCGGAAAAATTGCATTAAGTTCGGTAGAACAGTTTTTATTGAACCACCCTGTGTATACAAATTAAAATATGTAGTAAGCATCGTATATATGATACGTATATATATATTTATAGACATCTGTTCACGGATTGTTTCTGCACGCTTTCCCAAACCATTCACTCTTTCTTCTTCCTATTCTCCTCCTCCACCACCTTCTTTTTCTCCTTCTCCTTCTCCGTATCATCGTCAGCTGCATCGGAGCTTTAGTTCATGAGACGCCAGCCAACTGGGTAGGAATGAATAATCGCCGATCTTTTCTGTTGCTCGACGAGTCCAATACATTTCTCAATTTGGTCCGAATCTAGTTACGTCTTCATTACACATCATTTCATCCGCCGTATACAGTCTCGGTCTTTTTCTGTGCTCTCTCTGTCTCTCTCTCTCTCTCTCTCTTCCTTTCTGCATATCTTCGTATCGTCTTTTCCTTCTGTCTCTCTCGCTGTCTCTTTGTCTGTCTGTCTGTCTGTCTCTGTCTTCTTCATCATCTATCCACCGTATAGTCTAATTCATCTGTCTGTTTGCCCATCTGTAGATCTGTCTGTGTGTCTGCCTGTCTATGTGCTTTTCTGTCAATATGTCTGTACATCTGTCTATCTGACTGTCTATTTGCCTTTATATATATATATATATATACGTATATATATATATATATCTGTCTCTCTCTCTGTGTCTGTCTGTCTGTCTGTCTCTCTGACGCTGATCCTATGTTGCTGTGACATTGAATCAATTGCATCTTCTCACATGATTATACGTCATCGAATTCAATTCAGTATCACTTCATCAACTGCCATTGCCTTTTAATCCAAGGACAGAAATTTTATAGTTTATTTCTTATTCTCGAGATTCTTGTAATAATTTCCGTCGCCGCATAAGAGTGATTCTGTGTAGACCTAGAAGGGGGACTGCTTCGGAACGAAACACAGCATTCTTTTAACTGATATCTTTATAAGGCTTCTCAAATGTGAACACACTCGAGAGAATCATTATTATAATATTAGATCATATTTTAATACGTACTATTTATAGGATGCGACTGTTGCCAAGAAGTATTGCGTCTCTGTTTCACAATAATTTGTATCGTCGGCGTTGGGCTGGAAGCGCCTCCGGGTAGACTACTTGAGGGGGCGCTATATAAATGTTAAAATAAATGACTGAACGAATGAATGAATGAGACAATGAAGGGTAGACAGAAGAAGAAGTTGATGGGCGAGTCATTGAGCGTCATTAATTTCATCCATTTTCCAATGCCTCAGCAAGGGACTTCTTCTCTTTTCTCTCCTTCGTTTCGTCGTTTTATTTGTCACTCTTTTCTTTTCCTGCATCTTCTTTTTTCTGTACCTCGTAGACGGAAGAGGAAGAGGAGGAGGAGGAGGAGGAGGAGAAAGAGGAGGAGGATGGGAATAAGGAATAGGAGAAAGTGGAGGAGGATAACGACAATTATGACGAGTCCTCGCTTCAATCCATTCATTCATCCATCCATTCATTCCTGCTTTCAGCATTGACTACCCAATAGTACCCACCCACCCATCCATACATCCACCCACTCATCCACCCACCCACCCACCCATCCATACATCCACCCACTCATCCACCCACCCACCCATCCATACATCCACCCACTCATCCACCCACCCACCCATCCATACATCCACCCACTCATCCAACCA
Organism: Bimastos eiseni; assembly: GCA_959347315.1. Classification (NCBI taxonomy): domain Eukaryota; kingdom Metazoa; phylum Annelida; class Clitellata; order Crassiclitellata; family Lumbricidae; genus Bimastos; species Bimastos eiseni. Next base: position 11,244,805 of record OY365815.1, read on the forward strand.
CCCATCCATCCATCTCTGCAGAAACAGCCATAACTCGTTCCATCAATTCGCCCACCCATACAGACGTTTCCAGAAGAACCACATGAGCCCGGCCTTTGTTGTCCGCTAACAGACAACGGAAATAGATGGCGCTTTTATGGTCACTTCCGTCTGATCACAGGTGCGCGTCGCCAGACCAGGAATTGGACGGGGTACAACTGTAGTCAACCCATGAAACAGAGCCTTCTGTATTACAGCATTTGGACGATACTCAATAATCATGATGACTTCCCGTCTTAGAACGCTGAACGACACTTGCCCAAAATAGCCATCTCCTCTAATACACCATAAAATGCAAAGCCACAGATCATGGCCGTTTATGGGAACAAAAATACGCTTCTATTGCGCCGGCTTCTAATGCGCAGGGCTTCAATAATTGATGACGTACCGATCCATACGGTTATAAAGTAAATATCCAACGATCGTAGTGCTATCACAGAGTATAAGGTGTTTATATAAATGTTGGAACATATAATCTCAGTTAAGTCGCATCGATATTATTACTGTAATTATAATTGTCAAGTTTAGCATTATTTTAAAATCGTTTATATAACCGTGGCATACGCGTCGTATGTCGTTAATAAGCCTATACATGTATGTCTGTGAGCATTGGTATTCGTTAATCCGTAGTAAAAATTATTTGAAAATCAATTTTTATGTTGATCTCAAGAAGAGTTAATAGCTAGCTGCTATGGTAGGCCTACTATAGCAATGAGCCCTGTCCAAGATAACAGGAGGACAACGGAACAAACGGTGAGACACGGAAGTGACATGATGTAATTTTCTACGCTGCCATAATTATGATGTAAGTAACCGATTGCGGACAAACTGTTGAAAACATAAGTTTCTGCATTAATTCGCCAAGCTAGGAGCGTTAGTGTCTAATGTTGAATGTCGCCTTGCTTTTCTCCACTCAATAATAGCGATAACAGGAAGTTTTTTCTACTTTCAGATTCGTGCAGAAAAGAAGATAAGGAGCTAAAAGTAGAGGAAGAATAAACAGGAAGGATTGGGTAAGATAAGGAAAGAGGGAAGGAAGAAGGAGAAGTTGAATAAGTGCAGAGCGAAGGAGGAAGGAAGAGAAGAGTTGGAGGAACGGTTACATTGAAAGGAGTGCTCGGAAAATAGTGGTGAAGGAAGAGAAATAAGAAAAGGAAGAAGGGAAGAGGAAGGAATAGAAGGAAGGGTCTATATTGAGCGAGGACGAAAATTTGGAAAACTATTAAGAGGCAAAGACGATCAAGAACGAGACAGACAGACAAAAGAGAGGAACAAGAGAAAGACATCGATCAGATATGAAAGGATCGAAAACCAGGAAGGCTCGATCAGCCATTTCCAGTGACTTAGATCTCGACATTGACGTCATCTCGGCGGCTGACTTGGTGACGTCAGTCGATTGCCTGACGTCAGTCGGCGTCCTTGGATGGCCCCCTAGAGCGGGAGGCGAGGGAGCCGACTCCACCTACGACCATCATCGCCATGTCGCCCATCACCACCACCACCACCAGCGCAGTGCCGCACACGATCCCACCAGCCTCACATTGTCCCTGCGACCTCCGTGGTCACCCCCGTCCGACTCGGGCACCGCCACATCCGTTAATGGCGACCCATCATCATCGTCATCATCATCGTCAGGGGTCGCTGGAAAGGGTGATGACCCGGGAGGCAGGAGAGCCGCGCTTGCCAGGCGGCGCAAGACGCACAGCGCCAGAGAGCGCAACATGCGACGGATAGAGAGCAACGAGAGGGAGCGCCAGCGCATGCATTCCCTCAACGACGCCTTTCAGGAGCTGCGTGAGGTCATACCCCACGTTCGCATCGGACGGAAGCTGTCGAAGATCGAGACGCTGACCCTGGCCAAGAACTACATCAAGGCCCTGACGAACGTCGTCTGCGAGATTCGAGGAGAGGACGTTCCCTACGGGGATCTGACGGGAAGCGGAAGTGGCCACAGCGACAGCACGTGCGCCAGCAGCGGGCAGGGAAGCCCCGGTCACTTCCGGTCCGATCTCGACCTTGACTTTGACCTCGTAGTTGATCCCGTCGTCGATCAATCGGTGGGCTGTCTGGCGTTCCCTGCAGGGATTCGAGAGCTAGGGGCGGGAAATGCCTTGTTGACCCCCAGAGGAACCACCGGACGGTGCCAGTTGGTGCCAACATCGTCCATGGCACCACCCCCTCAACTGTCTCACTGACCCCTTGGAGAAGACTCAGACGTTCAGTTCTCGGCTGAGTGGTTAATTCACCCTATTTGACTTTACAACACCGTCGGGAAATTCGTCTGAACTGACTTTTTAATAGCAACGGAAGTGACCCCAATTGACTTCTGAATATAGGCTATCGTCGTAAATTCGCCGGAATTCACTTTATAACGCGCTCGGAAATTCACCTGAATTTAGGCAACGTAATCGTAACTTCACCGGTATTGATCTTCAACGCCATCGTAAATTTACGTGAATTGGCTTCAGCACAATTATAAATTCACTTGAAGTGACTTTTATTTCATCGCACATTCACCTGAATTGGTGCTCGAGTAATTCATCAGAAATTTAAATTTCATAGCTAGCCTAAACTAATTCAAGAAGCCTTCTTAAAATTTACATTTGAATTTGCCAGGATATTCGCTTATGGAATTGAGCCGACAATTTTGCAGAAATTCTTAGACTGAGATCATTCCAGAATACGCCTGAAAATCAGAATTGGTTCGCGAGAAATATCCGCGGAAGGAGCCAAAATGTTCAACTGCGAACTGGAGAAAAGAATGATTTCGTAAAAAAATAAAAACGTGGCTCCTGGGCTCCTCCAATACTGATCATAAGTAAGCATTCTTGGAATTTTCACCGATGATTTGTGTAAAACTTTTCACATAAATTCACAGAGGATTAATTTTCCGAAGGATCTATAAATGGAAATGAACGTTGGAATGTAGGCTATACGCGAGAATATATCGTCCATGACATTGACATACTATTGGATCGCGTATCACACGTGCCCGAGACTAGAGATTCCAAATCAATGTTAAGCCACATTTCCTGATTCAGTGGCAGAAAACTGGAAAAGATAAACTCAACTGTACGGAATCTGGAAAATTTACTGGCAACCTGTTGGAGGTAATGTAGACTCACCTGTGCAGATGGTTTCAAAGCAAATCTGTAAATCCTCTTTGCAGGTGGTGTGCCAATTGTGAAGACGGCTGCAAGTCACGCAGCGACATCTACACCTGAATAATTGGACAGTTTATTTATTGTTATGAATATAATTATGCAAATATATAGATGCGATTAATATTTATTTATGTATATATTAGAATATTAAATATTTGATTTCTGATTGTTTTATGTTAAGTTTGTGTAGGAAAGCGAATATGAAAATCGACATTTTAATGTAGGCCTATCGTATCAAATATCAGCATGCTATGCAGATGTAGCAAAAGCGTCAAATATATTAACTTAATTAAATAATAATAATAATAATAATAATAATAATAATAATAATAATAATAAGAGGTCGCGATAAGAGGTAGGCCTATTAACTTAAGATAAAATTAACAGTACTGCTAAAGATGATGAACTCAGGAACAATCAAAGTACATGTATAGGCAGGCCCGCTTACTTTTAGCATTTGCTTTAATAGGGGTCTGTGGCTGATAAACCTGGCTTACAGATCTACTTAATAGGACTATGATGCCTATAGCGAAAACAGACAGGCAAATAAGGAGTATAAATGATTTGAACTTTTGAGCTAATTCATGACGTAGCGTTATTCCTTTATAGCCTATTCTCAATGTTTGGTCCTTATTTCCTCGGTTTTGCTATGTATGATGAAAAACAGCTGGTCAACATCTAGATCATTATTTTTGCTGACCTGCGGCTTCCATTTTAAAGGTTTCCGAACACCAGTGGCCATAAAATAATTATGTCGTTACCATAGCAGCGGCAACCTTATAACCGCACGTTCAGGTTTTACTTACCTGACTGTCTATAGGATTTAGTGGTTTCCATGGTAGCGATTGTCGTTCAGTTCGCTTCCGGTGTCAAGCTTGCGCAAATCATCCGCCATTAAATTTCGTTTTTCCGGTAGCGATTGCCATATACTTCCCTCGCCATTTTCGACCTCTCGGGCGTCGAATCTGTTCACTGATGACAGGAAATCGTCCACTAGGTCAGCGTTTCCCAATCTTATTTGACCATGGAGCCTTTTTGATCTTGAATAATTTTGGCGGAACTAGTCCAAAAGTAAATAGGTTTTGTTGTAGGTCGAAAAGCTGGAAAATGCAGACAATAATTATCTCAGGCCTATATTAAATAAATAATAATACAAATATCGATGAAAATGTCAGACGAATTTCTCTCACATGTAAAGTTATACACAGATGTTAAGAAAGAATCCTCCTATGAAATATTCGTATAATTTATTGTAAATTGTTTGAAGCTTACTGCTGACACTGAAAGTTTTCTGCGGAACCCTTTTCTTCATCTCACGGAACCCTATGCGGAAGTTCCGGGTGGCGGAGCTGGCCTTTAAAATTTGGTACGAAATTTTAAACTGTAATTTAAAAGCAAAAATGAAAACAGAGCGTTTTTAACCAGGTAATGTTTATTTATCGTCCACTATGGAAACCCGTTTTACAGGCCATATTCGCTATTCGGAGTCTCCAAAACATCAATACACCGTAAGTACTAAGTAAGTATGTCCTTACGAAGTTGAAAATTTCATTCTATTTGCATATTATTAGGTTAAATATTTTAATCCCTTTTATTTCGTTAAAGATTGTTGTTGAAATATTATTGCTGATTGCTAAACGTTTTCGTCGGACATTATCTACGTCTAATTTTAATATCTGTAGGCCTAAACTGCAGTAGGCCCTACTAAACTTCTGCAACGTGAACTAAAGTATCAGCACAACTGCGTGTAACGGATGTGCAAAATTGAAAATAGAATTTAAAAAAATTGCAATTTGAAACTGTAATTTAAAACCAAAATGAAAACATAACGTGTTTATCGCCCGCTATGGAAATCCGTTAATATATATATTAGCTATTCTGAGTCCGGAAACATCAATATACCGTAAGTAGGCCTACTAAGTAAATATGTTCTGATGCAGTTGAAAATTTCATTCTACTTACGAATTATTTGGTTAAATATCTTAGTTAAAAATTTGTTAAAATATTTTTGTAATTTTTTAAAATCTTTTTGGGGACGCAATTGCGTATTTTGCGTCCAAGCAGCGCCGCCACTATGCGGAACACAGTTTGGGACACTCTGCACTAGGTAGGGGCCTAATTGACGTCATCGTGGACTCGTAGTCTTGCCTAAGATCGCGTGATTATAGGCCTACATCATGTTTTAGATCAATCTTATGGAGGCTATAAAACTGAGTTGGATTGGGAATTTGAAGGCACTGCGAATTGTGAACCATTTTTCAAACTCTAGGCCTATATAGGTTTCTTTATATATTAAAGTTATTTAAATCAGGGTGTTAGTGTTGAAAATGTCGGTATAGGCTACTTTTTTGACTTTACTAGATATTACGCTGTCATGACGAAGATGGCTAGCGTCGCCATACTTCTAGCTCCTCCTTCTCTTCCTCCACCTCTAACTAGGCTTGGGACTGGACCTACGCTGCAACTACGCCACGAGCAATGCAAGTAAAATACCTTTCCCTCAATCCCAGAGTCCTCCTCATTCTGCCTTTTGGCCCGCAGCCAGTCGTAAAGAGTCGTCATGCCCAACGGCGATGGTTTACAGACGATCGTAAAAGATACTTTTATCTTAAAATAGCGGCGTGTGAACATCTATCCCCTTTTAGACGCACCGGCGTCTTCTCGTCGTTTTAGCCTTTTAGAGGACCACGAATGTTACACACCCTAGGCATGCGCAGCAGACGGTATTCTGACGCGATATAAATAACCCTCTGCGTCGATCGTTTGGTCGTCTGCTTTAATTGAATTCCCCCGATCGCTAAAATTAGATTAGACGGCTCTGATTTACGCCAAGATCTGTCGTGCAGTAGAGCGACTGCCGACGCGATCTGGTATAATCAGTTGCGACGTCTGTCGAATGCCTTCGCTCGACAGAAGGAGCCAGTTGGCGGTGAGCCAGAAGGAAATTAGCAGTGATTAGGTAGGATATCAGTGACCAACAAACACCCTTTTGAGGTCACGACAAACCGACAGAGTGATTAGTGTGTCCTTTTGTTGAATGTGTAGTTGATGACGAAGACGACGATGGATTTAGGCTGAATAATCAATCAATCGATCGATCGATCAATTAATCAATCAATCGATCGATCGATCAAGCAAGCAAGCAATAAAACTTGATATAGCGCCTCTTCAAGAAATCTAGTCGGCGGTGCTCTCAATCCAACCACGGGCGGAGGACAGATTTCAGAGATGAGTAGACAAAAGATGACGAGATCCTAGGTAAAGCCGGAGGTCCAGAGGAAGCCCATTCCAAATGGTAGGGTGAGAAGGCCTTGCACAGCAGAGCACAGCACCCTCACGCCGTACGTTGGACATGCACGAGCACTGGTAGCAGTTGGGCAACATAACTACTGGAGGTAAGCAGACGCAGTTCCAATAAGACAGCGCCATACCAAGGTAGCGATTCGATAAGCAATATATAGGCCAAAACATGACCTGTCCTAGAAAGCCTCCTATCAGGCGTGCCGCCGACAGGTGGATACGCTCCAATTGCTAAATACTGCCTCATGAAATGCCCGCTTGTATGGTGGAGCAGGAGTCCAGACGAAAAGCGACGAAGGCATGAATAAGAGTGGCCAGCAACCAATGGGCATAAGATGATGATGACGACTATGATATTCGTTTATCGGTATTTAATAACATGGCAGAAGTTATATACTGTATCGCGGCTCACAAGATAATTGACTCTCTCGGAAATTATGAGAATGTTGTTCAATCAGTCTTTTGCGGACAATTAATTTTATGTTCTTGTACAAAACGCGTGATAGGTTAATATATTGCTTCATTGTCTTTTATTGGCGGTTCATAACCGCTGTCTCAGGCCATGGTGGCGTCTAATGGACGGTGGAAATAGAGGGTTCAGTACATGGTTATGGTTCCTTTCGATGTTCTGTAGGAGTCGGTTCTTAGAAGATCCTACACGGTACTCCATTGTGGGGTATACCTTCTCAGAGATATATACCATCCGCGTACCGAGGGGGGGCCAGCGGGGCCTATGACCAGGGCGCAATTGCGGAAAGGGCGCAAATTTAAGGATGGAATAACTTATTATTCCATAAAATGCACCATTTTCAAAATGTGGGGACGCCAAATTAGCTAGGCACAGGTCGCAATTATAGTTCGGTACGACCCTGCTTACCTCCAATACATTCGTCATCCCTCACCCAATACTCTCGGCTCTCGTCCTCCCTTACCTCCAATACTCTCCTACTCCGTTACCTCCAATATTCTCAGGGCAAAATGGAGGAAAGGCAGGGTGAGGGTAAAATGGAGGAAAGGAAGAGTGAGGGTAAAATGGATGAAAGGGAGTGTTTTACTAGTTACTAGCAAGTCAGTACTATTTCTAGTCAAATTCAATAACAGTGAAAACTTAAAAAATGATAAGTAATTTTTTTTAGCAAGCAAAGTTAATTAGCTCTAGTAGCCTACTGCTCTTCCACCTAAATCCCGATATTTTTAACCAATTATTTATAATTTACCCATTTAATTTTGACATTTTCGTTGTTATCACCAGACAATTAATTGCACTTGACCATCATATTGCCACATTACAGCTAATTTGGGAACTATCCCATATATAGACCTAGTTGATCCGGCCTAAAACCTCATAATGGTGGAAAGATAAGTTAGCCTGAAATGTAACTTGTTTTGTATAAATATTGCTATATATATATATATATATATATATATATATATATATATATATATATATATATATAGTGTAGGCCTATACTTTTAGAGTATCCTCAGGGCTCAAAATGGACTGGAACGCACCGGAACGACGTTCCGGTTCGTAAAATGCAACGGTATTATCGTTCCGTTTCGTCAAATATGATGGAACGCATCAGAACGCCGTTCCTTTTCGTCGCGGGAAAATTGAAATGTTATTTGTGGCCATTCTACTGCTCAGCTTGGTGCAAGTGGAAATTATTAAAAATTCTTATTGCAAAGTCCACTTTCTGTCATGAATTATAATATTAATCTTGAAATATGTCAATAAACGGGCATTAAATATAACGAGGTGACAAACAGCGGAACATCCCCACTCTTCTCTACTCGACGTTTATTTGCGTTTGACGTCATCTTTATTAGCTGACGACGTCATGTCTAAAAATAATTAATATAGACAATAAGGATGATTGCGTATTTGTGTTCTCATTTTCAAGAGAAAAATAATCAGATTCAGAAATGAAATATATTTGATCATTAGCCACAATTATTTTTAACGAATTTGTTGAAAATACGACCAATTTTAAGTGATAACACTGATAATCCGGATGAACCTTCAAAAACAGAGAGTTAAGCGTTCCTGTATGGCCGAAAGGGGATGATGGCCAGTGCTCAACTCAAGAACATTATCATGTTATTGGTGAGTTGGTGAAGAACTTCAAGGAGATCAATGTGAATATGTTCTCAAAGAGTCTTTAATTATCGTTGATAACGTTAATGATAAAGAAGACGATTTGCCAGCCTGTTGGAACAAAGATCAGCGCGACAATTTTAAGACTGGCTGATTGTAAAAAATAAAGCTTTGGGTCAGAAAGCAAATCGAAAAATATCGGAATACTTAGTGAAAATAATCTAAGAATTTCTGAAATCTAAACCATGGCACGAGTGTTCTATAGGCTAAGAGCAACACTAAAGAAGCTCAACAGTCCAGTTTGCAGAAAAAACTATTTGAACATAAAAAGTGATGCTTTTCTGAAAGCACTTGAAATATCAGAACCAACTGGTAAAAAACATATCGACACCAAAATTAAGTTGAGTGTCAGACTGCCTACAACATCGATAAACCAAAATAACCAATGCCTTATTTATATAATATTATTATAGTGATTAATTGATGTTTCTGGTAGGCCCTATAACCTTAAAATTGTCCTGTAAATGATACCATTAATATATTAATTTGACTAGTGTACGTTCCGTCACGTTTCGTCAAATTTTCCATTTTGAGCACTGAGTATTCTAGCTGCATTTTGTGGCAAACCTCCGATTCACCTCACTTCAGCGTATCGGTGAACGACCTGGGAAACCTTGGGATCCTTCCCGTCTTTTTCTGGTACCTCGGAAGGCCGAGCCCGAGGTTTTCCCCGTCTTCTTCTTGAGTGTCCGCTGGGTAAGACCTACCCGGTCTGGCGTAGGACTTAAGACAGCCCCGAAGGTAGAATCAGAGTCCTTAGCCCAAAGACTACACCAACTCGTTGACGAACAAACTTGTTTTATTATAAAGTTCAACAGCAGCGAACAGCCAACGAACAATTGTCACGATCAAATAATCACAGAGTTGTACGGTCTCGAGACAGTGTCTCGGTCTCGAGACAGTGTCGTCTCGAGGCAGTTTTTTAGTGTTTCGGTCTCGGTTTCGGTCTCGGAAGCCTGCTGTTTCGGTCTCGAGGTAGTGTCTCGAATTTTTAGAAACTGTCTTGAAGTGAATGTCTTGTTCTGTCTGGAACAAGCTGTCCCGATGAGTTTCGCGTGAGCTGTCTTAAAATCTTGCGCGGCAATATAAAAACTGTTCTCAGGAATTTGTAATATATACATTATAAGTTTCGAATTGAAATTACAAATAAACATTATTCCCGAAAACTGAAACATTAGCATTTTACAGCATTTTATATAGGATCACTTGTCTTTTACTGTCTCGTACTGTCTTGAACCTAGTGTCTCGGTCTCGGTATTTCACTGTCTCGGTCTCGTTCTCGGTCTCGGCACCTCACTGTCTCGGTCTCGTCTTGGTCTTGAAGTTTAAAGTCTTGCATACAAAACTGAATAATCGACAGCAGACTGCCAACGACTCTACATAGTCATTCTCGAACAGATGCCGACCATCATCGCTCGACTGAACTCTGCAGTCCCTTATATAGTCTTCGGGGAGTAGCAATGCTACGTAGCAATGGTATACCTGTAGCACAGATTGATACAGGACGTAGCATTGCTACAGAGGCGTAGCACGAAATGTTTATCAATTCACACCGGCGATAACGCCCCAATTTTTTACTTGAGAATGAATATGATCAGATGACTTTTGTTGAGATACTTTGTGCCCCTCCATTTCCTTAATTTCTGAGAAGCGCCAAATTCAAAGAGTGAAGGGCACCAAAAATGTTTTTACGATGCGCTTAAGCGCTTTTACAAAAGTGTAGGGCCTACGCCCCGCTTTCAAAACAGCCCATTGAAGCTGCATATGGTAAAGTTGACGAGGAGGCGGCGAAAGTTAGGGTGGGCAGGACAAACGCCCGTATAGGTTTGCGTCCTACAGTTCCATCGCCTCCACAGTTAGAAATTGACCACTGTGCGGACTGTTCAAGTGTGAGATCAGAATCTCTCAAATAAGACATAATTATCAAAGTTAATCAGAAGGCGAAGCGAGACGGCGCGGACAAACTGACAAAACTGTCGTAAGCTCTAACTAACGGTACCAGCACAGTTTAGTTGACTGGGACAGTACGTAGGCCTATACGAAGTATGCAATACAAAGTATAGAATATATCGAGATATTCAGAACTCTTGCGCCCATGAACGGTGATCTGACAAGTTCAAACTTGCAATAAGACCTAGCTAGGCTTATCTCGGGTCTAGGTCTATTTAAACAATAGGCATATAAAAAATCCACTCATTATTAGGGCTATAGGCGCTTTAGTTGCGGACGAGAAAGATCGAAAGAAAAGCGACTGGATATATCTGGGGTAGAAATTGTTGACTGATCCTGTAGTTCTGTGTGTTTTATCTTATTTTTCTCATTTTATCGCGTTGTATAATATTTTACTGAATTTATTAATATCCAGATTCATGGAACTCGATCTCTGGATTTCATATAATATGTTCATTGTTCACAAGTCATGCTTCATTATTCTATGGCTTTCCATAGATATCTGTGATGGTTTGTTGCTAGTTCTTGTAAATGTTGTGTAAATGGTAACATTCTTGCGACAAAATCTTAATTTACAGTCGTTTTGTTCTTCTTTATAATAGATTTAACCGCCAGAGAGTTCAAGCAGTCGATCAGTGTTAAAGTTTTATGTAAAGTTTGTATAGTATATTTTAAGTTGTTGCTTATTTTAGACCCATTTTGCTGCATGATGTATTCCAATATTATGTTGCCCGTGTTTACTACACATTCAGTTTACAGTCCTGATATCAATATAGATGTTGGCAATTTGGTCTTTGCTGTAAGGTAATGTTACATGAATGAGTGGTCATAATGTGCTGATGATGTTTGGTGCCATATGATGGCGTTAACGCATTGGCAAAACTTATGATGCTTTAAAATTGGATTATCTATCGGGGATCAACCCGAATCATTGGAATCCCCAAAACACTGAAATGGCCAAAAAGCCCGATTCCCCGAAAACAGCAATGTTCTATCAAATTCTGAACTGTCTCAGAAAAGCGCAATTCGTTCATTAGTCCAGCTTCTATATGAATTCTTTTCATCGATCCAGCTTCCACTTAAGTAAAATCCTTTTCATCAAACCAGCTTCGTTTTCGGGGACACGGATGAAATCATTTTAGGAGATTCGGGTTTCGATGATTCACTACGTACCCAATCTAACACTATACCGACCACAATTATCGGTTCATTTTATGGTACTTATTCGAAAGCTCGTGAGTTCTATTTTCAGAATATTAATTGCTCCAGTGTAAATGTGCCATTGAACACATACAGATCAATTTAGTCTATAACGACGCAAGGTTATGAAACTAATGAGAACATAAATATTATAAAAGAAATGACAATAGATCTATGTATATGGTACACTAGCCTACAGTTTATATAATTTGCCTCAAATTTTTACTCTATGTCTACTTGTTTTTTGCAACCAATGACAGCCTGCGAAACTATGTAATGTATATTATCGGCAATCCACGCACCCCGAAACTGCCCAGAATTTGTTAAGAGAACATGAATAAATAAGAATCTAAAACTAATATTGGAGATCTTTGGTTAGTTCCCTTGTTGAGTTGAATAGCATTTGGAATGGTGGTTTGTTGTGATAAATCCATTCTAAGCAAGTCTTTCCATATTTGAATTTATATTAATTTAATATAGCGCCCCTTCAAGACGACTACTCAGAGGCGCTCCCAATCCAGGCCCGAGCAAAAAGAAGAGTCTTGAGGTGTTGATGAGATGTATCAGAGGGTACCCTAGGAAGGAAGTGGATGACCTGCGAGCGACCATTCCATGCAGTAGGGTCAGTAATGGCGAATTTTCCATAGCGATGCTGTCATCTTTAGCACATTTTTAGCCAATGCCACAAAAGTATATATATATATATTTCATTTTGGACGATGTAGTGACGGGTTGAATGGTGAAATAATTGCTGCCGTTAAAATGATAGATTACTTGAAATTGCATAGTGCAAACTATAAATGAAATCAATGACTTTTTTAGTGTCACAAATTGTATTCAGTCATCTTTAGTTTTGGATAACTTGCCTGGTATGCCCCAAAACCCGACTCCCTGACAGTGGTGAAAATGGACTGAATACACACATACAATCTTTCCATTAAGTATTCAATTCCTGGAGATTGTTATTAAACTATTATCCTGAATAGCATTATCATAAAATCTCTAAAAGTTTTATTTGCTTCGATAGCGTTGTTTTCATTTAGAAACTAGATTTCAGGTTTGAGTCGAAATTTAAATTCTTGGATTAGGTTTTTTGCATTTCCACAGTTGGAGGTCAAAGTGCAACATTACTGCCGTTTTCTTATTGGCTGTCATGCGATTTCATTGTACAAACTGGTTTGTGTGGTGTCTGCTCTGATATAGGTGTCTAGGCAAATAATTCCAACCACACAGCTCAAGACAACCTACTCCAAGACGGAGGAAACTGGGCCGGTCAGTTCATCCAATGGGTCCTTGCTTCTCCTGCTGTTCAAAAGCCCGCCCTCCAAACCACAATAAAACGCAGACAAGTACTCAGGTCTTAAATCAAGTCAAGTCGACGCAGGACTCGGAACACATGGGTCGAACCTCATCTGTTCAAAGTAATCCGCACGGCAAACGCCCCGTCGAAGAGCCCGCCGTTCCGGGCCAGCGCAGTGGCTCGTCAATGGGACAGAACGGCAGCAATGCTAAACTGTTTCCGCAACAAAAATTTCCTACCGAACGTAAGACGCCGAGTGGAGCCTCGACGTCGGAATGCCCGTCTAAACGGGTCTGTGGTAGCTCTCGAGAGGTATCGGACGCCAAAATCCACGCGCTGTTCGAGACGTATCGCGATCCAGAAGAGGACTGCATTCTTGTGGACGGCGTCGAGAGACTGTGCCACGACCTGAACCTGCAGCCGGAGGAGTTTCGGGTTCTCCTGCTCGCCTGGAAGCTGAACGCAGTGACGATGTGTCGGTTCACACAGACGGAGTTCGTTGATGGCTGTAGACAGATTCAGGTCGATTCGATCAGGCAGATGCACGGTCGGCTGTTGGAGATCGAGGATGAGGTGCGGAAGAACAAGGAGTGGTTCCGCGACCTCTACCGCTGGACTTACACGTTCGGACTCGACTCGGAGCGCCTCCAGCGAGTCCTCCCGGTTGAGATGGCAATCGCGCTCTGGAGACTCGTATACACTCACAAAGAACCGTCCATTCTGTCGCGATGGATCGACTTCCTCGAGAAGCACCCCAACATTCATGGCATACCCAAGGACACGTGGGATATGTTTCTAAACTTTGCCGAGGTCGTCGACGACGATCTGAGTAACTATGACGACACCGAAGCGTGGCCGGCTCTGTTCGACGACTTTGTCGAGTACGAAAATGACCGACAAAACCAGAATTTGGTCTCGGACTTATCGGAAAAAGACTCCGTGCCGTTCACTTAATGTTCAGTTTAATTTTATTGTGTACAATTGGAAAATATTTATTGGATTTTGCAAACTTGTAGCTTTGCTGCAGTTAGTCGTTCTAGTAGGCTGCATGAAAGGAGTATGAGTTTGGAGTTAAATGAGACATGATGGTTTGTCTTATGTAAGGGTTGGGGCATTAGTCAGCCCCACTCCTCTTTTAATGTCAACCTGTACGTGTCTATCTGTACCGCTGTTTTGGTAGCCTTTGTCAAAGTCAGATGTCCTGCTCACATTGTTGGTGCATATTTTCAGCGACTTATAGCAGTAATTTCTGTTGCGGCAGATAGTAGTGTGGCTATGATGCTCAGACATTTATGCGCTGCACAGTAGTCACTGTTGTCGGCAGACAGATGTGTTGGCCTTAGGTGATTGCTGTAATGTTGAGGCACTATACGAATTTCACGAGATAAGTATTGGGCTATTGGCCACACCAATCGCTCTTGGATGCTATGGAATATGAGTGTTCTAGCCACACTAGTGACTAGTTTAGTCAGACATTAATTCTGAGATTGTAGGTGCCTGCATAATAGAACAGGGCCACGCCAGTCATGTTTCTATAACCAAAATTGTTAACAATATGTTATGTTTTACCTCTCAGAGGTCTATGAAGGAGCTAAAACAATGTCTTCAATGTTACTGTTCACATCTGATGATTTGAAATCTTTATTCTGTAGGCGCCTGTGGAATATTGTAATGACTAGTCCAATTGTTTTATATTCTAATATGCTGTTCTATACCTTGAAGAGCAGTTGTTAAGATGTTTGCTGAAAAAAAACAACTGATATTACCACCAGGGTCTTCTAGTTCATTAACCATTTGACACTTACTGGACCTCCCATGTTAAACGTGTTTATTTGAATAACAATTGCATTTGCAAAACGTTGACTGCTTTAAGTATGTAATCTCGGTTTTGATCAAAGAGTCATAACGGGCTTTTTATTGCAGAATTCTTGACATTAGGGCATAACCGAGTAGACAATCTCTACCAAGTACCGTATTCGAGTATTTGGATGACGGATCCGGGTACAAACTGAATAGCAGTGGCAACTCTGGGTCAGCAAGTACCATCTGCAGGCGAAGCTTAACATTTTAAACTTTCGTCACTTTCGCTTAATGATAAATTATCAAAATAAGTGTTTGTGCCTGTAATAACTACTAATACAGTCTTCAATTTTTTAGGTTCGTTTTCAGATTCTTAGATGTTCATAAAAAATTATTGAATTAAATTTTTTTATATTTAACTATTTGGGCGTGTAATATTTGCCTAGGCGAATACTTCAGAATAGTCTCAAAAATGGGATATTTGGCCTAGGCGATTTCCGGTTATGCCCTATTTGACATGCAAGATAAAGGGTCTTGGACATTAGTATCGAGTGTCGTGTCTTCATAAGCTACACGATCTTGCTAATATGAGTGCTTCTGTGAGGCTCTAATAGAATGCAGTTTTTCCTGCTAACTCTCTACAATCACGGTAGCACGTTACACGACACTGTAAACAAGGAAAAGCAAAACGGTTGTGAGGTCACGGCTTACTATGAGTTTGAGGTTGAAGCCTTCCAACCTTGGATGAACATTTGCTTCTTTTGATGACGCCTTGTAGCTATGACACAGTGGCACCAATGTCAAAACTATATGAACTGTGCTAGCAGGTTGATTGGCTAGCTGTCAGTGAGGAAACGATTTGCTAGTAATTTATGCACTTTAGGAAAGATTATTTTATACATGTGTGTAGTTGGGATTCCATTTTTAGCATTGCTCATGTTCGATTTGAGCTCGCAGTGCCTCCTCATTTGAAACAGAGTAGGTTGTTACGAGTTTGGCCTTTTAAGTCTTTTGTTATATGGGTGCACTTTATTCTAAAAGAATTGTTGTCAGTGAGACAGGCTGAAGATTACTTGAACAAAATGCTACCATTTACACAAAGTAACTGTGTTTACAATTTTTCATCTTAATGGAATGTCAATTGAGAGATCGGGGTTGACATCAAGTAAGAAATTTGTTTAGAAATTTCTGCAAACATGCTCCCCTAGCCAACATGCTATAATGCGTATGGTGATCATACACTGTCTATTAAAATGATCAGGGTAGGAAAAATTTCATACTGATGGCTGCCTCTTAGGCTAGCTTAAAGTGCTGTTCTTCCTCTACAGCTTGATATACGTAGCATTTCTATTTAATGATGCAAGACCCGACTTACTTACCCTGAGCAGTTGCGTTAAGGGCTCGTTCAAGATTCAAGTGCTGTGTCTGCCTGCTGGAAGGCTAGCACAATTTACACCTCCATTTTGGTTGAATGCTAAGTGTACATCTGTCAAATGTCTTTGCAATATCGGTGTGTTGATATGAGAAGGAGAGTCCAGCCAATAATATTGAGTTACATTTGTTACTTGCTCGTAAAATACAGTCCGAAGAGGCAATGTTCTTTTGCAATCCTGTAGAGATTTATATTGCAATTTAGCATATATGCACAGATGCTTGAATTTAACATGTGACGTGTAGTGATAAGAGTTACAGCAGAACTACAAAGTATCGTCAGGATTGATGGTCAGCATAGTAGTTTTAGTTATCAACTAACCTTATTTCTTAGAGTGACTTGTACAAGCGATTGTACGGACAGTCGGGTTTAGGCTGCTCGGATGAACAGTCAATTGACAGATTGGGTGAATGGACGAACCGTTGGAACCGATTCAGTTGAACATCAATATACTTCTTGCGGGATGTCCTTGATTGGCTATCGGCCTGGTAGCACGCATCTTGTTGGATTGTTACGCTGGTCTGGTGCTTTTTCTCTGGCTGTGCGCCCTCCTACTTGACTTCCCCATTCGGTGTCTGACCTGGCCTTGCATAATCTTTTACTCCATTGCTGAGGTGAGCCTGTGGTCACTTGGAGCAAGCTCGTCACCAGTGCTGTGCAAAGCTTTCTCAGCGGTTGGTTCATCCACCTGGATGTGGCTCCCTGTAACTCTGTCTTCCCCCTATAAATGATCTCTTCACTTTTCAGAAATTGTTAAAATAATTTATTTTGGCTGAAGATGTGCTACACAAATTCCCGGAATGAATTTCTGTTAGTCCGTTTTGCGTGCAGTCCAGTTAACGTGCTGCCATATAGTGCAGTAGCAAGCTAATGGATTTGCATAAGACTGACTGCTCTTGGCTTCAAGTCCCAGTGCATTGTATGAAACGAATGATTCTTGACTCTTGAGCCATGTGCAGTATGTGTAGATTATGAAAGGGAGATGGAGCTTCATCTGGTTGTTAGATTTTTTTTTTAAACTTCCACTACAAGAGTGTGTTCACTCTGTTCTAACAACTAATGTTGACAGAGGCATGTAATAAGTATCCTACATTTCTTCACCTGTCTCTTTTGCCAATATTATCTGCTTCAGCCAAATGAACTAGCAGCGAATCAAGAATTTGGCTGAGAAGCTACCAAAAATGTTAGTTAATTACAGTAATGTTATGCACTATTGTCAGCTAGACCAGTGATTCTCAACTTATGGGTCGCGACCCGCAAGTGAGTCGCAAAGGATATCCAAGTGGGTCGCCAACTTTTCTTTGAAATCGCATTTTTTCCACTGACAAATATTGGCACGTGAATGTAGGCCTAATGCGCTATATTTTCTATTGGCCTAGATCGTTGCCTTGTCAGTGTTGCTGCCATTTTAAACTATTCACATCAGTGAGACCGGCTGTTCAGTTACGATTACACTCAAGACTAAATAATTATAGGAATGGGCTCTGTGTACATAATGACTTAAGTTTGTGTCTAACCAACATTAGCCCACGTAGTGACTTAGGATTCTGTACATCTGACCAGAATGCAAGCCCCGCCATCTCATTAACAGTTTTTATGTCTCAATGTGAGTCAAATAATAAAGGTTTTTTTTAATATTATTCTTTTATGACATTATGTAATAGTATTATGATTTATTTATAGTTTTGTTATCACGCTTAGTTTTAAGAAAGCTTCACTTTTTCGCTAGCATGGTTAGTTATACAATACATTGATGCGTGACTTGCTGAGTTAAGAAAGATCATATTATATGCAGGGTTAAAGTGGGTAGGAACGACGTTCCCACTGCTCTCGAAATCCTGAGTCTGCGTTCCCACTGCTCACAATGCAATGGAATCGTCGGAACGCATTTGTTCTAATAAAACTCTTCTTCGGTAACGACAACTAATTCATGACTCTTTATTATGAGTCTTATTTAGAACTACTTTACAATGTGTTTGCTGTCCGCTTGTAAGCAGCTTTACGCTAACGACATGTATAAGGCCTTAAACCGGGTATGTTAACGGATCACTACAATAATAGGGAGGGTAGAGGATGATGAGGAGTGGTGGAGAACGGAAGATGGGCGAGTATTAGAACGGAGGGAAGGGCTAATGAGGATGGGAGTAATAAGCGAGGAGCATGGAAATGGGACGAAGTGTTGAAATCGGAGAGGATGGGCAGGTGAGGAATGACTGAGAAGGAGGTGGAGAAAAATTTTGAGCGTAGTGAAGGGGAGGAGGGAAAGATGAGGGGATTAGAATGAGAATACAATGGATAGTAATAGACAGCGGAAGGAGAGGATCCATAAGAATAGAAAGAAAGAGGAGGGGACGAGGAAGAGGCAGAGGATAATAGATGGTGAAGGGGAGTGGAAGTTGAGGGGCATTGGCAGAAGTGTTGGCCCACTCTCCTACAAGTCAGGTACGGTAGCCATCACATATTGCATTGTATTGTATTTAAATCTCTTTATTTGTATAGCGCCTCTCAGCGCACACCGATCGCTTCCAGATAAAAGAAATTCGTCTTGAGAAAGGACAAAACAGGCACTACATTGTAACCCATGCAATACCTCTGCAAAATAAAGTTCTTCTAGTATTAATTTCAACATCGCTATCTTTGTCCATCAATGATTATTTTTGAACAGAAAAAGTGAAGCTTTCTTAAAACAAGAAATCGAAGCTTTGCAAAAGTTTGGAGCCGGGGAACCGCTACACATTCCTCCTCAAATGCAATTGTGCATTCACTGGACCATAGGGCCTATCCTCAGAATGTATGCTATCAACCCGTCCACTCCCAACTATGTTATACACGCGTTGCACTACTTATATGGTATCATATCAATACCTCTTTAAATAAAGGTGTCTAAGAGTATAATTACATTAATCAACTGTCAGCTGCGCCTTATTTTTGGCAATCAATTATTGGACTGAAAGGAAAGTAGTTTTATTTAATCACAAAATAGCAGTGTTAAATAGTAAATAAGCTACAGCAATAATAGCAATCATAAACATTATTGTAAATTCAATAAATGCATGTACGATGTCACCTGGCGATTCATGTGTGCGACACCTCTCAAAAAAGCGTACAATTTTAAATTTAATTAAGATTAATTTCACATCAATCATCGCGCAGAAAGGAATGCAGTTTCGTTTAGTCAACAAATGAATACGTTGAAAATTCATAAATAGGCCACCACAATAATACCAATTATTATTTTTAATTTCAAACACGTACTACGCCACCTACCGATTGAGGGGCGCGTTCCCGTCTGTCCAGTACATATGAACTTCAATATTCTCTGTCGCTTATCTCAATACGCGTTTCTTCGATTATATATGAGCTCGTGGGAACTTCAAAAATGACAAATGAAGTGCAGAATTAAATATTAAATAATTATGAGTCACAGCGTATTTTGCCTACAATTATTGTGTAGTTAGAACAACGGGGTCTATATAGATCTATATAGATCCAGTCCTGCAGTTTCCTGGATTCATTGTTTGTTGCCTATTTAATTGTAGAACTATGTCACGCAGATGATCCTGTAATTTAACACATTAGGGATTATTTGTAAGTTGTGCTGTTTATCTACGTATTTTGCAAAGCCAAAGTTTACAGCATATTGTATCGTCAACGATCATACCTCGAAGCAGTGTCTACTTCAAGCTTTGATTTAATTGCGTCGTTAATGTGGTATAATGTGGTTACCGTCGTTTACTGTCCTTCGGAATGCATATCAGTGCCAAGCTAAATTAAGTCTAACGACATAATTATATCTGAAGTCATTGATTGAAATTGCAGGGCAGTAATTACCCCAACCCGATGCACTAAAAGATGCACGTCATGAATTTGCGAAGATCGGCGTAGACGAGACCTGGCAAGGAGGCAAGGACTACCAGACCAAAGCGATGATGGGGTACGAGAATCGCTGCTGGAGGAGTGGCTAGGGAACGCATCCAGCATCTAACCGGAGATGTGGATACATTTCGAAATGCGACCGACAAAACGTGCAGCAAAACGCAGGACCCGGTCCAGACACCGCAATCGCCCAGTTTGGAGGCCTACATAGAGTAAGCAGCAGTAATTTGATGAAGGAGTGGACAAGTGTAGCGGTGGCGTCTGGAGTTATCGAGCGAGTAACAGTGCGGAGCTGACGCAACTTT
Source organism: Bimastos eiseni (assembly GCA_959347315.1). Taxonomy (NCBI): domain Eukaryota; kingdom Metazoa; phylum Annelida; class Clitellata; order Crassiclitellata; family Lumbricidae; genus Bimastos; species Bimastos eiseni. Next base: position 11,265,329 of record OY365815.1, read on the forward strand.
TAGCATGAATCACACAGTGACACAGGAGACGGTGAATGTGAGGTGCAAATGTAAGCTCTTGATCTTGGTTGGAGATGTTCGGCAATGCTACACTGTGTTTGCACAATTATTTCAGCAATTGATCAGCGAGTAGTAGGAGCTGATTGAGAGCAGCAGAAATTGTTGGGAACGGTCATGAAACTGGCTAACCCTGTTTTCACAAAGACTCGTGTATGATGCCCTGGAAGAGTTGGCCGATTTATCCTTAGCATTGCAGATAGTTTATATCACTCTTCCTGTTGATCATCTACTCCTGAGTCCTGACAAGATGACTCGAAGTCATTACAGCTTAATGACTGAGTGGACAGTACTATGCTGAAGCTGGCCAAGCTGCAGAGGCAAGAGCTTTCAAAGGTGTATTGTGTGCTACTTGCAGTGGGAAAGAGAGGGAAATTTATATATTAATTCTGCACAGCACTCAGGTTACAGCTGTCTATTGAGTCTTTCGTGTGTAGACAGCATCATAGACTGAATAGAATTTCTTTAATATTTTCTCTTTTGTCAGGCCCATGTAGCTACAGTTGGCTATTTGACTAGCTCAATATAGGCCTAACTGTATGTGAGATCCGAACCCTTGCTCTTTGAGTTTGAACTCGACACATTGTAGACATTAGGCCGTATACATGTATATCTATTTATTCAAAAAATCTGCAGGATTCATATTTATTTTTAGGGAAAGAAAGATGATACATGTTAAAGAAACAATATAAAATTATTTTTATTTTTTGAATTTTCTAATGTATTCTTTTACATTTTTGATATGTGGAATGCGGTTTCATCGAAGGATACGATTCTTATATTTGCATAAGGCCTGGTTAGGGGTAGACTGTAGACATTGATGGTCCTGTCTCCTATCGAGTCAACTCAAACTTTAGAGTTCCCACTGCTCACCCAAACCACTTCAACCACCGATAATACGACTCCCAACTGTACTTGACAAGCCGCCCATCTAAGGCACTGAAGTGCATGTCAAAAATCTTGGCAATTGTGGAGTAAGTGCAGATCTGGATGTCCTCCAATCGGCTAAGATTGAACCCGGATAAAACTGAATTTATGTGGCTGAGCATGAGACAAGCGCGTTCAAGGGTTGACAAGGAGGCGATTAAAGCAGCATTTCCTCATTGGAAGGTTCAATGCGGAGTTCTTCTGTATCAAGACCTAGCTGTCCGTGGAGGAACATGTCAGTTCCCTATGCGGGTCTTGCTTTTATCAATTGCGCCAGATTAGAGTCATTCGGCGAAATCTGTCAATTGACGCCACTATAACTCTTAATTGTCCATTCTCTCAACCTGACTTGCCTGGACTACTGCAATGGTGTCCGTGCGGGTCTGCCAAAGTTCTGGATAAGACAGCTTCAATCCATTCTCAACTGCGCTGCTCGAGTCGTTGATAGATAGATAGATTTATGTACGTAACATGATCTGCTCACTTACATTTACGATGTTGAGAATCGCACATTTATACCCATTACTGATTTCATGAAATTAGCAGTGGCGTCACTGGGGTTGGTGTCACCCAGTGCGGTAAACTCTTGGTGTCACCCCTCTAGACTTTCACCATGGTCTTCTTCCGAGTGTTCCTGTACCATATATAATCGCATATAGTAATGTTTGTAAAATAAGTCAAAAAATTAATAAGGACATAAGAAAGAAAACAAATTGAACAATATAACTTCAATACTTCAGGTAAAACATAAATAAAGAACTTCGACAAACTCGGACAAAGTTTGAGTGGATTGTAACTTTTTTACTGGCTAAGGGAGTATTGAACATACCAACCTGCATACGATGCGGATGGCAAATGCTGCAAGGCTCAATTAATGGATTCATATACAAATGTAACCGGCGGTCAACAATATTCGTTGCAACACTTCTTCTTCACTTTTATCAGAAGTTTTGTCGCCAATGCACGACTGTCATTTCATGACATATATTTTATTATTTTATATTGCGAATTGCTGGCGAATGTCAGTAACCGCATCAATTATTGGGGGGATCTGAGTGTGGCAGTCTCAACAGTGACTCGTTGGTTCGAAAAATTACACAACCGTTATTTATTTTTCTATTTCCATCTTTTTAATTAAAAAATTAAATTAAAAAATTAAAATATATATTTTTCAGACAGATAGAAAAACATGTGTATGCCGTAATTATTAATTTATTGTAGTAGTAAACTACTAGTATACTAGAGTATAGTAATACTAACTTTTTTAAGTGGAAGCCTGCCGCTGTTTTTCTCCTTTAAAATTTATGTCCTGTCCTAATTAATTTACTTTAAAATATGTATATTTTAGTGATATTGATAAAATTATAAAATTTCGAAAAAATAATTATTTACATAAAAAACGAACCTGTAAACAACGTCTGTAATTTTCTGCAACCACGTGACTCCACACGTCATTAATTGGCGCGTTTGCAAATGACCCACGATTCTACTCCGACTCCGAGGCTCCGAGCAGCTCTGAGCTCTGAATCTTATTCATTTAAGCACCAGACGCTCTGCATGGTGGCACCCTGTGCCTGCTCATGTATTTAACAATGAACGGTTATGAAACCCGACTAGACAGAGCTGTCTGCTTTGTCAAATTCGCAATTTTTTTATTTTGGTGTCACCCCTTGATGGTGTCACCCCTTGATGGTGTCACCCCTTGATGGTGTCACCCGGTGCGCCCGCACCCCCGGCACCCCCCTAGTGACGCCCCTGGAAATTAGAGCAAACTTCTGTCAAATCACTTATAATGTAACTAGTAAATCTTTCAGTTCTGTGTAAAGCTGTACATAGAGTGTGTAACACCTGATGACAAGATTGGAAACTTGTATATGCATATTTTGTCTTCATATTTTTGGATGTTAGAAGTGAACAATTACTTGAACATGTGTGTGTCCCATGAGACAAACATTTAGGGATTTTGAGAAAGTCCTTAAATGCAATGTACAATGAACATTTAGGGATTTTGAGAAAGTCTTTAAATGCAATGTACGATGAACATTTAGGGATTTTGAGTGAAGTCCATGATGCATTTTATGGCATTTATAAATAATGCTATAGAATTGTAAATGAAAATGTCAAAAGCCATATTACTCTGTTGAAGATTCTACAACCGATTTAAAAAGTTTTCCTAAATTTCTAAACTTAGTTTCAGACCTCTAATAGATTAGTTGTGTGTAATTCCATCACTTCGGGCATGAATTTTAATATATACTTACGAATGTAATTAATAATGGCATTATAATGCATAAATTATATGGATCCTCTTAGGATTGCAGGTTGTACAAATAGTTAAAACTCCTGGGCATTCACGTCTGCTACATAGTTTTACCCGTAGCATTAAAATTGGCACAGCAGCCTCAGGAGTGGTAAGGATTAATTACTCCTGGTGTAACGATGCATATACACATTTCAACATACTCTGCCTTGGTTTGGCCATTCCGCCTCTTCATATACATATTCATGAGTTCAATTGAGTATTAATTAATCAATAACTACTGCAAACTTTCCATCGTCAATTATATTGCAAAAACAGTCAAAATCAGCAAAATATTTAAATAGAATTCTAAGATATAAATTGATTATGAACTAATCTAACTTATGACTACCTAGCCAGCCTAGATTAGCTAATAGCGCTTCTAAGGTCAGATATCTACCTCCCACGGGAATGGAGCAGATCTGCAGTGGATTTCTGTAGTGTTCATTTGGATTCTTTCTTTGTATAAATTCTGTCGATTGCTTCTTCTCGGATGATTGTTGCCTCTAGCCTCTTCACCTCAAATGCTTCTGTGCCGTCCTCCACTCACACTCGTCACGTCCGAATGATGAATCGGACTTATTGTGATACTTGCGTAACCTCGATTCCGTTGACAAGTATGTCAGAAGAGACACACTATAGATGCTGATATTAATCTCTCAGTCCATCTATATTAACGTGAAAAGAGTTCTGCATTCAACCGCTCATGACCGATAGTTCGAGAACGAAAATAACTCCTGATTTCACACGGAGAATACATCCATCATTACTCGACGATCACAGTACTGTTCGCCACTACACCATTCGCACCCCTCAGCAGTTCTAGACGAATCAGGGTCAAATAACTGTCCGAACTCCTAAAACTTCTTTGAGAGTTCGCAACTTGAGAATTACGTGTTGACTTTTTCTAGGCACCAGCAATACTGAACATTTTATTGCAAACTCACGCAGCCCGGATGACGCATTTCCGCCGTACAGTCCCCAGCAGACGACCGATGGCCAAAATCAGACCTTTTAACATTGCCTCCTGAATGTCAAATTGCCAACGACCAGTTCTCCCCAACAACACTGTTACTAAGGACTCTAATTTAATCTTATAGCGCCTTTACATTATATTTATAGGCTGGCATTAATTAACTCTGAATTAATTTAAACTAATTAACATTGACTGCATATTATAATGTTAATAATACATAAGAAATGTGGGTTTTAATAGGAACATCGCTACACCTGGGTCTGTCTAAAGAAATGAACATGCACTGGTGAACTGTGCTTAAACCTGGAAACTATAATCTACGATATGAAATGCAGCTTTCTTCAAACTTGTGATGTTACAAATAAAAATAATGGAAATACACGTACTCGACAAGATTTATGAAAGAGTAATGCAACCAAGAAGTCCTTTAGAAGTTTTGAACAATTGATACTTTTGATATTGTGCATTCCAGGGCTGTTAACAATACTGTGATAATGAAAATGTTCGGCAATACCGATTACAGCGGCACTTTATTTTGATATTATCAACCGTGGTGCATTCCGTTGACAGGTAAAACCATGTAGAACAGAACAGTTACCATGCGCCTGTTCAGTCTATGACTAGATGGTAGAAGTCATCACAGCACCCAAATATATATATATATATATATATATATATATATATATATATATATATATATATATATATATACACATACACACAGATGCAGCTCCAGTAACTGTAACTCAATTTGCCCTAAAAGTTTAAGTCAAACCCCACGCATCGTCTTTACATCTGACTACTGAACTATAAAATGACCTGCATATAACAAATATTCATCACACCACACATGAAACTCCATCATCTAAAGCTAGACCAAGTCACCAAGGGTGTTATGGTCAACAAGAAAATATATATATATATGTATTACATATCAAAGTTCTTTACACAGAGATCATGTAATGCAATGATGCAACACTATAGAAAGCATTTAAATGTATAATTAAAGCATGAAAATCAAACAAATCGTCTCAATAGCTTCTCGGTTTGTCTTGGATTTAGCAAAATCGTTTAATAATACCCACATAAAATCACCGGCCCTGGGTAGTTGCCCCCTCTCGGCGGTCCTATGCACAGACCAAACCCATTTAAGTAAAAACAGAAACTGCTTTGGATCTATCAATCAGTCTAGAATTTAAAACTACGTGCCTCATATGTGCACCAGCTGTTTCCTTGGTAAGCTTTCTAAAACTACATTTGGTTTAGGCAGTCGTTGTTTCACAGCCAACAGATCTTCAGACTTGAGCAATAGTTTACATACTTAAACAAATGTCAACGCACACCATAGGCCACCAAAGATTTTCACGTCATTTAAGACTATCCATTCAACATCTTTCAGCATCTCTAGGCATGTAAACAGTTTTCAACCGTTGTGATGAACCGCCTGCATGCATATTAAGGTTAAGACCATTAACGTTTATTAAAAATCAAAACTCAGCACCATCCTTATATAGCTGGATTCATTAGAGGGCAACAGAAAATCCAGAATTTTAGAATACATACACAGACGTAACTATCCGCTATTGACATGGAAATGAATCTGAAACATACATACTAGCAGCTATTGCCAAAAGAATTGTGCTGCATAGCAATTTATTTTAACAATAAAAGTCACAGCCTTAATAAAAACAAGCAGACTGTCCACATTTTTTAAACCAAGCTCTAGTCAAAGCAGACATGTACATAAAACATAACATAGAAATTGTCTGGTGAATAAAACCGTTTTATGGCCTCACAGCACATTCCATCAAGGTTACGTGCAATATAGAAGTGTGTGATCCTAGGCCATGTTGACGACTGGTTTAGCCAGATATCAGAGACAGTTATAAATCAACATGGAAAAAGATAGAAGTTATTGTTGCATATAATAACTGGATATTTTAATCACAGGGAACAGCACAGCAAATTACTATTCCCTTCTCTTTCTCTCCCCTTTCTTTACTCTTTTCCCCATCCATGTTTCTCCTCCTCATTCTTTCCACTCTTATGTCTATACCTTCGACAAAACCAATTCCCATCCGAGTAGTTTTACACAATCACGAGTAAAAACCAATGTTACAGGATGAATCAGTAATTTCAACAAGAACACAAAAGTGAAAAAAATGAAACTACAGATAATCGTCAAATTCAGCATCATATTGAAATGGGATGAGCTTTTATTCGACTGTCTAGCACTCAAATATTCTCTCATAAGCAAACAACAAATCAAGAACAACTATTTAGCAACATTTGGGCATAAACCCTTTTTGCTCAACATTTCACTTCAATAAGAAACTGCAAGTCTCTAAAACAAGTAAAGCACACAAGTCCAGGTCAGATCAATTAGCCATTCAATGGCTCTCGATCATATGAAACTCAAGTTCAAGCAGACACTGAATGGTTGTCTTGAACGTTTTGTCTTAGTTTGTCTTCGTCTTTCCTACTTTCTCCTGACCGCGTTTAAGTCCAGCCAGTACTCCAGTTACCTTTGCGCTCAGCTGCTGTATAATGCCGCGCTTTCTCAAGCCAGGAACCAGCGCAACTCCAATCACTGAAAAGACATATAGGTCACAATCCTATGAGCTTGACCTAGTTTCATAATGCATGCATGCACCATGTCTCATTGCCATTATGATCGAGCCCACTTATATGGCCAAATTAACATAAGAATGCCAAGCCATAGAGCAAAAATTCAGCCAATAGGTCTTGAGAGAGACAGACAGATAAACAGACAGAGAGAGAGACAGCTGTTTTAAAAACGAGTACACCAGAAAATAGCTCACCTAGCAGGTAAGTAAGCAGCAGATTGTCAATCAGGCTACCGAGCCATGCCATCAGTGCAAACGTACCCATCAGAACCAGGAGATACTAGAGAAAAAAAACAAATTCAAATCCTGCATTAAATGCAAAGTATTTACAGAATGGTCAGCTAAGAGAAAGTGTTGCAAATCATGTATCTGACTACTAAACTACATCAAACATGGCTTCTCAGACATTCTCTGTGTGGACCATTCATAACAATCTTTACTTCCTTAAGCAAATTCCATCTAGTCCAAGATTATTGTTCTTGGCATATCTCTTGCTATCGATCCTCTGTTCATTGCTGTGGTTGCTCTATTGTTAGGCAGAAACCAAACTCAGCCGTCATAGCCTACACTTCGTAACAACCCAGTCAGTTATCATCATTTACAAGGCAAAACCAGTTGTTGTCCAGCAGGTAAAGAACAATTGTGCTCAATAATTGTCCTTGATCGATGCACACAAGGTCTCTACACAGTGACCTTCTCAGGGATATTCGAACTTGCAATCTTTGCATTACAAGTCACATGATTTAACCAACTAGCTACCATACCACAACCTATTAAAAAAATTTTATTATGAACTCTTTTAACGTACACAAGGTCACAAAAATGTTTCGTGAAACTAATTATTTTTACACTTCTCCAGCGCTAATTTAATATTAATTTAATTTTTTGAGAGCAATAGGGAAGATAAAAAGGTCCTAAAAGTTACTGTCCTCCAATAATGACATCATAATGATATCATTTGCATCCCAATTGAAGTGTTATCTACAAAATTTCAATATTATTTTAAAATGTTCTGTCAATTATAAATTGCATTTTTACATTTTAATAACATGTTAACCATCTGTTGTTCTAGACCAACTGGCTCTGTGCAGATGTGCCACATATTAGACTGCAAGGTGAAGTTAAACGCATCCCTCTTTGGCCCCAACATAAGCTTCAAGATGCAAAAGGCATGAGCCATTAGTCAATAGCAGCATTGATAACCATCTGATCAAATTCCTTCACGGCATTACTGATTCACTCACAGAGTTCTTCAATTCATAATTTTTAGTAGAGCCTTTCAAAAATGGATAACTAAGTCAGGATTAAAATAATTTAGAACAGGTTAAAAATTGATGAATAATATTTACAAGTAATTTTCATATTATTGCAACCCTTGGAGGGATTTCAAAGGGCTGCAACTCGTTTGATTGGTTGGGTTCCTAAATTTGCCCACATCTCTACGTACATGCGGGACGTCCTTCAGTGGCTTCCGGTTCAGCAGCGCATTCAATGAGGATATCCTCTATTGTCTGGCACTGTGTTTTGGGCAATGCAACTGTCTATTTTAGGGTTCACCTTAACTTCGGCTTCCTCTGGTCGCCGATCTCTTCGCTCGGCCTTTAGAGGCGACTTTGTGGTTCCACATGCTCATACCACAACCAGGAGTGGGTCCCCATGTTTGGAACAACCTCCCATCTGACTTGCGCTCTCTCCCATGCGACCTGTCTGGCTCTTCTATAAACTTCTCAAGACTCTCTTTTTTGACCGGGCCTGGGTGGGGAGCGCCACTGAATAGTTATCTTGAAGAGGTGCTACATAAATTGCATTGATTGATTGATTACCACAGGCAATCCTTTATTCCCAGAGCATGTATATGCTTGTATAGATGCAATACATCAATACATCTCTTCATCAAAACCGCATCTTTGTGTAGATGTTCATACTAAGCTTACGCATACATATACCATATCTATGCACAAATGTTTGAAATTTAAAAAATGATGAATATTATTTACAAGTAATTTTTATATTACCACAAGCAATCCTTGATGTAAAAAGTCTATACATACATCAAGAGGAGCATTTGACTGTTCATACTCTTTCATACGACAAGTCATATCTTGTAAACAGAGGAAACACTGTCCTTTGAGGCATTGCATTATAACATGCTACTCACTACTTTTGGCTTTTCTCGTTTCAGCGAAAGCAGATTGTTCTTTGAATTGACTGAGTGTTTTTTCGCGTTCAAAAGTCGACCGCATATTGCCTCAAACTGACGCTCTTGAACGACAGTCCTGCCAAAAGGAAATTAAACATTCTGCTTCACAAATTCAATTCAATGTGTCTTTATTGAGTATAACAGAAGAATTACATACATTGATAATCAACTGGCACGGGAGCAATAGGAAAGACAAAAAGGTACTAAAGGGACCGACGATCCCACTAGTTGGGCAACCTCCCCGGACCACAGAGCGAAGTGGCTATCAACCACTACTGGCTGAGATAGGGCTACATGATTCCTGCAAATAAGCAGGCACAGAACCTTCTAACTATGGTAACGAAGGCATGAACTAGAGTTGCTGCGGCGTTGGGATAAGAGAACGAGATAATAATCATCATTGGCGCAGCTGGTAAAAGCAGCTACGAGAGACCGTGTTGACATGCTGAGTAAAGGCTAGTTCTTGGTCATAACCCCAAGGAACAGAGGAGGAGAAAGTGAGGAGGGAAAATGGGCAGAGAGGGCACACAGAAACATTGTTACCAGCTACTGCCGTCTGGTGCCAAGCCAGATAAATCACGTTTTTGAGAGGTCCAACTGGAGCTGATTTTACAATATCTAGTCAACAAAGGAGTCAAATAGCAACAGATGAACATGTGAGTAAAACGCATACATTTACAATCAACAAGATCGGAAACAATAGGGAAGAAAAATAGGCCCCAAATGGACCAGTGGTGACGCTAGTAAGAGTAACCTATTCCTGGAATACAGTAAGCAGCAGTATAAAAAATTATAAGCTAGAATATACGGTATATTACAGATCTATTAATGATAAATATGTTACAAAATGATGACCTAAAAGATTTCATTTCAAAGAAATTAACGAACCCATTTCCTGCCGGCCTATTAGCATGTAATCATAACGTTGACTGACCATCATGTAATAATGTTGATTTGATAGCTGTGTACAATGATGGGAGCAAATAAAAATGATTTGAATTTGAAGTTGCAACAAACCATTCAGCAGAGCTGAACAGATACGAAGTGAGGGTTGGCAGAGCTAAGTCCGTGATGCTGAATACAATGCCAAGAAGACAAACGGTTGTGAGGACAGATGGCTCCAGATACCACACAATCCTGGCCAAACACAGACAACACAGGCTCTAATTATAAAAATCAGAACAATGAAACCCAGCTGTCGCTGTATACTTGCTAGAGACGTACCAAAGTATCGCGATACTTTATCGCGATATTAACAGCCCTGCAAATAGTAACTTCTTAATTCAAGGTTAGGTAAGCAATTACCTGACCAAGGACATCAAATAATATATCTAGCAGTATCCATACATCAGCAATTCAGCTGATTGAGCATGCTAATTAATAATTAATCCTAAAAACATCAGAAATCTTTTCCATAATATATTATGAAGTGTCAACTGCAGCCCAATACATCACATCCTATGGCTTCCCAGGTGACGGACAACTGTGCATAACTCTGTCAGACTATGACAACTAGAGCAATCTGCCTAGAATAATAATCATTAGACTCCTGGGTATACAATTCACAGCCTCATTGTCATCCTTTGGTCAGGTGTCAAGGGCCTCTAAAAGCCCACTGACAGGCCTAGACGTGACTAAGCTCGGCAAATATAACACAAGAGAACACACACCACAGTATGCACTCTGACATTGCCTGTCCCAAGCCTTGAAAAATGAAGAGGGCAAAAAATGATCTTTGTTATTACACAGTGTCGTTACACTGAAACTTCTAATATAACACTTAACTATGAAGATTTTGCAACATATTTTCAAAACAATAAACTTAAAAGACATTTAAAAACTAAAAACTGTCATTAAACATATAATCTTAGCAACCCAAGGTTCAAAATCTGCCACTGTTTGCACTCTGACAGTACCAGTCCTACGCCTGGATAAATAGGAGGGTGACACTAATGATTTATGTTATCACACAGTGTCGTTAGACTGCAACCACCACACAAGGTTCATAGCATGAGCAGTCCCTTACAAGCCCAGAATCATTAGCAATGTAAGCTCAACGTGATGCTTACGAAAAGATAAGAGTGATGATCCCGACAAGGATAGCGGGATAGTGGTTCTGTTCCCATTCGAGGACCTTGTTCAGTGGAAGGATGAGCTCCCGGTAGCCCTCGAGATCCCGCTTCAACTGGCTCACTTCTGTCGAGTCCTATGCACAAACACAAGAAACCTTTCTGTAGTCCCTTATACGTAAACAACCACGAGCGCTGCAAAGAAAATGTATCACAACAGTTGTATAGCACCATGCAAGTAACTCAAAAGGCGTTCAGTAACCCACAAGAGCGCCCAGCAACTTACAAAAGTGCTCAGTAACTTGCAAGATCACTCAGTATCTCACACGATTGCTCGATAACTCAAAAGGGTGCTCAGCAACCCACATGGACGCTCAGTAACTCACACGAGCACTTGGTATCTCATAAGGACGCTTGGTATCTCACAAGGGCACTCTCAAATGCCTTCTCAAAATCTCAAGGCATCTTAATAGAATTAAATGTCAGAATCATGACAGTGGTGAAGACTCTTAATTCCTTTTCCAAATCCTGAGGAATTCTTTAAATTTCAGGTAAGTAAACAAACAGTAAAAACAATACAGGCCGATTGATGTGTACAATAAACTGTACACCTAACATGTCTAAGTGTACATTCAGTGCTTATACAAGTTGTTTAAAAGGAGCCGTACATCAGAGAAGGGCATGATTAGTTAACTTGCTAATTGATCAGAATTAGAAGTCTTCTAGCTAATCGATTATAATAACATTTAGCAGCAGCTGATCAATCATCAATTAGATGAAAGGCCATGCAACATAGTCATTAGTCAGTCCATAATATGTTTTTCAAAATGAACTTCGTCTTAACGTGACTGACAAAGTTTGACGATATACAAGCTAGTATCCAATCAGCATTGATAATTCCACACCCTCTTTTACACTTCCCTATAAATTTTGCTCTTCCTTCTGATACCATTTTCATCTAAATGCTATTTTTATTAAAGAACGTTTCAAACAATACAGGCTCATTTATATCGCCAGTTACCTGAGCAAACAATTGTGAGAAGCCCATATACAGAAACGCTAATAAAATTGAACACAATGAACAGCAAATCGTTTCCCGATTAAAATTAGCTAAACTTGCCAATCAATCAGCAGAAAGCAACAGCCAATCGATTAGAATTGGCTGTTTGTCTAATTGATTCGAATCTAATTGATCATTACTTAACCCATCTCCACTATTATATATCACTTCTTCCCATCTATCTCTGGTCACCCAGTCAGCTCCATTACTTTTCGTTAGCCTTTGCTTATAAAAAATTATTTTGTTTCCATCTCAGTGTAAAAATACTAATCTTAGTCAAACGATCAAAATACACCACAGAAAACCTGGTTTTCATGGTAGAATGAAAGGTTCAAATGTATTGTGATAGATTTAGGACAAAGATAGACCAAAATAGTTCCGTAGAGATCAGCCAGCCATTTCTCAGATTAGCATAGAAATTACATCCACTTCTTCAGGAATTACTCAGTACACAATCAAAAACACTGCACATATTGATGGAAAACCATAACTACCATATTAAACTATTGGCTCTCAGCTACAAAACCAAAAAAAAATTAGTAACAGTTATTAAAGAATAATAAATTGGGAAACGTTGTAAACAGTTGGGTTAGGTCGGCACGTGCCTAGTCACATGAGGTTAGTCACCCAATGAGGGACAAGGTCTAAAATAAACTCAAGAGAAAACACGAGGCTGGCCAACAGCAACCACCAGAGGTCTATGACTACTCTGAATATCTGTACTTAGGCACTTCATCTTAGATTCAGCATCAAAGTGTATAAACAAAAATGTACCCTACCAAATGTCCTCGTTCTCATGTACTTGGCAAACAAGTGAAATATACCAGTCTCAAACTCGAATCTATATAATGGAAAAACCTAAAAAGTGGCCGGTATTTTTCAGCGGCATGGCCCACATGCTTAAGATCATAATGATGAATGTGCATCTGTCTTGCAGGCTATGTTCCATCCAACTGGGTGAGCACCTTGTAGTACCAGAAAATTGCATTGTAATACCAGAAAAATATATGTGTAGTACCAGAAAAACACTTTCAAGTACCAGAAAAACACCCTGTGTAGTACCAGAAAGACACCTTATAGTACCACAAAAAACAGCAGCTTTTCACTGGAGCATGTTGTACTACATAGATATGCACAACTGCACATGCCGGACTTGTATAAATGCACAGGAACCTTTCCTATAGATATTCTTTTCCAGTGTTGGACCCATCTTGGAACAGTTTTCCACCGTGTATCCAGACTATTGCGTTTGCATATTTGGCATACATTTTCCGCCTACCTTAAACTGCGGCCGCTTGGCTAGTCATCCATAAAGCACTTACATCAAGACTTACTATTAAAAGCAACTGTGCATTTCAACAGCATGATGTACATATAGTTGGAATCGAGCATTCAGCTGCTTAACATACATACACTTAGGATGGGGTGATGCCTGCATGGTACACGGGTAAGAAGGAAGGGCTCGATACCCACTAGCTCCATAAGGCTGACTCAGCCTTCCACTCCCTAAGGGAGAGGAGCAGCATTAGTGCAGATCATGTCTAACAGGCTCCAATCAGTTTACAAAATCCACTCACGCTTAGCTTATCATGTCTTCCCATAATTCAGTGTAGCCATAACCACATGCAAACGAATTTGATAAAATTATATTTTCAACCCATTGGAAAGTTATAGAAACGAGTTTGCTGTCAGAGCCAGAAATAAAGAGTAGGGCGTCCAAAGGCATTCGAACTTCAAAGTCACGGGTGCCGTTAGATGCCGACATGCCGTGAGCACACGAGCCTGATGGCAATTCCCCACTCTATATATACTGACTTCTGAAGGAAATGTGCTTAATATCACTAGGGGATTCGTAGAGCAATATTAGATAAGACAATGGTGAGCTAAGCAGAGGAAGCGAGTTTGAAGTTTTATAGGTGACTAGCCCTTCTATTACTAGGTGGCGGTATTGGTTAAATCAGATGTATAACATAACGGGCACATTGCAAGACTGCCAACAGTGAATTTCAACTCCTGTAATAGGTTAATAGCTTGTCATCATCTGTTCATACTTGTACTTGCAATTCTACTGGGATTTGCCAGTTCGAAACTAAAAACACAGACATTATTATACCCACAACTTCAAAGTAGCAGAAGCAGTAATGAATTGAAGCTGGCAGAAGTGCTTGATGCTATACTACATTATCACAGACAATTTATGCACCATTTTAAAAGACCGTATGGTTTAGTTAGTCTTTACAGTCCATGTATTGTTCAGCACTTAACTTGCACATCAACATCTGAATAAAAAGTTTTGTTGATGCTCTGTTTAAATTATTTGGCATTTACGTGTTTGTGCTCTAGCATATGCAACATTGTAGCATGTACAATGTTGTACATTTACATTATACTGAAAGCAATTTCCACACAGGTGTTGAATCTGATGATCCAACTAGGTGAGATGACTTACTCAGTGTAATTCTGTTCCAACTCAGCTCAGCATTTGAACAAATACATGCACTACATATACACAAATATTACACATGACTAGAACACACACGATTACGCAAACATCACACAAACAATTATGCAGTGGATGCTGTTCCACTTTGAATCATGCTCGTCTGCATTCCTCTGTATTTGGACCAAGCAACCAAATATGGGAAGTGGACCAGACTCAGATAAACATTCACTATGGCTAACCATTCGAACCACAATAAATGTCTGGTATAAGCCAACACTGCTTTGCTCCTAGACTAAACATACAGTGACTGTGCTGTGATTGTAACTGAAATTTTACTAGCAAACATGCATCTATTGTAATGTATGCTGCCTCTTGAAGAGAAGCTCCTTCAAGGCACTCCCCATCTAACCAGAAAGAATGGCTTTAAAATGCAGCAATGCTCAAAAGGTGACTGCCGGTTTCAGATGCTAATTTGACAACACCATCATCCGCAATGTATGCCAGTTTCTTGGTGCATGTAACTGTAGCAAAGAAATTAATCAGAGTACCAACGGCACAGGTCTATAAGCTCAGCATCTGCTAAGGTGGCTTGCCTTGGACAGAGCTGGGTGCTAGTAATATCCAAAAATAAACAGCTGCACCGTAAGGATATCCAGTAACATTGCCGTAGCAAACCCAGCTACCAAGTCATCAAGCCAAGCTTGCAATAGACAGCCCAGATGCACCAGCTAAAAGCCAAGACCAGGAGGAACAATATTACTGGACCTACCGGGATGAGGAGCTACTTACTGCTGGCTGCATGTTGCATTACCAAGGACTTGACCTAGCATTAACCAGGCTGATGATGATGATAACAGGAATAAGGGTTGCCGTTTTCCTGTTATCATCATCATTATCCTTATTGTCGTTATCAAGATAACATCACCAGCATATCCACCAATCAACATGTTATCAATGAAGCATCTATCATCGATTGGCCTCAGTCATCTTATCATCAACTGACATCAGTGTCAGTACGCCATCAGGACCACCACCACCCTCAACACCACCACCCAAACCACTTCCACCAGCCAAACCACTACCACAATCAAACCAGGACCACTGCCACCCAAACCACTACCAACAGCCAAAACACTACCACAACCCTAACCGGGACCATTGCCACCCAGACCACTACCACCACCATTTCATTAATGATCAGATTCCAATTGAAATTAACGTCATCCTATTTTCTCAGTCTGTAAGACTCAAACACTGTTTCAGAAAACAAACCTATGCAGGGAGTTTGCCATCTCATAGGCAGGGATAGTTGATGGTGTAGTGGTTAGCATGCTGGACTGTCCACCAAGAGGTATGGGATACAAATCTCAACTAGGGTAGAGATTTCAGACAAGGTTTCTTCACCTGACCCAAGTTTCCCTTGGGTCAGGTGAAGAAACAACTTGATAGTCATTGCAAAAAAACTGGCGTAACTGCAAACTAAAAATTACCTTATAGGCGCTCAAAGTTCCATGAGGAACATAGGGAAGGTGCTCATCTTCCTGCTCTTTCACCCAAGCCCACAGTGCTCGTCTTCCTGCTCTTCCATCCAAGCCTCTCCCAGGGTACTGGAGAGGTGT
The DNA here is from genome assembly GCA_959347315.1 of Bimastos eiseni. Classification (NCBI taxonomy): domain Eukaryota; kingdom Metazoa; phylum Annelida; class Clitellata; order Crassiclitellata; family Lumbricidae; genus Bimastos; species Bimastos eiseni. Next base: position 11,281,606 of record OY365815.1, read on the forward strand.
ATCGTGCCCTATAGGCATGTAAATACACACATGGCTTGTGACTCCCTTGTAGTCATGTTCCTGGCGCTTCTGAGGGCTCCTAAAGTGTGCCTTATAAAAGTCCATTTGCATACTTGCAAGTTCACTGCAGGACTTGCCCTTTATTTTTGAGCACATGTGGGCAGCAATATAAAAGGTTGGTGAAAAAATTAATTGTAAACAGCTCTAGTCATTATAATTAATTTTTATTTTCTATTGTGCCGGTGTAACGCACAAGGCATCAGCCAAAAGGCAACACCATAAAGATGTAATCAGGTCAATATCCAGAAAGTCAGTTCTCTAAGCTAGAGAGACATTACAATTTGTTGAAACAAAGGAGTCTTGTGTCAATTAAATGAATAAACACATAGAAGAAAGAGCAACTGAAAAATCTCATTCACCAGGAGCAGCTTAATCTTCTGAGACATTGATCAGCAAGAAGGGAGCTAATATAATCAATGTGTCTTGAGACCAATGCCCTTGTCAGATGAATGTATAAACAACTTGCCCAGGCATTGCATGGAGGCCAATCAGCAGCCCTGATCCACAATTCTACTACTACAGACCAATCATAAGGAGATATTCCTCTCAGCAGAGACCAATCAGCAGCCCTGATCTACAATTCTACTATTACAGACCTATCATGAGAAAATGCTCATCTTAGCAGTGACCAATCAGCAGGCTTGTTCCACAATTCTTCTATCAGAGACACTCTTTACTATTTGCATTCTACAGAAAGCTAATAGCAAAATATATTTCAAAAGCACAGTAAACCATACTGCATGGTTGTATAAATTCATAGTCACTATGCTCTATGTAAAATGTTTAAAGACCAATTAGACTACTAAATCACATTAACAACTTTATCGCATCTACTAATATCTTCACTAAATATTTATATTCAATGTTCTTCTGAGAGTTTATGTTTGCTTACATATTGTATAAGCAACCTACGTCAAACCAAGCTGTGTACCAACACAAGTCAAATGCTCACTTTAGAAGTGACCCTAACACTGTTGACTATTTTCATTGTAGAGAAAGCCTGTTCACATCCAAATATATGCCTGTATTTCTAAGTAAACGAATTGTCGCTGAGTGCACTACAAGAAGTATTTAGTTGGACAACAAATGAACCATATCCTGTACACAGCACCAGCTTGGTGGAGCTACACCAGTGCTGGCAATCATCACAGAATTGAGTGGTTCTTGAAGAAAATCAATCAGTCAATCAATCAATCAAACTTGATATAGCGCCTCTTCAAGAAATCTACTCAAAGGCACTCCCAGTCCAACCACGGTCAAAGACGACAGATTTAAGAGCAAAGTAAAAAGATGAGGAGATCCTATTTCTCTTGCATTGTTGACCGTGTGTGGTGCCCTTCACCAGCTCTATGGTGACAAACTGGTGAAAAGCTGGAGGTCCAGAGGAAGCCCATTTCACATAGTAGGGCCCACAACAGAGAAGGCATGATGCTGCAGCATAGCAGTGCATGAGAATGGAATGCTGAGAAGGCACTGCACAATGCCCTCTGAGCGCTGGCAGCAGTAGGGCAACATAGCTCCTGAAAGTAAGCAGGCGCAGCCCAAACAAGACAGCGCCATACCAAGGAGGTGATTCGAAATGCAATGCGCAGCGGAAGGGGAAGCCAGTGCAACCCATATAGGCAGAAACATGGCCTGTCCTAAAAATGCCTCCTATCAGGCGTGCTCCCGACTCGTGGACCACACTCCAGTTCCCAAATCCTGCCTTGTGAAATGCCTGCTTTTATGGTGGAGCAGTACAACTAGTGACGAAAGCATGAATAAGAACTTTTGGCCACAGAAGATTTATCCTACAGTAAAACGTTATATATGAATATTGCAGAAAATAAATTCAATCATGGTCTTACATTTCAACCACGGTTTTTCTAACGAGGTGCTATATAAATGCGCACTTATCCCTTACGCGTGCGCCCGTGCAAGAAAAATCGAAAAGAATCGCAATAATCAGTCATGCGGTTATGTTTCTGGTCAATTCCCATGGGATACGCATTTTCATTGCCAAACTAAACCTGCTACATATTGGAGATATTTCAAACAATCATACATTGCATAGCGAAACGGCGGCACTTTGCTCTAAAATTCATATGAATCATGGCGCTACAAAACAGAATAAGTTTTCGGTAATTTTTTTCAGTGATCGGGAGATCAATCTTCTCACAGTGAAGCTTTGATATCGATTCGCATGATAACAAAGGATGACAACATTTATTATTGTGGTAATATTTAGCAACAAACGGAGCTGGAAATTCAAGAGTGATTGAATGTTGAGCTAACCTCAGCCGCTCTGCTGCTTGCGTCCGCCATGTCGACAAAACTCTAGTCACACTGACTCAAATGAGCGCAACAACACGATACCGTTATGGACCTGACCGATCGCACTTTGTGAAATAAGAAATTTTTATCTGGTAAGTGGTAACGCAATTAACGAAAATGGTTCGGAAAAGATGTTAGCACCTCAAACTCCAAGCTCATCGCTTCAATTTTGTCGTGAAATAAAAATTAACAAGAAAAGACGCCAAACGCTTCATTTGATGCTATCAGTCTTGTACGATAACTGCTTTAAGCATGCGGTGCGCTTAGACTAAGTGGTGCTTCATAAATTTGCATTTTATGAGCATCCTGCTATCACGGTCATGTGGAAATCCGCTCAGCGGCTGTCAGTTTGAGTGTTATTAACAGGGCCGTACCAAACTATAATTGTGCCCTGTGTCTAGCATCAATCTGGCGCCAACATTTTGAAAATAGTATTTGCGACCTGTGCATAGCATCAATCTGGCGCCCCCAGATTTTGAAAATGGTGCATTTTGAGGAATAATAAGTTCTTCCATCCTGAAATTTGCGCCCTTTACACACTGGCGCTATGGGCCACGGCCCCGCTGGCTACTCCCTCGGGTACGGCCCTGGTTATTAAACGAAGATTACTCTTCGGTCTGTCCTTACTACACATAATGCGGTTGTCTTTTCCTCACGGTTCAAAATTGCGCAAAGCTTTGATAGGCTTTGGCGAGTAAGATGAATGCAGACAGAAGTTTATTGTTAAACAGGACTACAACTAGCAAAGTATCACATAATAGGGCCCAAGGATCATGGGTTAGCCCGGGTCAAAGGCGTAAAATAAAACATGTGAAATGAAACACGCGTCATGACAGTTTGAGTTACGCTCTTAGATCAACTTATCTATGAGAACTACACGCTATAATGCTCACAAACAGAAACAGTTCGGATACGTTGTATTGCCCTTGCGTAAACAGTTATGAATAAGTCATAGATATCTGTAGAATAAGTGGTAAATGATGCGAATAACTTTTATGCGCTACTTTATATCCAGAATTATAGTAATATAATTATTTATAAATACTTTAAACATGAAGAAGTTAATTGCATACACATGTAATTTAATTGGCTAACTCAATAATCCTTCTCACACCAATTAGTTTTTATCAGTTTTATAAATTGATTGTAGAATTTATAGGATAATCACTTGTTTCGAAATAGCACAATCTGACAATTATGCAGAAATGTTTACACGAGTGATAGTGATCAATAATAGTAGCTAGAATTAATAACAAATTAGTACATGTATTTTTATAATAATGATCTGGGGATAAATTAAGTCGCCTTTGGGTGGGAGAACATGGTTGTGTCTTAGGTCTTAATTGGTCAATAGAGTGGAGACAGAGTGGAGCTAGGAGTTGGTGCAGAACACCCTTGTGGTTGTATAAGATGGAGAAAAGGAATTTCGCATCTGCTATGTTGCAAGTTCAATAATGTCAATTAATGACTATGAAAGTCAATATAACACAGAATAAAGACCTTATAATCTACAATTTTTAATAAATGTTTCTTTAAGAAAAATTGTTGAGAGACTGTATATGTTTACTGAATTACTTTTATTTCAACACAGAAACCTGAATGGCCAATGCAGTATGTTTTTCCTATTAAACTTGCAAACAGAGATCCAATCATTGAAACAAATGCTAACAAACGTTAACAAGCAATAACAGAAGTTAACAAACAATCATCAAATTATAACAAGTGTTAACAGATGTTATGAAATGTTAACAAACGTTAACACATAATGCATCCGTGCCATCAAGCCCACACAGGGACCATACTCTCATAGGGGACCCTTACAGATAAATACAGGTACCATCATATGCTCTTGGGCATGCTGCCATGGATGCCTTAATTAACAATACTTGCTAATTGAAATTACGAGTTTACATTTTTGTAAAACACTTTACAATCGCTAACTACAGTTATAAGAACATGTTCAAAACAAATTTCACTGAAAAGACATTAAAACTATTCACAAATCTGTACAACTGACAGTACAAAACGAATCAAGTGCATTGACGTAATTTAACCAAATAGAATCTAACACTTCCAAAGTACAAAATGGAAACAAGTCTCCAGTAATTGATTTGGCTTTGCTTCCACATGTTACCCTCTTGCAGGCCAATTTGTCATCACAAGCATATGCCAAATGCATTTAAAAGCTAAACCAGGCTGACCCATTTTACTGCATGCATTCAAACATCACCTTAATTCTTGTCCTAAATTCTAATTTTTAATTCTAGTCCTTAATTCTAGTCCTAGTCAGCAAATGTGTATAACTTAAAATGTATCTGAAAAACTTTATTAACAAATGATGGCAGGGTCAGTATGATAGGCAAATTAATGTAAGCAGGTAAGTAACAACACATTATAAGTAACAACTTATTATTAGGACAGGGACTTACACCACTTTCAGAAGCAGTTCTCAGTGACATGTTCCATAACATGCACCTCATAAACAATTCCAAAGCCGAATTGTTTGTGAAGCACCCTTGTAAATTGTCGTTATTATTATTATTGCTTGAAGGATATTTTACCTTAAATGCATTCATGACAATAGTCATGCAGCAACTGGTCAACCTTTCCTCACAAATTGCAAGTATTTACAATACAACATCAGTGTTGTGCCAATTTACCAAATTGATAAATACTCTTAATTCAGAGGACAGCATAAGGATATCATTCAAAGCTGAACCACACGCAGGCACACTAAGAAGGTATACGCTCTAAGGAGGAGCAAATTAATCTGAATCATTCCATGTCGTCTAAGGAGCAGCTGGTCATAAAATGTCAATCAAAACTGAACCATACATACCAAAGCTTTCTAAGGAGGTCGGTGCTAGGATGTCAATGAAGCTGAATCACACCCACGCCATCTTAGTATGCTGGTTAAAGTTTAAAAAACCATCCTATGCCAGAGACTGGCACACCTTGACTTGTTGAACCCATGTACAGCACCCCAGTCACTGCCAATATACCAAACCCTATCATTCAAGAAGACACAGAGTTAAAGCTAATAGAGGTTAATGAGATGATAGACAATAGCCAGGTGCATCATCATAACGAAGCTAGCAATATTCTATTTATTCACAACAGTCGAAGCACAACTGTTGGTGAAGAATCGAGGTCATTACACGAACGACTGTTCTTGAGAATGGAACCTGGATGCTGTGCTCCATGTCATACACTCAACCAGTCAGCCATTTGTCTCATAAATGCACATCCATATGCTTACACAGAATGTTGTCTTCAGTATAAAAGCAGAAACGTTAACACCGACCAAGAAATGCACAACTTGATGTGACTATAGACCAGCGCCTCCCAATTTTTTTTGGCAACGGAACCCGTTAGATCTTAAATTTTTTGGCGGAACCTCTGTCCGAAACAAAACATATTCTGTGTAAGTACAAGCGCTTGAGAATGAAAACAATTAGAGGTTTAGGCCAAGATAAGATTAATCACAACATAAATATCGATGACAATGACATATGAATTCTCTTTCATATAAAGCTATACACAGATGTTAAGCAAAAACCTCTATTAAATAATTTCATTCACACCTAAAGGTTTCCACAGAACCCTTGTCTTTACCTCACGAAATACTAGGGTTCCGCGGAACACAGTTTGGGAAACGCTGCTATAGACAATACCATGTTTAGTTAGGCAGTCGTGTCAGCTAGCCAAACTCAGGTTCAGAAATAAGTAACCACAAGCACATCTCTCACAAAAACGTATCTCTCACGTAACACATTCGACATCTATGCATGAATGTGCAAATTAATATTTATGGCAAGTGAATGGAAGCATCAGAAATCATATATATATAAGCATCTAGAAATATTATATATGAAACAATCAATATTAACCTATACTTAGCACAGTGTAGAGAAGTATTAGCATATGCATATGGTATATACACGATATATATAAATATATACATACAGAGGTTCCAAGCAACAGAAATATATACACATATGGCATATGTTTTTATATAAGCAGTAGCATATATAATTATTACACTGTATGTACACAATGCCAAGACAAGTACAAAATGGAGTTGGATTGATGGAGAGAGAGAGAGGATCAGCGGGTAAATGCAAGACAGGAGGAGGAGTGACTGAGACGACGACAAAGGGATCACGAGTCGCTCTTGGTCGATCCATAGTAGTGGAGAAGGACCTCTTCGATCTTCTGGCACCACTTGAGGGCATTACCTTCCGGATCCTCCAGGTAGTAGGTCCTGTTTGGCTAAAGAGGCATGGACATACAACATCACAGCATTTAGTCACTGCTATTGTAATAATTGCTATTAACCTTGACAACACAAGTATGAGCTAATATAATTACCCATCAATCAATCAATCAATCAATCAAACAATCAACCATCGGCATCAACCTCAACATAATCATACTGATCATCATGTTTTTGTTCCAAGAACAAAGACTACAATGGGCGATCGGGCCTTTCACGTCACTGGCCCAGGTGCCTGGAACAGTCTCCTTGCATCCATTCAGGAAACCGAAACCCTTCATGCCACAAAATAACAGCTAAAATCGTACTTTCTAAATAATGTCGAGAATTAGTTTATAATTTGCAGCGAACTGTTCTGTAGAAGTAGCTTTCTACAAATGGCGCTATATCAATGGTCGTAATCACAACTACAATTATCACATGATGCTGAGAATCACTGCATTCATCACCATCATCCTCAACATTATTATTATGATCAACATCATCACACTGTTTCCTATCATCCTGATGTTGAGTTTAGCAGTCCAGCAAAAAATGTCAAACTTTTTCAATGCATTGATTTAGATCAGTAAGATGGTCAACGCCTTTCCGAGTTACTCAGAAACAAAACTATATTAGGTGTCTTCATAAATAAACAAATACATCATCACGTTAATCATCATCATAATGTATGTAACTGGCTATTTATATAGCGCCTTATTTTTTAATAACCTCTCGAAGGCGCTAGTCATAATCATATCATCATAACGATCACACAGGCACTTCATGCAGTAAGGTTACTAGTTAGTACAGCACTGTAAACTAGACAGAGAGAGACAGACTGATGTTGATAGGCAGACAGATATAAAGAAACAGACTTATAGGCTGACTGACAAACACAACGACCTACTGTATGCACAAAGAATACTTTGAAATTCTTGGTCTCTGGCCGCAGTTCTTGCGACCTAAGAATAAAACCAGACAATTTCTTATACTCGAGTTTCAGTAGAGCTTCATTTTCTTCCTGGAACTGTAATCATAACTGGAAGCAACAGTAGAACATTTTCACATCAGTTTTACAGCAAGACATTTGCCACTGGACAGAAGCTAAGGCAGGGATGAAGTTTCAAAGATCAATGGAATTATCCCATTTTGGCTGCCCTCTTCGTTCCTTAGACCGACATGACCTCTTGGTACCTCGGACAGCTTCTGCCCAATAACGAGGTTACGCATCTGCTGGCTGTTTGCTGGCTTTGGAACGATATTCTCTCCAAAGACTTGTTCTTTGATCCTAACTGGGGTATTTCTGTTTCTATATTTAACATTGTGCCGCACGGTGGCTGATTGGTGAGAGCAGTCAGCGCGTGAGCGGGTTCGACCCTCGTCTGAGGCATCAGTCACTGTGTAGGGACCTTGAACAAGTCCTACATGCACAATCGCACTGCAGTACAACTGCAATTGCGCCGTCAAAGCATGTGCACTTCTGAGCAAAAGATGTTGGAAGAAGGACAATATAAAATTTCAGAATAAATAAAATTAAAATTAAACTCAGGACCTTATTAAAATGGGGCCTTTCGCATGAGAACACCTATGATTAGGCTGCAATATGAGAGGAGCTTAGAAATCCTTAAATACCATACAAGAACAATACTATTATTATTATTATTATTAAATTTGTAATGCACACAAGGTCACACCTAAATGTGAATCTGAGGCGCGGATAGTCAGTCGCCAGGAGAAGATGCAATTAGATTTCCAAATCCTTGAAAGCCAAAGAGAAATAGTGAGTTTTGAGTCGCTTTTTAAAGGCCTTAGGAAGTGAATTTGAGCTACGAAGAGAGAGTGGCAGTCGATTCCATTCCCTAGGAGCAGAGACATGAAATGCACGAGAGCCCATAACCGTTCTGCATCGTGGTTCAACTAAAAGGCCTGTACTTGATGATCGTAAGCAACGAGGAGGAATGTAAGGAGTTAGTAGAGTATGAATGTAGGTAGGTGTACTGGTGATGTTAGCTTTGTAGGTCAAACAAGCTAACTTAAATTTTATTCTGAATTCAACAGGGAGCCAATGCAGCTGGTGGAGTAGGGCAGAGGAGCATGTTCGTAGTGGGACACAAAGCACTACTCGAGCTAACGTATTTTGGATACGTTGAAGCCTTTTGAGTTCAAGGTCTGAGAGACCGACAAAAAGTGAATTAGCATAATTGAGGCGAGAGGAGACAAGTGAGCAGGCTATAGTTTGAAATATTTTGAGTTAGAGCCGACCTTATGTGACGTATTGTCCTGATGTGGTAGAAACAAGATTTACAAAGGCTTGTTATGTGAGGTCTAAATGTGAGCTTGCTGTCGAGGGTAACCCCAAGTGTTTTGACAGAGTCTGAAAGCGGCATAGGAGTGCCCGCCAGTTCAATGCTAGAGAGCATAGGGAAAGAATGCAGGCGTTGACATGAACCAAATACAATTGCTTCAGACTTGTCTGGGTTTATGGCCAAACCATTGAAACAGAACCATGCATATATGGATGAGAGCATTCTTCCAGTTTTAGTTTACCACACTGATCAGTGTGTGACAGAGCAATATGGAGCTGAGTATCATCTGAATTCCAAAGTGTTTAGCTATACAACTGATTGGGGAAGTAAAGACTGTAAATAATACAACACAATTGTTCAGCTTAAAGCATTCAGAAGTTTCCCAAATAAGAACAGGTTTGAATAACACCATCGGGTCCTCCCATAGGACTGCCCTTCCCTCATGTCTACAGTTCACCATTCTTTCCCGGTTATTTCATACACACATCATTCTCCCTCCTCGACACCCTTTTCTACTCTCAGATTTTCTCACTAATGAATGGCCACTGCTGTTAGTGGTGCTATATAAGCAGAGAAATAAAATATAATACAATGCAAAGATATTCCTTTGTAAAGGAGATTGCCCTGTGATAACTTACCAGGGAATTTCACCTTTTAGCACCATGTTTGAGGGGTCGACATAGAACAGACGTGGACCCTCGGTCAATAGAAACATCCGCCTGCGAGCAAACAAACCCTGCAAAATCCAGAGAACAAATACAAACATTATTTTTTTCGCATATGTCTCTATTTATCAGTGCATTCAATGGTGCATTAGAAAAACAGTACCACATAAATGACATAAAAATATCACCAAAACAAATCCATCCAAGTCCCTTAACTGGCTAAAAATCACCAGGTAATGTGCAATTTCACCAAGGTCAAACTAGGGCAACCTCTGTATGCAGTACCTTACAAAAACTCAGGCCAGGCAGTAGATTGTACTCTGAAGCGGCAATTCGTTATCAGTGCTGTTTGTCGGCCAGCTCTCATAGACGTTGACAAAATTATGGCTTGGCGACAACTGCAACATCGTATGATGCTTTGTGCATTTACACACCGATGGCCCAATGCAAGCCATAGAATCCAAAATCACATTTACAATTTACAATGGATTGCAGTGTACACAGATACAAGCAGACCATTGCTTTATACAACTCCTCAGCACCAAACCTTACCCTAACATCATCTGCCATCAAAGAAATGCATTTTGGCCTTTGTCAGAATGAAGTTAAAAAGTTCTCTAGCTTTTTTATAACCAACTTCAAAGCAATGTTTATATTATATATCTCTGGAAATTTGAAATTCTAACAACACATGAGACCTTTGAAGTCTAAAACCAAGGAGGAACAAACAAGCCCTCTGGTGCAGCAAACCAAAGTGCTGTGCAAGCAGGAATTTCAAATATAGGCTCAATTCTAACTATAAAGCAGAAAACATTTCTTTCTGTCCCAAAAAGTCTCACAAATGGAAAGCTGTCTTAATATGCAAGTTTGCAAACGTCCTTGGGCCCATCCACATATTACGTACACACAAAAAATCGGATTTTCGGACCACCCTCCCCCTGTTGCATCACGTACATTTCGTCGACCCCCTCTCCCCATACGTACGTACATTTGAGCTCTACCCCCCCCCCCCCATTGCAAAGGTTAAATAGCTAAAAACATTTGTAAGACATTGATTTTACCACAGGCTATATAGTTTTGTTAAGCAACATATTTAACAGCTTAAATTTGTTAACTATAATGAAGAAATAAAACACTAAAACGACAATTTCAGGAGAAGCTGGGTGGGCTCTAAGACAAGCAGTTGCACATGTCATTGCACAGGTCACAATGATTTGAACTGCAAATCAATAACAGTACTGATATCTTCAATAATTTGTGACAACATGACAGACTCTTAAGCTCAACAATCAAATGATAATCATATCTAAAGTATTTGAGAACTCCCTGAGAGTTTTTAAACATTTCAGGAGTATTTGCATAGTTCAAATCATGTACATGTGATGCAAAGAACAATATGTATGATCAAATAATACAGTTACCTAACATTACATTGAACCATTTAAGACAATCTAGCATCTGACAAACCTTTCTCTTATCAAGAAGACCCTGTTTCAAGATCAGATTTCCTTTGACAAATCGGTGAAATTCATTTGACTGTGATTGGCTCTCGATCTTCGAACGTCGATCATCGTCTGCGATCCTATCGAGTAACAACATCATCATAATCTTCAGGATCTTTGCTGTCAAGCTGCCGCCAGTAGAAGTGCTCGGGGCGTCAATCCCCCTAGAGAGATGGAGGCAAACCCCACGGTTCCAAGTGTCAGGAAGGCAAGCTATTCCCCCTAAGACTTAAAAAAAATTCTCCCCATCTGAAATTGGAGGAATTTGCCTCCAGACCCCTATCTAGACGCCTCTGGAAGTGCCGGCAGGGCGCTGAGCTCTGCCTCATGGGGTCTTCTTATTGTCCCTTTCTCTCAGACTGCACTGATGCGGTATCATGTTTTTTGGTTGTAGGCCTGACTGCCTCGAGTGGTCTCCCATTGTATCTTTGGCTCTTGCCTAGGGACTCTCTATCCCATTTCTATTACACTCCAAAGTCTGTTTTCTTTGGCCAAGGTTGGACTGGGAGAGCCTCTGAATAGATTTATTGAAGAGATGCTATATCAAGTTAAATTGATTGCTTGAAAGTAGCACAAAACTAAGAAGTAGAATGCATAGCTGGACACAACCACTGCACCTGAAAATTTACAAGTTCTTTGCCATTCTGTTTGAAATGGGTGTTGTCAATAAACCGACGATTGAAGACTAGGACTACGGGTCAACCGATCCACTATTGGCGACCCACTCATCAACAATAAAATGCCTCATAATCATTTTGTGAAACTGATGGAATACATTATTATCAGTGTGACATGTTCTATTTGCATTCTTGTTATGGAAACAAATAAAAAAAATTATTATATCACTAAATATCATATTTTGAAAATTTTTCCTTTTTGGCTTGGCATAGCGGTTATATTGTATGTGGCGGCCAATGTGTCAACAAGTCAACATTGACATTAACAAGTACATTGGCAAGTAAACAAACAACACAAACACATTTCCTCATAACAAGCTCTGCATAAAGTCATTCTAATATAGGGTACTGGCATAAACAACTGGAGGAGACTTAAAGGTGTAAAACTTCCTGTTACATATCTCTATTACATTACATATGAATCTCTAATATACTGAAACTGAATTCGTGACTGTGCTTTTAAGGCCTACCAGTTGTTTTTCTCGACTTTTTTAACAGCACTGCTTTTGCTGATGGCCAGGTCTACTCCGAGAAGCTGCGACAGCTGCACATCGTCGAGTCCAGGCTAAAACAGAACGAGCAGTAAACAGTGAAGGGCACTTATGCCTCTGATATCATCATTTTACATTATCAGAACTGTGGCCGAATTCTAAAACACTTGGTCTCATTCTACTGATCTGACACTTGGAATTAATATATAAATATTCTGAAATTTGAAATCGCCCTTCTTTCAAAATTTTTTTGCTCAGTAGTGCAAATGTCTCGCCGGCGCAATTGCAGTTGTACTGCAGAGCAATTGTGCATGAAGGACTTGCTCGGTATCGCGTCAATTGATCCCCGTCAGTTGATCCCCGTTCAAAAGACGTAGAACTGCTTGCTCAAGGTCCCTACACAGTGGCGCTTCAGGCAAGGGTCGAACCTGCACACTCAGCGCACACTGAGCGTTACGGGCCGACCGCTCTGACCAATCAGCCACCGTGCCACACAACATGATTGAAGTCTTTTCTAAAATGCCCTCAACTTCGTATGCCTTATAGCCTAACAGCAGCCTAACAGTAGTGCCAAAACTGGATCATTTATACACAAACATAATCATGAATTGATATGCTATTCAAATGTGCATAATATAGAATTAGGTGTCTCTTACATCACACAGTTGGCAGAATTCTAAAACACTTTGTTTCTTCCAAAACAGTGATTCCTAACTTTACATTCCGATGAAAGAAGATTATTGATATGCAATATGATGAAGTTGAAAATAAAACTGCGAAATTATCAGATTGATCAATAAATTGTCTTAATGTGCGTCTATATCATTTTCATTATGATTGTATATAATAGCTAACTAGTTAACTTTCGTACTAAATGCTAATGTATTTTTATACCTAACTGGATGCAACTATCAATCTATTGTAAGGGTGACCCTAATTACAGGATTTTTTGTCCTTTAAGGGTTTCGATTCGTCCCTATTGACTCCAGCTAATTGTCAACATTTTGTACTTGTGTTTGTTATTTGGAGACAATAAAAAACACTTGATTATGGCTAAAAATGGCTTTTGAAGTGTCAAAGACATTGGAGAATCTTCGGACAAAGACGAAGCAAGAACGAAAGTCGCATTAAAATGATTTGAACTGATATTTTCTTATATTTTCAACCATTTGTGCCAATGAACAGTTGATTAATCATACTACTAGTAATTAGCTACTATTTAATTAATCTAATAGCGGTGGCTGATTATTTGACCTGAAAATTCAAAGTTTAGTTTTGTATTTGGCAATGGAGTTGCTGGATGGAATTTAAAAATCTCAGATGAGTCAATGGGTAAAGAACCACTGCACTAGAAAAACAGACCTTATACTCGCTCCAGAGATTTTCTGAATTCTCTGAGTTGGCTGGGAGGTAGGGCAGCAGCTCTGGTGGCTTCTGGAGGTGTAGGGTTTCCCAATCAACTCCTGTGAAGAAGATGTGAGACCGAAGGGTTTCGTACCCGCCCACCTCCTGACACCCAAGCCGTAGCGTTGGGTCCAGCACCTGGCAATTAAAAACACCAACTGATGTTTGGAATATTCATTCATTCTTTCATTTTGGAATGCATGTTATAGTGCCCCTTCAAGGAAACTGCCAAGAGGCGCTCCAACTCCCAACACGCCAAAAAAGATCAGTTTTGAGCTTAGTGAGGAAAGTTTTAGGTGGTGTCGCAGGGAGTAGATGCAGCTCTAGGTGAAGAAAATAGCAAAGGAACAGACTCCTACAAACTGTACACACACTAAACTACACAATTATATAATACCCATGCATACACATTCCCTCTTAGTACGAGAAGGTGAGTAGTTCATTAACAGTTTAATTATGATACTAAAGGTGCTAAAAGCAATTGAGAAATCAATGCAACTCAGTGCTTAAGTGCTAACCCACCCTAAAAGGTTGATATGACTATGAAGTGTTAGCTGCTAAGTTTTTAGTTCCGACAAATGAGGGCAAGTGGTCAATGTACGGTGAGCATACTCATTATAACTGAATTAAGTAAGTGTGTAAGTAAGTAAGTAAGTATATTCTTCAGCAAACGCACGACATGTACAAATTAACAAGTATGAAGAAAAACATCTATATACATAATCCGTCGAAAGCATCTAATTGTATTGTACACCAGAGGCGGATAGGCAGTTGGTTTAATAAAGAATATACTTACTTACATTTGAATATTTACATGCATGGCATCATACAAAATATAAGTTTATATAAAAATATACAAACACAAAATGAAGTTGCCCCAAACGCACAGTGCCATTTGCAAATTCTGAACCGACAATAATCATTAATATTATTATCATCATCATCATCATCAATTATGTATCAAATCATGCCAGATGAGTGAACAATGGACATACAAATACTGATAATGAACCAATCAATAACAACCTATTTACTAAGTGTATAGTTAAAGGACAACTTGCCAATAGTTTCGTCACTAAATCTTTAGCATCTGTGTTGAAACCGACCGGAAATTCATACTCGAGTTTGACGATCTTCTGAAAAATCTGATACTCGTGGCTAAAAAACGTACAATTTAAATTTTTTTTACAGAAGTTACATTTACACTTATAGTGCCATTAACAAGTCAATTTCAGCCAGTCTGAGTACACGCTAAATCAGCGTTTCCAATCTTTTTCGGTCGTGGAACCCTTTTGATCTCTATTTATTTTGGCGAAACCCGTGTCTAAAACTAAATATATTCTGTTGTACGTATAAACGCTTGCGAATGCAGACAATCATAGATTTAGGCCTAGATTAGATTAATAGAGACAGAGATATAACACAAATATCGATGACAACGACATAGGCCTATTATGAATTCTCTTGCATGTAAAGTAATACACAGATACACTACGCAAAAGGCCATCATTTGTTCGCATCTTGTCTTCACCTCACAGAGACCTAGGGTTCCGCGGAACACAGTTTGAGAAACGATGCGCTAAATGTTAAAACTAAAAACGACGATCATCATCGTTGTTATTGTCATCATCATACATCATCAAATTCATAAAGTCTCCATAATGATCATTATCATCACAGTCAAAATAAAGAGATGATTTTCTTACTTTCCCCAGAAAGGGTGCTGGCCTGAAAGTAACTGATAGATAATGCATCCCAGAGCCCAGAGGTCTGAACTGCAACAGAAGAACCAAATCACTTATATACTGTCAAACGATCGTTCATGGCTTTTCCAGGGTCTGTCAAAGCGCTGTCACTAATTATCAGTTTAAAAAACTGACAATTACAGTTTCACAAACAAAGATGAAGCAAAGTTGACTACATGGTTCCATCATAAAATTATTAGATGAAGTCATATACACTTCTTCGTTAGAGCAGCAGACAACCAAAACAGATAATGAGGATTTCAACCAATGGCTATAATGACCATTACTATCCAGGTCGTATGTCATGTTGCTTCCTAGATAGGCAAAGCTCACCACATTTTCTAGTTGCATTCCGCCTATCATTATTTGGTTCTCTATCGTTTTGTCTTCAAATGTCATTGTTTTTGTTTTATCGAGGTTCATAACTAAACCGTATGTTTATGCTTCCATGCTCAATATTTGCATTGTCTGTTCTAACTCCTTTTCCGATTCTTTCAAGATATCCACATCATCTGCAAAGCAAAGGTTGTTTATTCGCATTCCATGAATCGACACTCCTTTTACCTAACTTCTGACTCTGTCCATTGCCAGCTACAGATCTGTAATAAACACTGTGGGTGAAACCGGGTCACCTCGTCTCACCCCCTCTGTTCATCTTGAACCACAGTCAGACTTTACCGCCCATTCGTACTGGTGCTTGCAAAGTGCTGCTGATGTCCTTAAAAGCAATTGAATCAGTTCCCTGTCAACTTCATAAGACTGCAAAACTGCCCATGTCACAGTTTGGTCAGCACTGTTAAACTGTTAAACAAGGGTCTTTAAGACATTTGGAGCAGAACAAAGGCAGGCATACTTCTCACCTGTAGTATGAACAATTGTTTTGCAGTACTTCAGGTGAGACATACTGGGCAGTACCCACGAACGAATTCCTTCTCTGCTTTGCAGTATTTTCTGAATTCTTCTTCTGATTGCCAGAATCAACTGAACTTTTTTGCTGTTCCGCAGAATTCTCTGAAAGCAAACAATGAACATGAAATAAATTAAGTTTGGGGAGGATGGACGAGATCATCAGGCGAAGGAGAAGAATGGCAAAAGACAGAAAATCAAAAAGATTAATACTTGGACCCATTACTTGTATGAGTCCGAGTAATGCTGACTACTACGAAACTCGGGCCGAGCCGTGTTCCAAATAGAGTTTTGGATCATCCCTAGCTGATTGTTGGGTTCACTGATTCCATTGATTAACTGATAAAAGAGAGTTTTACAAAATACAATGTTACACGCTGTACCTTCTATGGGGAGGTCGAGGATTTTGGCAGAACCAAAGTCAGTAATCTGAATGTGCATCTCATCATTAAGCAAAATGTTCTCTGGTTTCAAATCTCTGTCGAAAATGCAAAACAACCAAAGAAATACAAAACCATTAAACAAGATTTAGTTATTTAAATCTCTACTTAATCTGTTTTGAGCTGACTTGTACCTGAAAATGCCCACTTAAAACGCACACCAAAAAGGCATCCTGAAAGTCACACTGAAATGGAACAATGTAGTCTACTTACGGCTACAGAATAGAGAAATTATATCCCATGCATCTGTGTTCAAAATAATGTCCTTAAAATTCATGAAAGATAAACAATTTGGTCTTAATTAAATTTTCTCAAACACAGGCAAATTAGTTCCATTTCAATATTTTCCAAATAATTTTAGTTGAAACAATGATACAAATTTGAGTTACAGTTAAAGCTTCAGTTCTACATCTATTTTAAAAAGCAATTAAATTTTAGAAACACACACATCTTTAATGATTTCCAGAAGACGTGCTTAGAGGCCAGAAACTAGAACAAGCTAAACTCTAAAAAAGAACTAAAGATGATTCATTAGAGGTCATCTACACAGTCCTGAGCGATTACTAAATTACAACAAACTACAGATGATAAAGACATTTACTGCTCTACCCTGAACATCAAGGCTCTCTTTGCTTATCTAAGTAGGCTGAGCTCCTTGTCCCTGCTTGCAGACTTAGGCACCACTGTGCCCTGCAATTTGGAATGGGCTACCTGTGGCTCATAGCTATAGCTTGGTTTTCATGTCCTATTCACCCACCTAATCTCTATAGTTTAGGTTCAGGATGTGAATGCTTATCCTGAGTTGAAAACCTTTAATGGAGGGATGCCATACAAATCTCATAAATGAATGATAAATCTAGTCTCAGTCACAGGCTGGATGTTTCAAAAGTGTAATTACTGGCACTGGGGTCGAATCTGTTTCAACAGCTCAATTACGGTCCCTGCTACTACCATTGCAACGACTGAACATTTGGCCATGGTAGTTCTAAGGGATCAACGATAAAATGCAATTTAGCTGGTGACTATGATTACCATTACAATTAACAGTTGTAATCTCTGGTTTACCTGTGTATAATTCCCATACTATGAAGGTATTCCAAGGCTTCGATTGTCTCTGCAGCATAGAACCTTGTGCAGTTTTCATCGAAACAGCCAAGCCGTTTAATGTAGTCGAGCAACTCGCCCCTTCGAGCATAGCTCAGACCAAAATCTAAGTCACAACTTTTGTCAAGGAAACACAGTTGTGATCATCGACAGCTGATATTCTGTCAGTACAACTTTACACTACATCAATTTAATACAACAACCTAGCACAAGTAGTTTTCAACCATTTTGTAGTGACAGAACCTTACACAAAGAACTCATTTGTTACAGCACCTAGTGCCTTTCACAAATCCAATTTTCAAGAAATTAATGTTATTATAACTTAATATGTTCGAATAATTATGTAATAATGTTAATAATTTTAACATAGAGTGCACCATGAATTGGGTAGAACCACTTAGTGTTCTGCAGAAGCAGAAAACCACTGATCAGTGCTGACAATGTAGAATGATTGTTGCAAGAAGACAGTTGAGAATGAGAGACCCTTCTCAATATTGATATAAAAATGCATCGTCATTTGTAACATTGGTGTACGTCAAGATTCTCGATGCTGTCAACCTATGCCAGACACGAACATTTTGAAGAAGAGTTGCTTATTGGATGATCAGCATTACAACCTCCTTATATCAACTCCATTTTACAGAGTCATGTTAGTTCAGAAGGCATTATTACTTCTACAGACCGCATACATGCAGAAAAACCAACACTCTGTAACATTTGACCTCAGAGTAGGATCATCGTGTCTAGGCTAGCAGTGTTCATCAAATCAGGCCAAGTCTGTGAATAGCTCAGATCTCCTACCTCTGTTTATCCGTCTCTGTCTGTCTGTGTGACTTTGTCTATCTGGTCTATCCCTCAAATTCCTGTATGATATCCAATAACAAATCCAGCCAATTTACACACCATCAGTGTAAATCTGTTCCTAAAAAACAACATTCAATTAAGCCTATGCTCCTTGTTCACATGTGAATTCTCCATTTGGTGACAGAGGAACATAAAATTTCACTGAAACACTGAAAACAAACTAAAACTGGCAGCTTTATTACTTACAGCATACATTGATGGGCATCTACCATAATTTTTGTAAGATGGCAAGTTCTGAATTGTAGACATAGGTACTAACGAGGGTTTACTTATTACATTTATTACCTGGTATTACAGATTAACAAACAGCAAATTATTTTTTGGAAGGATACACAATCGTTCTTCATCTTGAAATGTGAAATGTAGTTTGATGAAGAAAGGGTGGTTTAGCCGGAGCAGAACCTCCTTCTCACGCTGGACATACTGCGTCTTCTTCTCGCGGAGAATGTGTCGCTTCTCCAAGACTTTGACTGCAACCATCAAGCAATAGTGATTGCAACTCCTAGCATAATATTGCTGATTCATTCAGGATAGTACATAAACATCACAGAAAATTGAACCAGTTATGATGCACAAGTAGTAAGCGACAGCTTTGTGATAAAATTCTACTTGTTGAATGACATTAAATGTTGTAATAAAAACACCCAGAAACATTAAAAAGCATTGACGAACAAATGACTTGCTTACTTGCAAATTCCTTCTTCGTGCTTATCTCTTTGGCTAAGAAAACCTGTGGAAAGACAGTTTACACTCATTAGAATTAACTAAAACTTGTAAGGAATCTACACTGCACATTCTAATACAGTACATTCTAACACTGCACATTCAGTGCTTTCAATCAATAACAATTCTATTTTCACAGCTTCCCTTCAACTGCTCAAAATCATACTCAAACACTAACACAGAATCATGAGTGGTACAGTGGCCGATCGGTTAGAGTGGTCAGCCCGTAACATTCAGTGTGTGCTGAGCGAGCGGGTTCGACCCTCATCCGGGGAGTCACAGTGTAGGGACCTTGAGCAAGTCCTTTGCGCACAATTGCTCTGCAGTAATTTGTGCAATTGTGCAATTGCACCGTCGAGGCGTGTGTGTGCAATTCTGAGCAAAAAATGTTGGAAAAACCTATCAAATTTTGGTAATAAATAATTAAATAAATAAAGTTGTTCAAGCTCAATACAACGCGTCAAACCTTTGTTTATGTCGGGCCAGTAGCAATATTTATTTTCCAGCGAGTAACAGGCCATGGGTGCCTAAGCCAAATGGGGTAGGGAGTCTTGGATTGGGTAGTGATCTGGGAAGGGTAGAGATCTGGAAGGGGCTAGGTGAATCAGTAAAAAGAAAATGTCTTCAAATCTAAATCTTAAATTGTGGAGTTTTAGCATACAAACATCCATATTAGGTTTTAATTTTCATCTTTGTTATTAGTCATTAACATCACATAACATTCAATGAGCATTTAAAAATTTAACTTAAATTCTCAAATTATTTAGTCAAGGCTCTGCGGGCCAGAAAACATTGTCAGCGGGCCAGAAATGGCCTACAGGCTGGCTTTATGACACCCCTGAACGATTAATACATGTACTCTGAATGCAATTCAGGCAATAATGAATGAATGTGTGTTAATATAAATAATAGTAATATGTAAAAGGCAATAGCAAATTTAAGATATCATCTAGCCAATAAGTTCAATAAACACTGAAAATGTCTTTTCAGTAAGTGAAACTTCAACACATGTAAGTTTGATAAACAGCAGAAAGTCAATTCTGTACAGATGTATAAGCATTAGTTGTGTCCTTACTCAGTATAAACAGAAGTTTTAACCTAGAGCTGTACCGATATCACTTTTTGCCGATTATGTTGACACCGATTATTGTCGATTATTCATTTGCCGATACCCGATTATTTCATTGTGTTTCCCAAGATGTCCGGCTCCAAAAGATAGACCTACTGCTACCATAGGAGACGTATGCATGTAGTTGGAAACTAATCTTAGGCAGGCAATACAAATTAGACACCCCCCCCATCGAACTGTGCCCAGGAACGGCTGGCCTATTCACAGCCACCCATCTAGCCTCAGCCTCTAGCATGTATTCATTAGGCATGCCTCCACGATGCACATTCATCGGTTTCTCTGTTGAATTGGCCAGCCGTTCCTTGACTTGAATTGGTCAGCCATTCATTGACCCATAAGCAGGCACTATGACTCACTCTGCACAAGACCTATGTTGACACATTCCCATGGTCTATACTAGCACAGTGGGTGGTCTCACCACTAGTCTGAAGAAGCCATTGGCTCGACAACACGATATGGGAACAGAACAAAATGCCGTCCTTCACAGACCCAGTGATGTTGCTATCGTCCTTTTGCTTTTATAGACTGAAAATAATATTAAAAATAAAAAAATAATTTTTAATATCGGCGCTGATTATCTTGCCGATATCCGATATCTTTATAATCGGCCCAATTAATTGGCTTGCTGATTAATCGTTACAGCTCTATTTTAAACACATGGAAGTTCAACATTCTGAAGTCATCATTGTAATATCACAAAGCTGCAGTTTTCACTTGTGGTCGAAACCAAAACAGCATCATGGTTCAAAAACCGGACTCAGATTTACCTAATGCCACCAGTTCATCGCATCTGAGCATTTATTTAGACAATGCAACTATCAGAAAAATCAGATTTCCTTCATCTCCTGACCCTAATGTTACCTAAGCAAAGCCCTTAACAACACTATCATTGCCTTACATTTGAGAATGATCCTTCTCCGATCATCTTTCCAAAGATAAAATCCGAGGGCTTTTTTTTCACTTGAGTTGAAGCAGCCATTGCTACAACAAAATAAATCAAACCATTTATTTTCTTAAATTGTACTAATAACCTACGTCATCAAAGTCTCAGATGTATACGTGCATTGAAGGATCACTGTGTATGTGTAAGACACTGTATGTGTGTATGACATTCTGCATGCAAGTGAATAATATCAGAACACACATAACAAGTATAAACATGCCTATTAATTTTATAAGAATAATGTTTGGTTTTGATGATAAGGACCATTCTATTGCATATGTTTGAAAAGTACTCGTGGGATAAAGTTTTTATTGTCTTTTAAGGGTAGGGTAAAGTCGTGAGGTCTTGGACAAAAGTTGTACACATGCTTGTTGACAAGGGGGAAAATGGTGCGGAAAATGTAGAACACGTTCCAGATAACAGCCTGCAATATGCGATCCTCTACACGACCAATCCTTTTACGAACACCAGGCAAGTCCTTCGAGAGATAACTCGCTCTCTGCAGATGTGAAACGAAGCGATCGAGTCTTGCTCTGTCTCCCTCAGAAGCACAACCCCGCCTAGATGGGGCGGCATACAGCAGACGAGCCATGGTAGTCGCTTTAGTAATGTTCTGCAGAGCCCCATCAGGTAGTCTGTGAGCTCTAAGCACCTTAACTCCTTAAGTGCATGGAGAGAGCTGGAGCACGATTGAAGTGATTCGCCAACGTCTTAATTGCATCTAGGATAAACATTTCACAGCAAGCAACAATCTGTGGGTCGGAGAACCATGTAGAAGTCGTTAAGGTAAGCCTCATGCAGGTCGGTAACGGTCAGGGATAGGGTCATTACCGACATTAAATAAAATGTGTAAGTTATTGGTAACAAGGATTTGCTACACAGAATCTGACTCCTTGAGAAATACTGAGTGTAATCAAGAAGGTGCAAATTGATAGTTTACGTTGCAACATCATGTCAAAAACCCGATATTGATTTCATACTACTTCCCAATGTGCCTTCCTTTCTTGGTTACTTAGACAACCCTCAGATTCTGGAGCCCAGAGTGAAACACTCAATGCGTCCTCCGTTGCAGCTTTTCTGTGTCCTCCTTACGTTATTCGTGTATCTGGCAACCCCAGATATAGACAGGTACTCTTCTAAATTAGATGCTCTAGCCAGTGATGTGTCACCAAAACTCCCAAATAGCACCACATAAGCCCTGTTCTCAAATCATTTCATTGGTTAAAACTCCCCTAGCACATTCACTAAAAAATTTTATCTCTCACTTAACAAGCCTTTCAAACCTCTCAAGCATCTTACATTTGGCACCCAATCACCATACAAATGCCTCGGGTCTACTCGCTTAATGGCATATCTTTTCTGTCTTGGCCTCCAGTGTCAACCACTCTGAAATTCTGCAACTGACCCTTAGTATATGCTTCACCAATTCTGTGTAACAGACTCCCAAAAGATCTATGCCAATTATTCGCTCATCCTCCTATCTCGCCTCTTAATTTAACCCCTACCCCACTTTTGCCCTCATCTGCTACTTTCCACTCGTATAAGAAAATCAAACTCTTCAAGCTATTATACTCAGATTCTACTCTTGTGCCACCACACGACCACCATCATCACTGACCACCACTGTAGCACCAGGCTGTCTCCTCGGCTTGATCGCCAGATTCTGATCTGGCACCGGAGCGAAACGAGAAGCCTGGCTATTGCAGACTTGATTTGGTACAGCGCTGGTGAATAGGGTGCGTAGCGAATCGTCGAAACCTGAATCCCCGAAACTGATTTCCGCCATATCCAAGAAAACGAAGCTGGATTGATGAAAAGGATTCTGCTTAAATGAGAGCTGGATCAATGAAAAGAATTCACGCAGAAGTTGGATTGTTGAATGAATTCCGCTGGTTTGATACAGTACAGCATTTTTCAATAGTACATTGCTGTTATCAGGAATCGGGCTCTTTTACCTTTTTAGCGGTTTCGGTGATTTGAGTTGGTCTCGTTGAATAAGCTG
The DNA here is from genome assembly GCA_959347315.1 of Bimastos eiseni. Lineage (NCBI taxonomy): Eukaryota > Metazoa > Annelida > Clitellata > Crassiclitellata > Lumbricidae > Bimastos > Bimastos eiseni. Next base: position 11,305,138 of record OY365815.1, read on the forward strand.
GTCTCTCTGATTTGGGTTTTGTGGGTGCTGCAAAATTTTCAAAGATTTACGTTGCAGAAGCTAACTGTGCCGCAAGGCTTTTATGCTACACTCATGCTAATGTGCAATTCTAACAACAATACCAAATATACATTAAATATGGGGAAAAAAACTCAAATTGTACAGTCTAATACACATAAAATTTAGCAGGTGAAGGCCTTTGCATATGCGCAACCTTTGGCGCATGCGCACTGTTCAAAACATCCAATTTTTAATGTGTTGTGAGGGTCGTTAGGCATCACGACTGTTGTTCAGGGTCAAGACTTGTGTTTTAGATATATGCGAAAAACCACGCATTAAATACATGTGGCGATATTAACCAATGGAGGGACGCCAAATTAGTTAAATACATGAGGCAATGCTAAACAATTGAGGGGCGATAATTTAGGTTATCACTAATTCGCCGATCCGGTTATTGTGAAACACAAAATTAAACATCTTAACGAGTTTCGCTAGTAAATTTTACAGCTTTACGGTTAGTATCCTCCATTTAAATAACCGAAAGACTGAATGGAGTATCTGTCAAAGGCGAGTTAATGGCGTTATCAGTTTTTACTTCCCGAACGATCGTTCAAGATTATTCAGGGTGCTAGACTTAGCGCTAGCCGGGAAATAAGAACATTTGTACACCGTGGAAAATTCAACGTTAATTACCTAATTCCGTTGTAGTAAGACTTTCAGTTGTAAAAGTGGCCTTCAATTACTTCATAGATGATAAATCATATTGAAGCTGCTGTTTTAATACAAAATCCATTCTAAATGTAGCTTCATGCCTCATAAGCGAATCAGAAACCATTCCACATCAACACTTCATGACGAAACATGAAGCGCTATTACACGCGACCTATAAACAAACTTTGCAAGTATTATACCAATGTATCATCGATGATTCGACCAATAAACTTCCTCAGCTTAACTCTGTAAAATATTCAGCATGATTAAAATATTAGATTATGCTTAATTTTACTGTTCTATCTGCACAAAATGTTGAATGTGCAGTCTAACGGCTTATCGCAGCAAAGTAACAGTCTATTAATTTTATTCATTGCAGAGGGAACTTTAGATGTGATTTACAGACGTTTCCCTAAAAATGCCCATACTCGATTATAAGCATGAAATTTCTACAGCACATGCGAACAGTAAGTCGTGGGAACCAGCTTGTTCACAAACAAGATCGATAGGCTTCAGCTTGTTATTTTATTAGGCCTGTCTGGACCCACTCAGCGTATAACATAGGCCTACAACGGAATGAGTCGTTCAATGCAGTAAAATTATTGTTCCAAGACCTTAATAGCTTATAGTTAAACAAGCCCATTGTTCACAACACACAATATTGCCTGTGAAAAGCAGAATAAAAAATTGGGGGGAGAGGATCCTGAGCTTGGGATTTGGGAACGTTACCCACCTTGCTCAATGGCTAATCCGGCCCTGAAATGGTGGAAGTAACAAGATAGGATTCACGTAAACAGTTCTTATCTCAGCATTTTTGTGAATAATTGTGATTGTTAAGACACATTTAATATTAATTTTTGTCAAAACATTTTCATTTTCAGTTGCTCAGGATTATTTTTTTAACATGCTTGGCCAGTCTTGGGATTTTTGTGGTAAAATCTTGGGATAACAGAAATGGAGAGCGGTAGCACTGATTTTTGGTAACGAAATGATGTCGAAATCTGACCCCGCATCGATATGTGTTTAATTTGGTGATCGGCTAATTGAAATTTTCATGTTAAGTGTCTAGTGGTTTCTGTTCATCGGACGAGGACAACACAAGATAGTGCAATTAAATATTTTACCAAATCAGGTATATGGGAGTTCGCAAAAAAGTTAGAGATGGTGTTTCCGGTGTTTTATGTTGTGTAAACGAACGAATCGTGATTTCAAGATTTCTATAACGTCTGTCAAGCTGGACATCATTTTCACATTCACATTCACGTTCATATTCGCTAGGTGAGTGATATCCCCAGTCAGGCACACGATCAGAGTATACACTGCCTCACAAGCAAAATCTTAGTCTTAGACGCCTCACAGAAGCAAGCCTTTAACACCACCTACACACCACTAACACCACTTCCCAAAACACCAAACCGCTTTTCATTACATTACCAAATGTTGCCATGGCAACCCATCAAACATTGTGCTTTAATACACTCTAATGCAGTAGGCCCTAACTTTGACAGCAAAACTTTTGGTCTTAGACGGCCTACAGGCCTAAGCGTTTCACACCACTTAAACCCCACTACCACCTCTCTCTAACCCACCAAACCGCTAAGCATTACATTACCCCGTCTTTGCACAGCTACCCATCAAACATTGCTCATGAATACGCTATATTGACTGCCCAATGCAATAGGCCCTAACTTTTACACCAAAACTAATGGTCATAGACGGCCTACAGGCCTAAGCCTTTTACACCACATATACCCCTCTACCACCTCTCTCTAACCCACCAAACCGCTAAGCATTACATTACCCAGTCTTTGCACAGCTACCCATCAAACATCGCTCATGAATACTCTATATTGACTGTGCAATGCAATAGGCCCTAACTTTGACACCAAAACTAATGGTCTTAGATGGCCTACCAGCCTAAGCCTTTTACACGACATATACTCCTCTACCACCTCTCTCTAACCCACCAAACCGCTAAGCATTACATTACCTAGTCTTTGCACAGCTACCCATCAAACATTGCTCATGGATATGCCATATTGACTGTGCAATGCAATAGGTCCTAACTTTGATACCAAAACTTATGGTATAAGACGACATACATGCCTAAGCCTTTTACACCACATATACCCCTCTACCACCTCTCTCTAACCCACCAAACCGCTAAGCATTACCCCGTCTTTGCACAGCTATCCATCAAACATTGCTCATGAATGCACTATATTGACTGTGCAATGCAATATGTCCTCACTCTGGCAGCAAACCCCATTCTATCGTTAAAACAGGACTTACACAGACATACGCCGCGCTGGGCCGATCACGACTGGAGTTTGCAAAGGGGCTAAAGAAATGCATCGGAACTCAGATGCTGCATGGAAGACAGCTAACGAGACTATCGAGATGCACTTGGAACGACCGCCGTCAATTCACCGCGTCGACGAGGTCATCCATGCGAATCGCCACGAAGACGAAATTCGACACCAGAGGCTGAATCTAATCCCTTAGCTGTTCGTCCAGGTATAGCAGTCACTTTAACGACTATTCATCGACGAGAGTCCTCCAGCCGCTAGGGCAGCGCTCGGAAATATTAGACCGAAGCAACCGGTCTCAACTGGTTCCGACGTCCGATGAACTGAGGGAAGAGACGCCTAGGATATTAGAGGGTTGACGACGTAGCAGGAATTTAATCTCCGAGGCCTATCATCTCATTTGATGCTAAATAACTCTTTAAGCTCAACGGACCTCTAAAACACCGTTAACGGTATACTAGAAGTGAGTTGGCTTTTGTAGTAGAGGAGACATCCCACGAATCGAGAACGATCGTGACAGGGCTTGTCTATTCATTTCCCGCTTGCAGTTCACCACTAGTTGTAGATGCCCATGGTGCCACCATTTCACCAATCCTGTTCGCCCTGGTTTTGGCACCCTGGCCCTATATCTGTTGGATGTATTATCAGGCCACCTTCCTGGCTCCCGAGCGTTTGGATGTGTGGTAAACCTCTGCTCCGGATTACAGTCAAGCAGTGGAAAACAGTTTGCGAAAAAGTGCAATCACAACTGAATAGATGGTTGGCCACCCGACGTTTCCTGTTAAATAATTATTTTTCCATTGGGTCCTAATCAGCGCGGTCCTCTCTCCAACCACTAAGGTTAGATATGTCGGCAAGCGAGGCCTTATGAATATGGCCCTGTGTGTGTGCAAGCCTACTGCAGCTGTAGTCACAAGTTGGCGACGTGGGTCGATACAAAAATGGGGTGCTGCGTTATCAAAGCTTCGGAGTCTGGGAAAACCTGTCCGCCTCCAATGCTGAGCCTTGCGGCTCCACCAGCGAGATCCCACTGCCCGATCTATAATTCTGTATTCTGCCATCATTGTTCTTGTACTGAAAGCGTAGCCAACCATAAATCTGAAGCGAACTCATCTATATGGTTGTTCATTGGTGAGACCTACTAGGCTTTTCGCTTCAGGCGACATCCAACTCGCGAACCCGTAAGGGGAGATATGCCAAGCCGCAGCCACTTGCACTTATACCTCACGACACTCGCCTTATGCTGAGCAAAATAATAGGCGTTCGTCGGAGAAAACTTCAGAGCTGAAGTGCCATAGCCCTTTTGGACCAATAGTGGATCCGAGCATCAGCATCCGATACTGGTACGGCCAAAGACGCCGTTCTATGAGCTGGCCCACGAGCATAGCCACCGTTGAACGGTGAAACAATTCACCTACCACGGAGCTGCTGCACACATGGTTTGACCAGCCGTTAAATGGTTCTTTTGCTCGTGACATTAATCTTCCAGTTGACATCCAGGCAGCTGCCATTGTAAGATGGTCATGTTACCAACCAATCTCTTTAATCTCAAATTTGCGCTTCAATTTCCCGAACACTCATCACTCGGTATTTCCGGCAGATCGGATTAAATTCGGGAAGAGCCCTTCCCCTGAAGACTCTGGAGCAAGGCACGCAGCTGACTGTTCGGTCGAGCTGACCCCAAGGACAATGGTATGCATCGGGTTTCATGAGCATGGGAGACCAGTGACTCCCTTTCGAGTGTCGCCTTTCAGGCCAACCGCATTGAACGGACCAGCGTGCATGATCCACAGTGGCATTCTTATATAAATATATTGTAGCATACCATGCAGGTTGCTGATGAATTATTTGTTTAATTATTATTTCATCCCGTAATCAGGTCTGTTGGCCGCTAGGGAGGGGACCCTCCTAAATGCTGCCGATCTCTGGTCACCTGGTCTGGCTGGGACCACACACAGTGGTATAGGACCACGCACAGCGGTCGGGGACCATTAGTGGTCCGGGACGACACACAATGGTCTGAATGGGACCCCAACAGTCTGGGACCACAGGCGATCTGGAACCATTAGCGGTCTGGGACGATGGGCGGTCTTAAACCGCTAGCGGTTGGATACCGCTAGCGGTTCCGCTGGGACCAGCCAGTCAAAAAGTTGGCTGAGCCAGCGTCGGGGAGTATAAAAGGAAGCGCAAAGACCAGTCGAAAAGTTCGCCAGTGAGCAAGAGGGAACAGTACGCGGAGAGCAGACCAGAGCAGAGTTCTGCAGTTCGAGAGCAGCCTAGAGCAGTACATTCGTCGGAGCAAGAAGCTTCGAAGCAAGAGCACGGACACCGTCGTCAAGTGTCGGTCGTCGTCGTTGTCAGCGAGCGGCTTGTCGATGACGGCTCCTCTTCGTTCATGGACACCATCGCCAGGTGTCGTCATCGTCGTTGTCAGCGGATTTCTTGTCGCTGACGCCTGCTCTGCGTTACACAGACACCGTCGTCAGACGTCAGTCGTCGTCGTCGTTAGCGAATTGTCTGTCGCTGGCGCCTGTTCTGCGTTTTACGGCTCTGTCGTCAAGTGTACTCGTCGTCTTCGAATGATCCAGGGATTGCCTGCTGAATTGGACGCTTAGTGAAGTGGCTGATCTGACATTGAACCACGCCTACAAACTGCAATTAATTACTAACGGATAGTCAAGGCTTCTGTTCGGAATAGAGGATTGTTGAAACGATGAAAGGCTACTCCTGTGCTCCGGTAGCCGGATCCCGTCGACAGAGCAGGGTATCCTTGGCTTCCTGGTCGTCATTCGAGCGACACCTGGCTCTGTGCTGGTACCCCACGGAATAGAGGATTAGCCCCAGGGGTTGTCCGTAATAACTGGTACCATAAGTGGGGTTTGATCATCGAATTCACTCAAACATTGGATACCGTTTCAACGAATTCCGGACTTGGTGATTGCAGTTTTCGAAGATGGAGGACGCTACCTCGTAAGTGGACGTTGTCTCGCCGTCTGGCCGCCCGACGTCGCCTGCCATGATAGAAGCAGCATAAGCCCTGGAGCAGTTCAGATCGGAATCTCGGAGACTCTGGAAAGGTATTGACTATGACACTCTGGGATTTTCGGCTGAGAGTCGGAGAAGGAAGAGAACAGCGTCGACTCCGAGCGATACGGACATGCACTGGAACGTTCTAGGAGATGTCAGTCGTCTGATCGGTCGGAATAAAGTCCTCTTGAAGCTCGGAAAATTCGATTGTACTGGGTCGTTGGAGTCGTTTCTATCGCAGTTCCAGGTTTGTGCCCGTCATAATAAGTTGACAGACAGCGACAAAAGTGGACTTCCTGCGTTGCAATTCGGATAAAGCGGCAACTCAACTCCTCTGGGACTTTGCATCGCGAAAGAACGTTACCTACAGTCAGTTGGTGGAACGATTGCGACAAAGATATGGGACGGAAGGCCAAGCAGTGACCTTCCACGCTCAGCTGTGTTATAGTCATCAGTGGCTTGGCGAGAACCTAAGCAATTTGTTGCACTAGATACGCAGGTTGGTGGTGCTTGCATATCCTGTGCCATCAAGCGAGGCCACTGAGGTCGTCGCTTGGGATGCCTTCTTGGAAGCTATCCGCAATCGCGAATTCTCCCAGAAAGTTTGAAAGAGGGAGCCCAAGACCCAAGACAATCGATGAGGCCTACCGGATGGCAATTCGGTTGATTGCCTTTCAGCAGATGTCAGAGCAAGGTGATCGTCGAAGACCAACCAGCAGAGTTCGGGCTACCCAAGAGTCCGATGCCAGTCTACAACTTCAGCAACAGTTAGACGGGTTCTTCGCCGCTCAGCTGAAGTAGCAGAAAGAGATGGAAGGGAAGATCACGCGCCAGTTGGGAGAGCTTCGGAAAAAATTCATGGCAGCTCCGACCACCGGTTTCGAATCGGGACCGCCCGGTAACACTCCTGCCAGTGCCGGATGCAGCCGGGCATGCTACAACTGTGGACGTCTCCGCCACTTTCTTCAAGACTGTCGTCAGCCTCGTCGATCTCAGCCACCGAGTTCAAGTACAGCGGAACCTCCTGCCACGGAAATGGACGAGGGTGTTGTGAGAAAGCATAGAGCACGCATGTCGTCGATAACTATGAAACCAGTAATGCCATTTACATCAATGCTATGATCGTGCCTATGCCTTCTTGACACAGGGTTGGAAGTGAGTATAGTTCCCTCTAGGTTTGTACAGGGTTTGGAATTGGAGCCCAGTAGCCGGGTTCATTTAGCCGCCATCGGCACCGAGATACGTGTTTTGAAGGAGATAGCAATTCCCAATAATTATAGTGTGTTCGTGAGCAATGTTTGATGGGTAGCTGCAAAAAGAGGGGGTAATGTAATGCTTAGCGGTTTGGTGGGTTAGAGAGGGGTGGTAGTGGGGTATATGTGGTGTAAAAGGCTTAGGCCTGTAGGCCGTCTAAGACCATTAGTTTTGGTGTCAAAGTTAGGGCCTATTGCATTGCACAGTCAATATGGCATATCCATGAGCAATGTTTGATGGGTAGCTGTGCAAAGACTGGGTAATGTAATGCTTAGCGGTTTGGTGGGTTAGAGAGAGGTGGTAGAGGGGTATATGTGGTGTAAAAGGCTTAGGCCTGTAGGCCGTCTATGACCATTAGTTTTGGTGTAAAAGTTAGGGCCTATTGCATTGGGCAGTCAATATAGCGTATTCATGAGCAATGTTTGATGGGTAGCTGTGCAAAGACGGGGTAATGTAATGCTTAGCGGTTTGGTGGGTTAGAGAGAGGTGGTAGTGGGGTTTAAGTGGTGTGAAACGCTTAGGCCTGTAGGCCGTCTAAGACCAAAAGTTTTGCTGTCAAAGTTAGGGCCTACTGCATTAGAGTGTATTAAAGCACAATGTTTGATGGGTTGCCATGGCAACATTTGGTAATGTAATGAAAAGCGGTTTGGTGTTTTGGGAAGTGGTGTTAGTGGTGTGTAGGTGGTGTTAAAGGCTTGCTTCTGTGAGGCGTCTAAGACTAAGATTTTGCTTGTGAGGCAGTGTATACTCTGATCGTGTGCCTGACTGGGGATGATCACTCACCTAACGATTATGAACTTGAATGTGAAAATGATCTCCAGATTGACAGACATCAAGGTAACGATGTTGCAGGAACCAATGTTATTACTGGCAGGCAACCGACTTATTTCTTCAGTTTGCAAAAATAAATAGTTACGATGACCAGCTCATTTTCGTCAATTAACGCAAATTCACTTGCTAACTACCTTCCAATCCCAATATTACTTTACTTAACTTTTGTTGTATGCCTCAACTTACCTAGCATTGTCGCAATTAGTTTTACTGTAGGCCTTATTCCAACTTCACCTAACTAATTCAACAGTTGATTGACCTCATCTTACACCGAATTACTTTTGATTAGTTTTCTTATCCATTTCTTGAGGATCATGGAGAACAGTCTCGATCCCCCAAACAATGTTGATTTTGCTTTCGATCGGGTGGAGGATGTCGTCCGCCTAGTGCAGAGGTTCTACAAATGGCTGTCAAAGGCGTTGAAGATCAAGGAGCGACAGGTGGCTGTCAAACAGTTCATGACTGATCACCCAATTCCGTGTGTTTTCATTGGAGTGGCAATGGCGATGTGTTCCGTTCCGATTTTCTGTTTCTTCGTCTTTGCTGTCACGACTGCAGTCATTCTCTTCATGGGATTCCTATTCCTTGAAGGTAGGTGATGAGCAATGATGATGAATTCTATGCCGCTTCTCAGAGCATAAGCCATTCAGAAGTGCTCCCATTGTGAGGTACCTTCAGGTTTTGAGGTCAAAAAGATGACACTAGAAAATGTGGTAGAGCTAAGAGAAAGGGAAGTCCATATCACAGGGAGGGAGAACCACTGAAAATTAATAATGATTTAGAATTAGCTGCTGAAATTTGCTTATTAATTAGTATTAGAATTAGCAAATTCTTGTAGCTAATCAATTAGAATTGACTGTTTGTCTAACTGATTAGCTATCGATTAAAATCTAGTTACAGATGTACATGCAGTTTCCAAGATTTAATTTAACTGCATGCATCGATACATAGACGCACGTTAATGCCATTATATATGTGAATATTTGTATGGCACCGTTATACCCTATCACCAAAATTAAATGTGGCACAAAATATTTCACTTGCTTTCAAATGGTGAAGATTAAGCAAATAATTTGTTTTTAAGAGCAATGACATGTGTTCGTTTGGTTTGCTTTAGGTGCGGTCATTGTGTGTGGACTCGTCATTCTGTTTGGCATCCTCTTTTTCGTCACGTGTCTTTCCATTGGATGCACAATTCTCATTCTCTTTATCTACTATGCATCGACATTCCTGAAACAAGTCACAGCAGATGTTCGTCAGAGGTTGACTCCACAGGACGTTGATTCTCATGTTGATTGAATGACAAGACACGAACACCATGTCATTTGCCCGATTGCTTTGTACGAAACATCTACTCAACCAAGATTTAATTTAACTTAATTTAGTTGTACTTAATCAGAGGCGGCGATCTTGTTTGACAGGTGAGGGGCACCCAATGAGAGGGGTAGGAAATGTGGGGGGGGACACACATATAACGTGTTCCCTCTCTGTAAAAGGTGGGGGACTTGTCTCCCTCGACCCCCTCTCGGGATCGCCGCCCCTGTACTTAATTTAAGATTTAATTTTAAATTTGGGGTGATGCATTTACGATATCAATAGGGGTGATGGGGCTCACATAAATGCAAACAAGGGATGGAGGGGTTTTTGCCCACTGCAGACATCAGCATCAAAACTTGGTATGGGTGTGGCATGGTGGCTGATTGGTTAAAGCGGTCAACCTGTGAGTATGGGTTTGAACCTCATACGAGGAGTTACTCTGTAGGGACCTTGAGCAAGTCCTTTGTGCACAGTTGCTGTGCAATATAACTGCAGTTGTGTCATTGAGGCATGTGTGCACTTCTGAAAGTTCTAATTGTAAGAATGGCAACATCAAATTACAGTTGTATTGTATTTTATGCGCCATTATTTCAGCCAGACTGTGTGCTGCATCAACTCTAAGTATTAAGCACCAGTAGACAGTTTCTGCTGGTCTCGACCGTATAAACAGATAACCTAATCTAGGCCTTTGCATGCAGTTGGATTAAATGTCTGTCTAATGCGGACAAGGGGAGAGTTCAGAAGTTTGTCAGTTTGTGAACATCCTTTATGGATGATCCCGTAGAGAGCAGCTCAAAAAAACTAAACTATCAGATGAATGTAAGTTTTATGCTCAAACAAGGTAATGTAGTGATACTAAGCATTTATTGTAGCATTTAACTGCCAACACTTTGTATTCAGTCAGGTAACAGATCGTCTTACATGATTACCCTATCTTATATGATTACATTATGTCACATTACGTGAGATTATTATGCCAGATGAGTTTAACTTTGACATGAGTGACTTCAGTGTTGTTGAGAAGTGGATATTGTTTGATAGCCTGTGGTAAAATCGATGTCTTGTAGATGTCGTTCGTTATTTAACCTTTGCAATGGGGGGGGAGGGGTAGAGCTCAAGTGTGCATACGCATGGGGAGGGGTCCACGACATGTACGCGGTGCAACAGAGGAGGGGTCCGAAAATCCGATTTTTTTGCGTACGTAATATATGGATGGGCCCTTACGGTGCAGGTATTGACCTTGAATCATGTAACAACAAACTGCACTGGATTTCAAGTTACTTTTTGTACAAACTGAGATTGATGTCGGTTGGGAATGTTAACGTAAGTAGTTAAGTTAAGTATTGAATTTGTTTTTTTATTTTGGTACGTGATGAACACAGGAGTGGTTAACTGTTCCAGGTGTCTATAAGCCATTGCTAACGTCTAGATTTCTCAAATGTGTCTACTGTCTAACAAGTTTGACGTTTAGGTGCTTGTCGGAGAGAAAACTCGTAGTGTATTTATTAGACACCACATTCAACTACCACGATCATGTGAGGTCCTGAAATTGTTCGACCTCTCGGCTGAAGTTGTTGAGTAGCAATGGGATGTGTGTATGCCACTTTTTTTGTGAATAGGCCTGTGAATTTTTAACCATATTTGTCAACAACTGGCTTCTATCAGCGTTTTTTTGGCCGTGGTACCCTTTTGGTTTTAATTTGTTTTGGCGGAACCCCCATCCACAACTAAACATATTCTGCTGTAGGTGCAAACGCTTGAGAATGCAAACAATTATTGGTTTAGATCTTGATTAGATTAATAACAACACAAATATCGACAACAAAAGTCGAATCCTTTTTCATATAAAGTTATATACAAATGTTAAGGCAAAGTCTCCTATGAAAAATTTGTATAATTTATTTTAAACTGCTTGAAGCTTATTATTTACACTAAAAGTGTTACACAGAACTCTTGTCTTCACCTCACGGAAATCTAGGATTCTGCCGAACACAGTTTGGGAGAAAACGCTGTTCTATATAATGGACAGATCTTCTGATATAGAGCTCGAGCCCAAAATGTGTGTTGTGTGCATTGGATCTTAATCGACGATATGCGATTGCTTGGAGATAACTTTGTTTTGAAGCAGGGGCGTCACAGAAGCAGAACAAGTTTTGTCATGTCATACGGTTGCATGGATAAAGCTGCAAATCATGCCCACATGGAACACATTATACGACCCACCATGATGCCATATAAAACCCAACATGGAACCCATGTAGGACCCAACATGTGCCCAATATGGAACCCATATAGGACCAACCATGTGGCCCATATTGGACCCAAAAAGGAACTTTTATAGGTTCAAACATGGAACCTATATAGGACCCAACACGTGGCCCAAAAAGGAACCTACATAGATCCCAACATGGAACCCATATAAGCCCCGACATGGAGCGCTATTTAGAGCCCAGATATATTGACGGTATACGAACTCGATCACAAAAAAACCAACACTTAATCATGGAATCCATTTCGGATGAACCGTCACTCATGAAACAAAGCCCACTATACCAATCGAGTGATTGGGACTGTAGATATATGTTCAGAAAGACATCAGACACCTATGTGCGATGAGTCCATGGGTGATGAAGATGATGCAGCACCCAACAGGATACCCATATAAGACTTACCATGGGGCCCATATAGTACCAAAAATGGAGCCCATATAAGACCAAAATGGAGCCAATACAAGGCCCAACACAGAGCACTATTTAGAGCCTGTCTTAATGCATATAGAACTCTTAATCATGGAACCCATGTAGCGCCTAACATAGAGCCCATATAACACTCAACATGGAACCTGGAACTAATATTAGTCCAAGAACCCACCTAAGATCAAACATGGAACCCAAAAGTGGATATTCATATAGAAACTTAATATGGAGCCCAACCTTGTAGTGTATAAACTCAATCACAAACAGCAACCCTTGATCATCCTTCAAAGCCCTTCTTTTCCACCAAGGGTATACTTATGACGGTCTAGCCGCATCGGTTACAAACGCCCTCAACAGCCGCTTGTCTGACCGGTTGGGTCTTGACCTGGAACCGATATCGATCTTCTGTGTCTAAAAATTGATGTTGTCTGTTTCCCGTGGTTCCCGCCTTTTTAGGCCCTATAGCAATCTCGAGATTAGGTTATAATAATGATACGGACGTGGCCACCACTGAGTCACTGACCCTATGTCTACATAATGGGTTAGGCTAGACGTTCAGTCCAGCACGTAGACAATACAATCCATGGCTCAGTGTAGATGCACATGGTTGATACCAGAGCCAGTGATCTCGTTTGAGAGGTGGGGGGGGGGGCACCTAATGAGGGGTAAGAAATTTGTCCCCTATCTGTAGAAGGTGAGAGGACTTGTCCCCTCGTCCCTCCCCGGGATCGCCGCATCTGATCAGAGCCGTTGAACGATAACACACCGTTGGCTCAGTGTAGGCCTACTATAGATATATACATATTGGCCACTCAAAAAGAACCCCCACTCAAATTTGATCCGCGGGCCTATATCAGACAAATCACGTAAAGATTAGATAGGCTAGCTTAATATCTAAAATTGCGATTTATAATCTTAAACAAAATGCTGGACATAGTCTAATGTAGGCCTACAGCGCAGCGCTCAACGTGAGCCTTCTTTTGTTTAGCTTACATGGTTGATAACAGAGCCGTTGAACCATAATACACCGTTGAGCGATAACACAAGTATGTTTAGACAGTTGCCAAGGATTTTATGCTTTATTTTCGTAGACAAAATATAATAGAATGTCCTCAGAAACATTAATAGACTTTGTTTTGTCGCAGGAAATTAAAAAAAACCCATTACAATTATTATGTTGCAGGAGAGAGAGAAAGAAAATGGGCGTGGCGCATAAGGAAACCGGATGTGGTCTAATTGGGTCGGATCATCTCCAATTGACCCTTGTCAGGAAAAGGAACTTTTCGAGACATGGACTTCGTTGCAGCTTCTATATTAGCGAGTAATTAGCTCTATATTATCCAAACAGTGATGTCGATCCGGACGAAAATCGATTAGGATTAAAAATGTCGTCTGGACGTAGAGTCTCCAGCAGTCAAACGTCTCCAAACGGATTTTCTGGAAATTCAACGCACGGCGAGATCTATGGTCTGGCATGCAAGGTAGAGCCATATCGAAATCAATTTCCATATTTTGGGGATAATATCATTAATAAAGACGCATGCAGACGAAGTAGTTTACAAGCGAATATTATAAAAAGACAATGATAGTCAGCTGTTTTTTCAGTTAATTTAGCTAAAACCTCGCGTATTCTAAATTTAAGTCAATTGCATTCGTGAAGTAGCCATGGTCCATTTAGTACGATTGCACATGTAATATATGTATGCTTTTATAGCGCCTTTCGCATACCTCTTAATGTCTGTGTAGCAGATCAAATAAGTGTAGTTTAAACAATGTTAAAATATATGAATATGATTTATAACATTTTCACAGCTCTTATTTAGTTATGCAGGGCTGATATTAAATTTGTATAGATAATCAAGTATGTCATAGTTAATTTAGCAGCAGACCACAAAATCTAAATTGCTTATTCTGTTGTTTGAGCCCAACTTTCTTGGATTCTATGCCAATACAATGCAAGTCTGGCTATTTGCACCTCCACCAAAAGTATTACAAAATTATATGACTTGATGAGGCACTTATCATGAGTCACACCTGTTTTATAATAGCGTAATATGATTATTTTACAATTGCCTGCGGTTTGACACTAAAACACATTGAACGAATATATATATACTATATTATTTTGTGATTATACATTCTTTGCATATCTGATGTTCCCGAAGTGTGTTTGCAGACGATTCAATGAAGTACATACTTACTCGTAGGAGGGCAACTTGCCATGGGTCATAACAAGGAATCTGCTTCTCTGTCTTTTACGGCATCACAGCATTTCTGAACTAACTGTATTCAATTTTTTACTATGTTTTAGGTGATGCTCATTGGAGACAGTGGTGTTGGGAAGACCTGTCTTCTTGTTCGCTTTAAGGATAACACTTTTCTCTCAGGCAGTTTCATATCAACTGTGGGAATAGACTTTAGGGTATGTTTTTGATTGATAGATTTTAAGTTTTTTGTAAATTTGAGTCTTATGTATTTGTTTGATGCTTTTGAAATTTGACTTGTTAGGTTTTTATGTTACACATTTTAGTTGTCACATATAGTTATTAATTAATATGTCAGAGTTGTTACTTGTAGTTCAAAATGTTCATGAATTTGTCAGTGATAAGTTTTATCAGGCTGACCATTGTGTCTAGAGTCTCTTTAAAAATATAGTTTTTAATTTTCACTTGCAGATTGGTTTGTGAAGTTTGATTGATTTTGATATTTCCTTTTTTACATTTTTATTATTTTTGGTGAGCCTTTTATAGTTGTCTGTGTGTGATTCGTTGTGCATTGAGATGATTTGATTTTGTCAATGGGACTGTGAACACCTGTTGCCGGTTGAGGTGATGAGGATGGATAAAAGGCTGTCACTGCAGCTTTGCCTGCCATCCAAAGTTTTGAATCAATTGATCTTTCAGTTGCAGTAAATGTTTTTTCTAATTTGTGAAGTCGCTACTTTTTTCATCATCATCGTCATCATCACTGTCACCATCATCACAGGCTCGTATGGTCATTGTCATTATCATCATCTTGTCATTGTGACCTGAGTGTTCATGCAGATAAATTGATAGTACAAATGTTGTAAAGTAAGGTAATAACTCCTCTGTGGTATGCCACTGTCAGAATTAAGGTACAGAGAGTAAGGCTGTCAACCGGTACCTGGGTACCCGCCTGAGGCTGACTACCCTGGCAATGAAATCGTTTCTCGGGTACCTGACATTCCATTAAGATGCGCGATTTTATCTAAACATATGCCAGAAAGGTTCCGTTGGCCATTATGGCTGACTGACCGGGCAATGAAATCGGTTCTTGGGTGTCAAACATTCCTTAAAAATGCACAGTTTTACCTGAACATATACCACAAAACGTTCTGTTGATCATATTGACTGCCTACATTGACAATTAAATCGGTTCTGTGGTGCCCGACATTCCACAAAAGTTTGCAATTTCCTACATTTCCTGACAACAGAATTTTAATATCCGCACAGTCGGGTACCAGCTCTGTGGGTCGAGGGTACTCGGGCCGTGATTTCTTAATTTTTTGACAGCTTTATCAGAGAGTCATCCTAAGTTGAAAGATACCTTTATGCAGCAATGGCTTATAATGAGATTCTGTTGTGGACTTGTGCTCTATGTTTGCTGTAGTAATGGTTTTGCATTGTTGAACACTTTTAGACAATTTGTGGACAATAAATGCTGAGTGCATTTCTTTTATTGCTTGTTGAGTCTAGTACATAGGTGAATGTCCTTTCACCTGTGTTAATGTAAGTTTCCTTGCTCACTTATGCAGCAGGCCACTCAAAACTGCATTCTTTTTACATAGTGGTTCACTTAAGGGGAGGTACACTAAATTGTTAGCAGTGTCAGTTATTATGGTAGGGCATCTAATTAGGTATACAGAGCTGTAAAAAGTTCGTTTACGAAATATTTGTGACAGATGCTAGTTAGGGCAAGAAGGGTTTTTTTTCCTGGGGGTTAATGTCCAGCCTAAAACTGGGGTGGTTTTGTCCAGGGGTTTTTGTCAGAGGGGTTTTGTCCTATACCTGTTTTAGGCGGTGTCGCGAGTTTCACTCTCGCCACTCCTTCTTCTTGATGACGAGAGTGCCCGCTGGTTCTTTCCTCTATCACCAAGCTCAGCAACATGACACACTTGATGGTCTTAATATGTATATTTAATGATATATATGCACACCACTCATTCTATCTACACTTACTGGAGTTATTAGTGTCCTTTTGAAATGTTTCCCTGGTTTACGTTGAAGACGTGGTTCCCAACTACGTTGATTACCCGTATCGCCAGTTCTGAAACAAGTCCCTGTTCCTTCCCTTGCTACACTATAAGAGCCCTCCTAGAGGCGATTTCCTTTGCCATCCCAACCGCAAAACTCGTATCTCTATTGGACGACAAATCGCCTGCTGAAACTATTCCTAAAACCTGGTTGGTCGGGTCTTGGTGTCCCTAGCGTAACGTCAGATTCCTAGAGGCGTATAGTTGTTACTGTTTGACTAGCGGCTGCTATGGCTGGGCCTTGCCAGTGTCATAGACGAGCAACAGGTCCTAGGGATCGAATTTCATTATTATCGTTATACCGCCTAGTGGGTTGCGCCATTCGTATCGGAATTGTCTCCTATTCATGATCCGTGTCAACCAGCCGGTCCAGATCAAATCTTCAACTGATTCCTGATTTTCTCGTCTGTGGGTCGTAGAGATGGAAGGGACAGTCGTTTCTGACATCTGCCTCGAGGTGTCAGGCTTCGTTGTTTGTCACCCCGTTGATCTTTGCATAATCCCCGCCGTCTGTATTGAGGCCGTCTGCCTCCTGCGAAACCCATGGAGGTCTCCTTTCTCAGGTTTCAGGTAGATCCCATGCCTGTGCTGCCGGTCGATGACTTTTATATAGCGCCATCGTCAAGAGTGTCGTGCGTGACAGACGGGCTATGGTATGCCATCGATTAGAATGCTCATTTGAAGTACAATAAGGCCACTTACCTACCTGCTCACTTATTCAGCACTTGGCTTCTTACTCGCCTATATCGTGACTTTGTGGAAGTTTTCAGATTTGAATAGCATAGTATTCATGCTTTTGCAAAACAGGTACCTGCTGCTGTTGTTGTTTAATGGTTAAACGGTGAACATAGGTTTAGAGCCTCATGTATTGACCGGTCCTTAATCCGTATGTTACATCACCTGTGCATTCTAATCAATGGCAGCCCACGCATGTTTTGTGAAAGTCAGGCAAGGCAATGAAAACAGATGCTCATTAAAGTCTCAGTATTCAGTTAGGACCAAAACAGGACGAAAGCAGGTGAATGGTAGATCAGACTTGAAGCTGGGAAAGTGAAGTTGCTAATTAATGCTTTAATGCTGTGAAACCTAAACTCCATAGAAATGCTAACCTCCTGAGATGAAATATTTTTAGGTATTAGTGATTTATTAATTACTATTACCTGTGACCTATTTACTTTTTATTTATATGCTGTGTTGACCTCTTCAAATGTGAATTACCAAATGAAGTTTGACCTCTTTAACTGTGAACTACTTTATTGATTTTGGTTGTGCTTTATAATTTTCACCTATGGCTTGGGATATATCTGTTTGTGACTTTTTGCTGATAATGAAACAGAGCTATTACTGCTAGTGTAGGACAAAATCCTCTTGACAAAATCCCCTCTGGACAGACCCTCCAAAAGTAGGTCAAACCTCCTCCAAGAATAAATGTTTTCACTCTTTTGTTTTATTATTTAGAAAAGTGTGTAAACTTTAAATTCATAGACCCTTGGCATTTACTCAATTGGTGGCAGGTATGATATTGGTAATGCAGATTTAGATCAAAAACATTTAGTGGACATGATTTCATCTTTGTTAGTTTCTGGAGGCGGTGTTGATACATAATTAGTTGTATGTGAGGCGCCCTTGTAGCGTTACGGCGCCATATAAATCGTCTTTATTATTATTATTATTATTATAAAGCACGTGCATTATCTGTGACACGATTTCCTATATAATTTAGACCAGGGACGTCAATCCCCCTCTGACTGATGGAGGCAAACACCCTGGTTCCAAGTGTCAGGAAGGCATGATATCCCCTAAGAGTCAAAAAATACCCACCCTACTTGAAATTGGAGGCATTTGCCTCCGGATCCCCCTATTTGGATACCCCTGAGTTAGACTAATAACCGTACTGAGTGTCACTTGTAATGTTGTGCAGACTTTGTTAGTAGTGTCAGTTATTATGGTATTTCCTCTAATTGCAGAGCTGTAAATAGTTCGCCTAAGAAATATATGTGACAGAAGCTAGTTAGGGCAAGAGGGTGGGTTTGGTCTGGGGGTTAATGTCCTGCCTAAAACAGAGGGGTTTTGTCAGAGGGGCTTTTGTCTGCGACCCATTACTGCTACTATTACTTTTTTTTTTTTAGTCTTAAGATAACTATTATCAGTATTAGTATTAATATTGTCATTATTGTTATTAGATATTATTTCTTCTACTGTCAACAATACTAAAGCAACCACTATTGCTGACATATGTGTAGTGCAAAGTAAAGTGGAAATGCAAAACAAAGAGAGTTGCAGTTAATACGTAATTATTTATAAATACATTGTTACATTTTTCTTTGTGCTGTTTCAGAATAAAGTTGTTGATGTGGATGGAACAAAGGTTAAATTACAGGTAAGCTCCAGGTGATTAATTTTGCAGGCAGTGCTAAATACTTCCGATCATCAGTGTAGTCCAGAGGCGAAGATCTTGTGGGGGGTAGCATCCAATGAGAGGGGCAGGAAATGTGGGGGGGGGGGGCACGCGTATAACTTGTTCTCTTTTTGTGAAAGGTGTAGAGACTTGTCCCCCTCTACACCCGGAATCGTCGCCCCTGGTGTAGTCTATGCATGTATGACATGTACTATGTATGTATGGATCATTTCTGTAGGGCCAGTCTTGGGACACGGTAAGGTGCTAAAAGTGTATGTTAGGTTTGGAAAACTATGCATCATGCAGATGACAGCCTGTGGTTGATCAGTTTAATGTATGATGAGAGATTACCTGTAAGTGGTATTCGATTCACTGATATTGCATTCATGAATGTTTATGCCAAAAATTCATACCTGCAACCCACTGAACCACATAATGTGTTAAGGATTTTTGAACGAGTGATGAATAAGAAATTACTGTTGTCCATTCAGGAGGAAACGAAGGCATGAACGAATGAAGTAAAGGTGGCTTCATTATAACAGTGCAGGATATCTGATGGTACACGGATGGCTGTATTGTAGTTGCACATTTATGTAGCACCTCTGCTAGAAAACGACTCCACGGCGCTCAAACCTGATGACATGAGACAACATCGAGTATGAGATTTTCTGGTGCTGGAAAACAGAGGCAGAGAAATAGCTAGAAGCTCATCGTTCGGCTTGTGTAACAGACTGTTCCAGAGTGAAGGGTCAACTTTCATTTCATTTGAATTTTGTTTCTTTCTAACCAATCAGATCTGGGATACAGCTGGACAGGAACGATTTCGAAGCATCACTCGAGCATACTATCGGGATGCACAAGGTTGGTCTTTTCCACCGAGAAGTACCTTAATAGAGTGTATATTGGGAAGCTCTTTGATTTTATTCCATTAGGGTTTATTGTAACCTGATCGTATTCAAAGCTTTTTGTGTATTCTGCTGACAGTTGAAACAATTCCATGTGATGATTTATTTTGGTTGTCAAGACAAGAATAGTGGAGATCCTATGAGGAGTTGGTGTTATTATTACTACTACTGCTTCTATTGAGCATTTATTAAGTGCCGCTATCTGATGACTGAGTATCAATATCAATGGGTCTGAATGCTTTATCTTTTGAGATCCATACACGGTAACTGACTAAGAGGAAGTTACGAGGATAGCGTTCTAAAAAATTCAGCCACTGTGTCCCACAGTCAGCTACCATGTTCCACGTGGTGCGTAGTCTTTGTACAGTTATAGCATTATTTTTATGGCAGACGTGAACAATTTCCATTCGGTATTTCCTAATGGAAATATTGTTCAATGCAATGTAACAACTTAATTGTCCTGTCCTTAATCGTCTTCAAGTCTAGGACTGTTTTGCAGCATGGTCAGTTTCGTTCCTACTTCTTCCTGTGACTGACCAAGGAACTAAACCTTATAATTTATCAGCTTTTGGAGATCCTTGTGTTGCAGTGAAATGTCTGTATTTTGTTTTTCAATGGAGCTTTTTTATTGTTGCTGTTTCCTTTAAATTTTGCCTGATCTGTGATGTTTATATGTTCAGAATTTCTCCAATGTAATATTTCACGATATTGCTTATACGTCTATATTACGTTGGAGATTTCCCAATTCCCATGCTTACCTGCATTTTTAAGTCATTATAACTTTTTATTTTGATAAAACTGTGGTTTATATAATTTACTAGTTTAATTTGTAAAAAGTGTTTTATTGTTTCATATTATGTTGTTTATGAATTAATTTTAACGTGTTGTCACTTAATATATATATATATATAAATATATATATATATATAATTATTATAGATCTACTTTTGCTGATACGTCTTTATTCCAAGTGTGCATGATCTTCTGGTGTTGATTATGATGAAGATTATAAAGATGATGATAATTATTATTTATTACCTGAAGGAGATGGTAGCATTCGCATCTCTAAGAGGAGTGTGTTCCAGGTGATGCAGACATAAATATTATTATTATTATTATTATTATTATTATTATTGTGCATTTTAAGCACTACTACCTAATGGCCAAACATCAGTTGATTGTGCTATCCAACTGCGCGTGATGGTCTTGATCAAAGTCTCTACACATTCACTTTCTTAGAGGAGGCTCGAACCCTTGCTCTCGCATTGCACGGTGAACACTTTAACCAATGGGCCTCCTTGTCCCACAGTTCTATCATTCATTTTAGCATTTATGTAGCACCCTCTCAAGAAGTCTACTCTGAGACGCTCCTAGCCCAACCACGGCGAGACAAATCAGTCTTAAGCTGCTTATAGAACAAATGTGCATTACTCCTTGGCAGCAGTAGCATCTCCAAGGGGAGTGTGTTCCAAGTGGAAGGACCAACTGAGAAGGCAAGGCAATTCTAAGTAGAAGATAAGAGTCTCTTGTTTATAGATGTCGTTAGCCATTCCTCAGACGTGTGGCATAAGGATTGGAGGAACACCTGGGGAACAAAAAAACATTTTCAGCCTCATGGCCTGCCCTGCCAATCAAGTCCATTTCCTAGACAGTTGGGGAGCTTGAACTTGTGCATTCCATGCTACAAGGCAGTCACTCGACCTTTGTACTACTGTGTAATTGCAAATTAGTTGTCGAGTGGATGAGTTAATGAAGAGGGCTGCTGTGAGCAATAAATCTATGAATCGTTGAATGAATTTATAATCCATTAAAAAACTTTGACATTTGCAGTCTGTGAAAGCTCCTTGGCTCGATGGTCAATAAGGGCCCATCCACATATTACGTACGCAAAAAAATCGGATTTTCGGGCCCTCCTTCCTTCCTGTTGCACTGCGTACATTTCGTCGACCCCTCCACCCATGCATACGTACATTTGAGCTCTACCCCTCCCCCCATTGCAAAGGCTAAATAGCTAAAAACATCTATAAGACATTGATTTTACCACAGGCTTTTTAGTTTTGTTAATCATCATATTTAACAGCTTAAATTTTTTAACAGTGATGAAGAATTAAAACACTAACAACACTTGCATTTGAAACCGTTTTAATGCTACCTAAAATTGATTAAGCAGGAACATAGTTTGTGATTACATTTACAGTTCTGATTTTCATATTCTGTATTGTGGACGTCATAATTAGACAATTATATTTGTGTATTTTCGGGACCCCCCTCCCCACCATACGCACCCGTACGCAAAATGGACGAAATTTTAAACTCCCCTCGTTGCGTACGTAATATGTGGACGGCCCCTAAGTGACCTGTACATCTTTCTACCTATGTCTGAGGTTGACAATATTTGGGCAGATCATTTATTTTAATTGAATTTATTTGTAGAATTAGTTCAAAGGAGCTTGGCATCAACCCTCATTCTATATGATTAGTTACCACTAAATTAAAAAAAGGTGGGAATTTTTAAAATGCTATTGACAATTCTATGTTTTGACAGAGGACCTTGAAAGTCAGAACTGTGCATTGATCAGTCAAAAGTTCATATGAATAATCAATCAGAATTTATATAGTGCCCCTTCAAGATTCCAACTTGGAGACATTCCCAACCCATGCCCATCAGATGAGTGTTGGCTTAAGCAGCAAACAGAACTTTGTTTGCTGCTTAAGACAGCATGTATAACTTGTTTGTAGGTGAGCTTTAAGTGATGGCTAACAAGCAAAAATAAATGAAATTGTTGTTGGCATGTACAATTGACTCGTGAATAAATTTTGTATAATAGTTGGTAGCAGTTTATTGTTCATAATCTTTTGTAAATGTTTTGGTTTCTTGTAGCACTGCTGTTACTCTACGACGTCACAAATCGATCAAGTTTTGAAAACATTCGAGTAAGTAAACATCTCTCTGTGTGTTTTAAGCTTATTTGTTGTTGACCCATGAAGCGCACTTAGTGTGTGACAGCACGCTTGTAGGTTTGAGCCTGCTGATCAGACTTTCTGGGAAGGTAGTGTGCTTGCATGCATGTACAGGACCTTCGGCCTCATCAACTGGCTGGGGAATGAAGAGTGGGAGATAAACATCTCATCAAAGAAAGCCCCATTTAAAGTGAAGATGTTACTCTTGGTATTTCTGCTACTTTGTATACACATGGATATCTATTATTATTATTGTTTTTATTAATGATAAATTGTAATTTTGGCATGCCTGAGCAATAAGAATCTTGTACAAAAATGCATAATTGCAGGATTGTCTATCTTGAACATAAAGTCTTAAGGTTAATTTTGAAGAGCGATAATATCGAAGGTTTGCGAATAAAGTCTGGCAGTTTATTCCATTCAGCGTTTAATGCAAATGCACGATTTAGAAATCCGTAAGTAATCGTGCGTGACAAAAGTCAGGTTGAGATTGAAGATCATGGTCTTCCTATGGATTGGAGAGAGGAACAAGGTGTAAAAAGTACAATACGCTATTGAGGGTTCCTAAAATGCCCCCTTTAAAAGTCTCGATCTACATGTACATACATATATATAAATATATATATATTGAAGAATATCTGAGATACATGTATGTATTTATGATGTGTGTATGTATGTATTTATGTATGTATGTGTGTATCTATATATGCATGCATGAATATATGCATGTATGTATGTATGTATGTATGTATGTATATACATAAGTATGTATGCATGCTTGCTTGCATGCATGTATGTATACAAGTACATTGTATGTTTGTATGTATTTATGTATGTGTGTATGTATGCATGTACATTGCATGTATGTATGTCTGCATGTACATTGTATGTATGTATGTATGTCTGCATGCATGTACATTGTATGTATGTATGTATGTATGTACATTGTATGTATGTATGTATGTATGTACATTGTATGTATGTATGTATGTATGCATGTACATTGTATGTATGTATGTATGTATGCATGTACATTGTATGTATGTATGTATGTATGCATGTACATTGTATGTATGTATGAATGTATGTATGTACATTGTATGTATGTATGTATGTATGTATGTATGCATGTACATTGTATGTATGTATGTATATTGTATGTATGTATGTATGTATGTATGTACATTGTATGTATGTATGTATGTATGTATGCATGTACATTGTATGTATGTATGTATGTATGTATGTATGTATGTATGTATTCATGTACATTGTATGTATGTATGTATGTATGTATGCATGTACATTGTATGTATGTATGTATGTATGCATGTACATTCTATGTATGTATGTATGTACATTATATGTATGTATGTATGTATGTATGTACATTATATGTATGTATGTATGTATGCATGTACATTGTATGTATGTGCTGTGAAAGTGACTGCAGAACAGATCTGAACAGGTGCATCTTGACATGGGCTGGAGTGTATCTAGGACAGCCTACTCCTCCTCCTCCTCTTCCTCATGTCAACAAACCACAACAAACAACTACCTCACCCATTCAGTTATTGGTTTATGCTTTCCCGTGATTAACTTTAATTAGCCTTAGCACATCCCCTACTGCTCCAACAGGAATTCGTACAAGGATATTTGAAGTACATTGAAGGCATAATGATGGTTATGTAACAAAATAATGGAGGCCACTTGGGTCGACAGCAAATTGTAGATTGCATTTTGGGTGATAATTAAACTCTGGACTCTGCGGTTAAGGGTTAACTAGCAATTGTCAACAAAACTGCACATAGTTGCTGTTCTGCATCCTGTGGCTTTTCCATCAGTCTGAAAGTTAAGTACATTACAGTGTATAAACGCATTTTTTTTGTGTTACATTAAATTAAGTCGCATTGGGTCAAATACAGCCTTGATTGCAGGGTCACTAAAGGAAAGTCTGTTACATCATATGCAGCCATTTTATGTTACATAAAATTATACTGCAGCAATTATGTTCAATTATTTAATATTAAATCATGGTTGCACTAGACCATGGTTGCACTAGACAGAATTTGTTTATATACTCCACTGTGCTTGTGATTATTATTAATATTATTATTATGCATAGGGATGTACCGAATCAGTGATTTTCACTATTTGACCGAATACAAAAAATTGGACCAGCTATTCGGCCGAATATGAATAGTGTTCAAAATGGGTCTACCAACAAATTTCATAATTTCAAATGTGGATTAAAGTTTCAGTTCAATAAGTATAATACATAAACTAAATGTAATTTTTGCATCCTTTTGCCAGTCTATATAAACTAGAAATGGAACTAATTTAACTAACCTGAGAAACGAGGTGGCTGACAACGCAATACTGT
Source organism: Bimastos eiseni (assembly GCA_959347315.1). Taxonomy (NCBI): domain Eukaryota; kingdom Metazoa; phylum Annelida; class Clitellata; order Crassiclitellata; family Lumbricidae; genus Bimastos; species Bimastos eiseni. The sequence goes on from OY365815.1 coordinate 11,330,203, forward strand.
GGTCCAGGCAGTAGAGAGTTACTTCAGTTCATTCAGTTCAGCGGTTTTATCGAGAAAGTCAGCTTGCTTCATGCCCTATAATTCTTATCCAGCTCCTGTGTGGACCTATTGGCATCTCAATTCGGGTTAGAATTAGTTTTTTTTAATCAAGCTTTACCTTTGTGAAGCATTTCTCGCACAAAGTAAAGTTTCACAATTTTTGCAAAAGTCCCTGATGCTGGGTTCAGCGCTTTTTATCGAGAAAGTTGACATGCTCCAAGCCATATAATTATTATCCATCGCCTGTATTGACCTACTGGCATCTCAGTTCTGGTCAGAATTAGTTCTTTTTATCATAATATGCCTTTAAAGCGTTTCCCCCACAAAGTAAGTGTACTGGAAGAGATGATTTTTGTCTATCGTCTCTTCCAAAGGTATATGGTGGCGAGCGGTGATAAGTCGTTGTGGGTAGCTGGCGTTTCTCTTCCTTCCTGTCTCTCTATTTATCCCTCTATCTCTTGCTGTCAGATGCGCGAATCTGGTAATGCGCTGGGAGTTGTATTGATTAAGCCAATTACAGAAGCGATTAGCAGCAGCTACTGGTCTGTCACGCATATGTAAAGTTCATTAAGTGCATAGCCGATCTGAATATTCTGTAGTCCAGCTTGATTCAAATGTTCACATGACAAATAATAGCTACAATTACATTTAAACTAAATAATACATTGCTATAATACATGATAATCATATAACCTCCGTCGATTGCGCAACTTGTAGTGTCCTTAATATTACACTACAGTAAGGTTTCATAATTTTTACAAAAATCCTAGACGGTGCTGAGCACTTGTGTGCTTACAGATGCAGTAACCATCTAAGAGGAAGGCTTGAATCCATACTCTCTGGGTTTTAAGGTGAGTGCTCTGACCAATCGCTTGCTGAGTCCCAGTTTAGGTCCTCGTCGCTATAATTTTTAAATATTATAGTCCAGTGATTTAAGGTATTTTACAGTTAGGGTCTAATGAGATTAGAGTTGTGTTTATGGATGTTTTTTGATGTAGGCGTGGCTGGCAGAGATCAATGAATACGCCCAGGATGATGTCGTCATCATGTTGCTGGGCAACAAAGCAGATGTGACCAACGAACGAGTAGTACGGGTGGAGGAAGGAGACCGACTTGCTAAGGCATGTGATGAGATAAGATTTTTGTATCTTATATACAGAGTAGAAACTCTACTTACATATCAAATTAGAACAGATTGAATTAAATTGAGGCCAGGTTTTGTTGCAATATAATCATTAGAGCAATAAGGAGCCTGTGTCAGCAGACATTGCACTTTCTCTGTTATCAGCCCTATGGCATGGAATGGACTCCCATTAACACTGCATTTTATGCCTATGGTCCACTCAGATGCACTTCATAGTAGCTTTAAGACCGTTCTTTTCAGCCGGGGTTGAGTTATGAGCACTCCTGAGTAGTAACCTTGAAGGGGCGCTATATAAATTTCCGTAATGAAGTAATTCTGGTTTGATATGAAATTGATTGAATCAGAGTGAACTAGAACATACTGCATTAAGGCAATAACTTGCTTGATTATTACATAATATTTGGAAAGATGAAGTAAAATTAAATACATCAAAATGAAATACAATAGCACTGGATAGTGGGTACAATCAACGTGTTACACTGCAAAACTTTTGTTGCAATATAAGATATTGAAGTATGATTTGCTCAATACAATTTCAGCAATGCATGAAAGGCCAAGGCTCTGTCCTGAAAGTTTACAAAGAGACGCTTCAAGTTCTGGTGGAGATGTGTCTGCTTACTGCCAGTCTTAACGCGCCTGCATTTCTATATTGCTCGTCTGAGGAGTGACTGTGTAAGGACCTTCAGCAAGTCCTTTGCGCACAATTGCTCTGCATTACAACTGCAATTGCGCTGTCAAGGCATGTGTGCACTTCTGAGCAAAAAATGTTGGAGGAAGGGCAATATCAAATTTCAGTTGTATTGCATAAGTGTGGCGACTGGGGTCTTTGCTCATCAATTGAGATCCAACAATTAGCTCAGTACTCTGTCCTTTTATTTAGGCAGTGAATACCTCAATTGGATCATGGTTCAACTTTGCACTTTCTGTTTGAGTTTAAGTGCTACTATAATATTATACTGATCTACAGATGTGTGTATCAGGCTATTTATATAGCCTTTTTAGAACCACATGAATTTACAGAATGCATAAGTAAGTAAGTATATCCTTTAGTATGCCAGTTGCCCTGGTGCACATATGTTTTAATCGGTTAGTTGTGATGCTGCTTTTAATTTAAGGAAATTGTTTGTTCATAGGAATACAATATTGCATTCATGGAGACAAGCGCAAAAACCGGTCTGAACGTTGACCTTGCTTTCACGGCTGTTGCGAGGCAAGTTTTGAAGCTAATATATTACTAACAGTCAAGCTTTAATTGTCTTTTTTAGCATCAAACTAATGTCTTCAGAACATGCACCAAGTGTTTTGTCTTGCATAGTACCATGAACATGGACTGGTCTAAATTAAAGTTGCACACTACTTAATCACAGACAGTTCAAGAATATTTTCATTTTATCTTAAAATTGACCTTAGAACTCAGATCTGTTAGTTTGTCATTTTAAGCAATCTTGCAAGGTGTTAAACTTCACTTAATAAATAGTCAAATACATGCATTTAAGTCTGTAACACAGTTACTTCATCCGGCAATCTCTCATAGATGATACATACAGCATTCAGATGTCCCTCAGACCATCAAGTCTGTGTAGGACAGGCAATCAATACTGCTACATGATTTCTTTGCAGAAATCTAAAGGCTCGCAAAGCGTCCACAACTTCTGATGCTAACTTCAACATGGCCGAATATCTGGAACAGAAAAAACAAAAAGAAAACTGTTGCACATGACATTGAAACACACTTCTCTCGATGCATGTGTCATAATCTGTGAATTTAACGACTTGTCTGGGGTTATACCAGAAAATAAGAGCTTGGGACCTGAGAATGATTTGACTTTGTTACAGCTCTTAGTGGCTTTATTAAAGATTTTACGACATCGACATTGATGTGACTATGATGTGACTTCTTAGTGACTTTCTTGCATCTTTTTAAAATGGCTGCTCTGAATTAGCTGTGTAGTTCCTTGTTGATGACATTTACGACTGCGTGGAAACTTCCTCACGACTTCGTTGTCGATTATCTTGTTGGCATGTGACCTTGACAAGGTAATGCCTTTATTATGAATCTCACGACTTTTCACATGGTGCTTTTGCAAGTAACGACTTAGCCACTGTCATGTGACAACTACGGTGCAGTATGAGATGGTTGTATTCAAGTTTGTGTGAACCTTCCACACAGGTGGTCTTTATGATGCCATTTCAAGATGCCTTACAAATATTTTTATAGCTAAATTTGACCCGAAAGCCTTTGAATTTTATGCTGTTTTGCTCAGGATTGAAGTTGATTCATGCAAGGCTTCAGTTTCGGTGAAGTTGCTAAAATGAAACCATGGGTTCTGCAATTTTCTCTTGAGACATCTTGTCTCAATGCATTATAATGCAAATGTTATTCATGAGCTATCCATGTTTACTGGACGGTGTCACTTCAAGATATCGACACTTGTGCCTTTTATTCTATTGTCACAGGTCAATTATTTGCCATGGATGTGATTATGGTAAAATTAATTTTGTGCCGTTATCGAAGAAGTTATATTTTTGAACAAAAGTGTGATGGCCTGTAAATCAGTGTTTATGTCTGAAATTATCTTCCACTGTTATATGTAGAATTTACATTTGGAGAGAAATTGGCTGATCGCGTGTGATCACTTGAAACATGATAAGATTTTTAAAGAGATTATTCAGTGAATTATTTTGTGCCCAGCTTATGAAAATATTCGTTTTTGACGTCTACTTTGACTATTTTTGCGTATCAAAGATCTTAGGTTGTTATCGATTATAAACGTGCCTATGCCGGAGAAACTCCTCACAAAGTCGGAAGTATTGGGGTTTACACTGGGTTTAATGCTGCACTTGATTTGGGGGGGATTTATGAATAATTCGGTGAAAACTGCTTGTTTCTGTAATGAACAATAAAAGGTTATCATTACTTAACGATATCTATCTCTTTGTGGCTGCTTTAAGTTAAAGTATATGGATTTAAGGTTGTTTTCAATGAAACCTTCATAACTGGGAGAATATTCAACCTGGCCACTTGCATAATCTTTGCAGACAAGTTCGATTTAGGTCACTGATGGGGCATACTAAATAAAAGCAGTTTAGGGCATAACAGCAAAATTTAAAATAAAAGTACTTGGTGAAACTCTACTTAAGTACTTGCAGTTTGATAGCTACAAAAAATGTGCAAAGAGCTCTTTTTGACCTATTATGTATTTGCCATCTGAGCATGTGCCTCGCTACAAATTAAGTTTTCTGACTATGTGAAGGTTTCTCGGGCACAGATTTTCAAACACTAATTTATATTTTCAATTATTTTCAATCAAATGATTCAAATATTTAGAATTATATTCTGTTGCATGTATGCAAGTGTGTAGTCATTCATCAGCCTTAAGAAAGACTACCAATGTTGAGAATTATTTTGTACCAATTGCTTTTAAATTTCCACGATTATTCTTTCTTTTTTTCTGCTTGCATATGATCAACATAGCTATATTCTGATGATTTTCTCAGTTTAATCTATGGATTAAATAATTCTCAGTTAAATTTTAATCACTCTCAGTTGTATTCTTGTTAAGAATATTCAGTATCGTTTCAATTGAAAGCTTGCTGCAAATGGAAAGTACCACAGAATCATGATTTTGCTGCCACATAAAGAACTGTTTCCTGTGGTCTTTTGAAAATTGAACTTTTGTTGCGTGATCTGGGAAATAATTTATTTTATGTACCTAGTTTAAGTATTACTACAAGAGTTAAAAAAGAGTAACTGCTTATATAATGTATTTGACACAGGACAATTTTTTAGAATTTTTTTAATATAAATAGCACCCGGTAAGTGTTTCAAATGGCGATAGCTGCTGAGGGAGGCCAGTCCAAACCCTAGGGCCTACCACACTGGATACACAGTTTTGCACAGCTGCTTTGTATGCTAACGGGACACCAGAACCCCCTCTCAGGAGAGCCTCCAATATCTGCTGATAAAGTTCTAATAGGTGGACTGGTGCAAGGCCACCAGACTAGAGAAACCACTCCACTATATTCCCAATGCGCTGTTGGACACGAGGCCAGCACAGAACCTGCAACATATATATATGGGGATGCGATCATATTTTGGTATTTGGCCAATGAGGTGCATTGCAGACATGACAACTGCCTAGTGTGCAGACTGACCAGAATAGAGGGTTAAACAGTAATTGAACTGTGCCGTATGAAGTCATGTACAAGAATAGTTGCAGTGAACTTGCATTAGTATGTAGCTGACACAGTTGATAGTACCAATCAAGACTAAGACGATGCAGATGTGGTGCAAAGGTAAGCTCCTGATCCAAAAGGATACCAGGGTCATGGACTATAGATGAAAAATTCTATATAAAGAAGCTAAGTTAAGCCTGACAAGTTGCCGCCTGTACCCGTGAATTAGCCTTTGCCGAATTTAGGCGACCCATTTCCCTGACAGCCAAAGCAGCATTTCAGGATCAGCAGTGAATGTATATCATCTGCATAAAGCAACTTTGAAGAAATTTATTTTTAAAATGGCAAAACTGTTGTTATAAAATGGTGCACCAAATTTGTTGCATAGGCTAAATGAATGCACACAAAAAATATTTGGAATCCTTTCAATCTAATTATTGTAATTTGGCTGATTGCATCTTATTGTTATTGATTTGTGGGAAGTGGACATTCCATTAGTCAAGGGGTGTCATCCTCGTAAACCTATTTAGCAAATGAACATGTATATTGTTAAACTCGGTCATGCTTAGATATGTTTGCGCTGGAAGGCAACTCATTTTGGTAGCTTGTAATGCTGAAAATCTTTCTGTGTGGAAGAAGTTTAATTATTTTTTTGAGTTTGTGATGTTTAATTTGTCGTTGATTGAAATACTTCTAATGGAAGATTATTCATTTTGTCATATGTAGTTTGTTGTTCGTGGAAAATATATTTAACGAATGGTGATCCATTCCATGAGTCCTTTGAAGGATAATTACATTATGTTATAGTTGTCTACATGATGTTTACATGATGTTACAATATATGTATCACTCGGTTATTTGTTTAAATAATTGTAAATGTTTATTTTTCTTCCTGCTCAGCATTATATAACGTATTGCATCTTGGTGAAATGGCAGATCTAAACGTTTTCAAAGGAGCAGCAAAGCAACAAATTTACATGATTTTTACAACCTGTTTTAGTCATCAGGAATGTTTATGACAAAATTTCCTGATCTTCTTTGGTCTCTTAAGTACCCAGATTTCTTATGACCTTTTTAGTCATAAGGATCTTTATTGCCTTTTTGCTACCAGTCCCTCCTTTATCAGTGCAATTTTTACTTTACAGGTTCAATAGGAAATCATTAACCTAAAACATTTTTTGGGATGCCAGTTCAGTGGTGTGGTTCCACCCCAAAATCAAATGCAGAAGAGGTTACTATCCAGTTGAAAATTGGTCTTATGCATCATCTGTCATTTTGTTTTTCCAGGATACTTAAGTTATGCTAGCCTCAAGATCAATTCTCGTAAAGATCACAAAAAAGCACGATATTGAGACGAGCGACTGGAGAATTTTACGAAAGCTTCAGAATTTTTATATATTACATGTATAGTAATGCCTTTGCTGCTGATGTTGTATATGTATTGCTTTTAATGTAATTATTACAAACACACTAATTATTAATGTACGCATTATGAATGCCTTGGATTGCAGAAGTTAGTACAGTTGTCAATCCACCATGCTGCTGGCTGTGAATGGTGGTATGTCAGCCGAGTAGTTTGCTCGAGCAAAACTTGGTCTTACTTTGCTAGGGAATAAAGTGGCTTGCATGCTGGCTTGTCAGTTTGAGTTGGAATGCCTGTGCTTCAGCCGACAGCGAAGTTGGTACTTTGCCAACGTAACTTGGCTTAGGAGATAATACTTGAGCGGTTTGTTGGCAGTTACTGTTAAAATGTATCAGTGTGCAATGGAGTACAAACTTTGTTCACACCCTCTGACAGGTGCTAGTAAATTTTATGAAAGTTCTGTTCATGTAAAAATGCTTGGTGATTGTTATTGGTGTTTGTTAACAGTGTTTTTGTCTGTTTTATTGTTCAAAAATAATTTCATGCCAGAAAATACAATACTTCTGTATGCCTATGCGTGTATTTGTCGCTCTTTTAAAGAAACTATACAATCACAGTACTGCTTCATGTTTGCATGTAGCATATCACTTTGTTTTGCTTGTTTACCAGTTTCACTCTTCCACTTGGCAGCAGAAGCAGAGGGTTCTGTGGTGAATATCAGCATGACCCACTTCTTAATTAAATGCTTTGAGCACAGTAGGCCCAAGAAAAGTTATACGAAATTTGAAGCATACATGCATATGTACATACAGACGTACATACATACAGATATGTTGTATTATTATTATATATGTACATAAGTTATGTATTTAATATGTATGCAGTTACACAGTAAATAGGTACTTACATATGTTGTAAGTCAAATGTTGAACAACATTTATTGTTATGCATGTATGTAAGTATAATCCTTATGTATGTATGCACTCACCATACTAGTAGCTGATACTTAGCAGCATGCTGGATGCACCTTTAATTACCGTGTACCTATGTATAATGCTGAAGGACAAGTTACCACGTCTTTGCCCACAAAATAATGGACACGTTAACTTGTCCATCGCAGTCAATGCGTTATTGTGCTAATCTTGTTTCATATCCGATACATTTTGCACAGGAGACACGTTTGGCAGTTTACATCGCACATTTACTACTGTAACACTTAAACAGCCAGCTGCATTGGTTCCCCAGTCACCTTTAGTACATAATCGTCACTAAAGTGTGGAGCACATCAAGTATTTGCTGATCCAATTTACTAGTAATCAGACATGTCACTGACCATTTTGGCAGTAGCATATATCATTTCTCAATCTGTTTTCAACTCCGGCTCTATTTGTGTGAAAATTACAATTTGCATAACAATACAAACCTTAGGCAACAGTTATCATCATCTAGCAACTGATGAACTGAACCTTCAAGTGATAGCAATCGAGTTCTTTGTGTAGGCTTCACCGTTGAGTGTACCACTCATACTTTAGTGACCAACAGCACAATACTGTAAGTAAGCCAATTCGAACTAGTGCATCCTAAGCCCTTTATTGAGCATCATCAATTTCTACTTCAGGTTGGTAGCTGTGTGCAGCTCCACACAGGAAAAGGCATTTAGGCACTTGGGCATTTAGGGCCCATCCACATATTACATACACGTACAGGTGCGTGTGGCGGGGAGGGGTCTTGGAACATGCATATGTACACAAATATAACTGTCTAATTATGACATCCACATTATGGAATATTAAAATCAGAACTTCTTACAAAATGGTATCAGAATCTGCTTTAAAAAAAATGGTATCAGATTCTGTTGAGAAACCTTTGTTTGCATTTGTTGAGGGTTCAGTCATATATTGACCTCAAATTTAAGATGTAAAATATGATGCTTAACAAATATGAATATCCCATGGTAAAGTCAATGTCTTCTACAGATGTCTTTAGCTATTTAACCTTTGTAAAGGGGGGTGTAGAACTCAGATATACATACACATGGGGAGGGGGTCTACAAAATATATGTGGTGCAACAGGGGAGGGAGTCCACAAATACGAATTTTTGCATATGTAATACATGGATGGGTCCTGACCCTTATCAAGCTTGAGACAGTATATATATATATATATATATATATTATCTTTGTAATTATTAAGCATCATTATCTAAAGACATAGCACTAATCGATGATACTGAACAATTGTGAATGAAGGTGCTCAAAGTACCTAGACAGTAATTGGGGATACTTGATACAAGGTGAACGCTCGCCCATTAAAAGATTAAAACATCTTCTAAAGCAGCGGTTCTCAACCTGTGGGTCGCGACCCCCACGGGGATCGCCTTACGATTCGCCAGGGGTCGCGGTGTTATTATTAAAAGGTTGAGAACCACTGTTCTAACGTGTCTCTGTCTGATCATTATCTCATTGAATCTCTGCTACCATGTAGGTTATTGTAATTTGTGACGACTGGTCGATTTCTCTGGAGAGGTTTTGCCCTTCCAGCAGCCTTTGCTGAGAGTGATTTCCGTTTGACCGAGGCAATATTCTGTCTTTGAGCAATCTGGGGTCGTGAACCAGTTACAGCCCAACTGTCTGCCGATCCTGGTCTCGGATTGGAAGGTGAACCAGGCCCTTAAGCATATAAATAAACAGATAACTGAACAGAAACAAATGCCATTCATCATTTCTAAATCCTGCATGGTTATTTTCCAAATAATGTGGTTTTGACTATGTGACTAATGCACCTTTTAAAAGGTATTCTGTAAGATTAATCTCACTAAGCTCAACAGTCACCGAAAAAGCCTTTATCTGTTTTAAATCATGATAGTCGTCTCTTTTGAATCATTTTCTGATAACCAAAGCCTAAATTCACCCAAATTCATAATATCCTTGACCTATTTCACCAGAGCATAATTTTATCCCGTTTCTGATAAGTAACCAGTCTAATTTCGGACCACATCATAATTTCACCCAGTTTCTGATAGCCATGTAGCAAATGTAACCCATTTTCAGATAACCACAACCTAATATCACAAAAAAAACAAGAGCCCAACTGCACTTAGTTCATAATATCCACAACATCACTTCAATACATTTAAGAAATAAGTGCCTGACTTTGCCTACCCATACCTCGTTCTCTTTTTCCTGTTCTCGGCGTTAGACTACGGTTTTCATCAATGAGTTGCCAGATTTCCTGCAGGGACTCGCCTCCCAAAGATGACTCACTCACTAAAGACTTCTGAAGCTCTCGTGAAGTCCCACCCTTTGGGGAATCTCCAAAGTTCCTTGGAGAACCGCCCTTTGGCGAATTCTCCGGCTGTGACTGCAGCTTATGGGGTCTGGGTGACGCATCTAACAAACCAACAGAAAAGACATATTCAAACAAGTAAACTCTTGGTCATTTGGGGAATTACATTATTTCCAAATAAAAGTACATTATTTCCAAATAAAAATACATTCTTTCCAAATGAAATTACATTATTTCCAACTGTATTCATTCTCACCAAGTTGGTTGATGTATTTAGGAGATAAGTAAAACAAAAAAAATTTTTGGGAATAGCAACTACAAAGTAATTGTAATTACGATCAGTAGCATAGCAGCAATCTGATGACATAGTCAGCAAAAACGAAATATTTTCAGTTAGTCTTATGATATACTTGTTCAGCCTGGTCCTGCTGCCTCCCATCATACCCTGCCCGAAAGAGGCGAGCATTGGCGTCACACAAGTGACTCAATCAATGTCACTGAAGGTGACCACACACTGATGTTTAAGCATTCTGTCAACTGAGACTATATTAGTCATTAAATTAGATTATGAAAGGCCTGTCAGCTGATGTTCCCACCAATTTGAGAATTGTTACAAAGGTGCTATACATTAATACATTACATATATCAAGTTGTACATAATGTTGGGAGTTATTGTAAATTACTTTGACAGCTGTTGTCAATGTTTTCAAGTAAATACTGGTGCTCAGCTGGACACATACATGTTTACGTTTGAATCCATTGTATTAACACTTTGAGCGCGACTGACGTAATAATACGTCATTCATTTCACATCGCAGCACGCGACTGATGGTAACTGGTGTCACTCAGCATGCCCAACTACATTGCTATAAAATTGGCTAATCAGCATCCTGGGAATCTTTTCTACCGCATCTCAGATGCAAATAGGACTGCCTGGTGCATAACGATGCATGCTGCTTTTGTAACCTGAAGCCTATATATAACCTATATATATATATATATATATATATATATATATATACACGAGGTCTCTTGGCAGCTTCTTATGAGGCGGTCGGGAAAGTTGTACCAAGGGAAAAAATATATATGTTCAATGTATGTATGGATTGTGTATGTATGTATATAGTACTATGTATATATGCTACGTATATGCTCATACGGATAATACGTATATGCTATCTAGGCACTGTGTATGCTATGTATATGCATGCATGTACTAACGGAAAGTTCTACACGTGGTGCGTATTGCTAGCCAGAGCATAGCGATGAACGTTTTAGTGTGTACCGCAGTGGTGCATGCTCAGTCGTGCATCAGCTTCCTAGTCGTCTGTTAGCTATCACGACTGGCAGGACAACACTACTTGGACATACTACCGCCCACTGAGTGCAAATAGTCACCAAGTCACAGATGTGTTGTGTGCTACAAGCGTGGACAGCGCAAAGAGACACGTTATTTCTGCCTCACATGTCCTTCTAAGTCTGCACTCTTTGTCGTGCCGTATTGTGAGGATTATCATTCAACTGCAGACTTTTAGCCAGGCCACTATAGAGTAGAGTAGAGTACAGAAAAGTAAAAAGTTACTGTAAATTACAAATACTTTCCAATATCATCACATTATTGCTTATTGCCGATAGGGCTGCCGCGTGCTCTCAATAACTTCCGATAACCGCTAATAAGGCTGCCGCGTGCTAACAATAATTGATACCGCGGTCAATGTGTTAAACGCACCTCGTCGTGCTGGCGAATTTTTCAGGATAGACTGTGGCCGAAAGTCCTCATCAATGTCTTTAACCTGACCCTTCATTGTCAACTCCTAGTACAAGTAAAAGAAACAAACAGATTATCTCCTGTAATGTACCTACTTGTCTTATTTAATCAAGTCGCACATAAAAGCGATACTGTCGAAAAAGTCAATGTTTAGTGTAAACAGTTGTTGCAGAATGGCGTGTTAACGAAAACTGTGCATTAAGCTAATTGCTTTAGAACATGACACCACTTTGTGATAGGTTGTATTGGCACATCCACTAGAGTAACATGTAAATAAGTCACACACTACCAATTCCATCATAAAACATCGCATTATCATTATAACAATTGATTACATTTGTAACACACACAATCACCCAGAAATGTGAATCTGGCACAGAAAATTGTAATAACGAATACTGACAAATTCTGTTGCATCGTTTAGGGCTGGGCTGTGGTCCCATCCATTTCACACTGTTAGGTTTTCAGAGCCTGTCTGGTGCCCTGTGCTTAGCTTTCCAGAGGTGCTTCAGAAATATGGAGATTACGATAGAGTATGATGGACCATGACCGATTCTGTACAATTGATCAAGATTTTGGAAAACCTTATTGGTTGGCTTAGAAGTGATCATTGATTGACAGCTTGTGACAATGGCATCATAAGAATTTCCAGATTACATCAGACAACTGCTAAATGTTATTTATATATATATACGCACACACATATATATATATACAGACATATACATTTATATATACACACATTATATATATATATATATATATATATATATATATATATATATATATATACACACACACACATATATATATATATATATTACATAATAATATTTGATTATATACATATATAAGATTTTCCCATGTGACCTCCATAAATACTATATTTAATACCTGTTTTGTTATGTTATACTGCAGTTCTTCTAACTGCTGCAACTTGTTCTGCAACACTTTATTTATATTTGAGGATGCGTTCTGGTGTTCGTCAGTTCTAGACACGCCAGGCACCTTTCCGCCATTGACTAGTGATGGGTTCTTGGTTAACGAAGATGGCCGCATACCTGACCAATCAACCATGGACATTATTAGCAAATTAATGTAAACAGATATTTATATAGCACTACTGCTAATATATGTAACTGTATTAGTGTAGCTTATGACATGTAAGCATTGGCTCTGAGAGTAGCACCATTTCTTTGGCTTTCTATTGGGAGCATGACAGTAATTATTGTACTTGAAATTTCTTGTTATATAGTGCCCTTCAGGAAACCTTCAAATGCGTGTTCAGTAATCTTTTCGTGCAAGGTGCTGTATAAATTTACAATAAAATATTTCCATTGTGTAGTCTAGGCAACAATGTTGTAATAAATAAATACAGCTAACTGCTATCAAACTTTGTCTAATCTTAATTAATACTATATGAAATTTAGTGATAAAAGAATAATGTATCAAATTTTGCTTAGTGTTATTTATCGCACCATAATAATTTAAGCACTGAAGTTACCAAGGAAAATTTATAAAGCTTTCCTCATTATGAAATTATGACCGGTAGGCCTGAAAAATGAAATGGATATTTAACCTTGCCTCATCAAATGCATGTACTATGTGGTTCAAAGACTTACGCATACATCATACTGGCTCCCCCTCCAACAGCGAATCTCGTACCGTATCATCTCTTTGGTATGGCGGTCCTTGCTAGGTCTTGCCCCCTGCGCATCTCTGTGTGATCTCTGTTACTCTATTTTGAGCGTACTGGGTCTCTGCTCTACTGAGCGAGGCATGCTCATTGTCCCATTTGCCTGTTCAACTACTAAACAGAATCGTGCCTTCTCAGTGGTTGGCCCCTCGCTCTGGAACACGCTCCCATTGGCATTGTGGTTGTCACCAAGGGTCCACTCAGACTCATTTTATACTTGCCTTAAAACTGTTCTTTTTAACCGTGCTGGAGTCAGGAGCGCTCCTGAGTAGTAGCCTTGAAGGGGCGCTACATAAATCTCTGTAATGAATGAATGAATGAATGAATGAATGAATGAATGAATGAATGAATGAATGAATGAATGAATGAATGAATGAATGAATGAATGAATGAATGAATGAATGAATGAATGAATGAATGAATGAATGAATGAATGAATGAATGAATGAATGAATGATCCACTATCACAAGGCCACAGTGAGGTGAGAACTTCAAGAACCATCATTGTTCTTTATCCTCAATGCAACACAGTTGAGGAATGCCAGATGTGGAGTCATCTGTGAAATCACTACAAATCCGTACATCTACAAGCCTACCACTTGTGACATTTCTACTATGATTTATTGTGCTTAGTGAACTTTAGATTATCACAGAAACTGCATCTGGCGAGACTCTCCTAAATAGGAGCTATAAAAATCATGATTACAATTATAGAACAAAAAGCTGACCGTTCTTGGACATCTCGGCAAGCAGTCGGTTGTTGATTTCCGTGAGTAGCTTATTCTTCTGAGCGATCTTTATCAGGTCCTTGACGGCCATCTTCAACCTTGCCTTGTAGACTCCAACTAACTCCTGATCGCCCCCTGATGTTGTCTGACTTAACCCATCAGCCCCACCGACTCGATGCGTGATAACATCCTCAAGCTGCTGAATAACTAGCTCCTGAAAGGACAAAATTAAATAGATGACATCATACAGCAATGGATATTGTCACTAATGTACGGTAACGTAAATAAGTTATATCGAGTTTCTGTATGCAGTGTCTTCATAATAATCATTGACAGTCATACATAGTTGAAAGGAATCCATGACAAAATATTATGGATAAGAAGTGTCTGATAAAACACCTAAACAGTGGTTTGAAAATGTAAAGCATTTTGAGAAAGATTCAAAATGGTTAATCTATGCACCAGAGATTAACCTAATGTCGCCCTTAAAACAAATCATAGCACCTGTCTTTGTTTTGCCTGAAGAAGTCGTCAGCATCTTTGAAAGTCCAACAGACAACAGTAACTTGCATATCATGGCCTGGAGTCTACACAAGATTATCTTGAAGACATCTGAGCATCGGCGCTTGCACTACCTCAATATCAATGCAGACGCCTAAAGAAGTGATTGGGAGAACACAAGATTCCGCCACTAAAGTGAGTGGAAAGATCTTGGGAGAGCAGACGACAGGCAGTGGCCACATGATTGCTCATGAAAGCCAAAGCTTATCCTTTCATGCCATTTGGTCATTGTTATTCATCTTACACTGTCACCATCTTGTCCAAGTCAGAACTGTGTGAGTTAATGCAGCATATTTAATCCAGTTTACACAATGTGAAAATTATGTGAGCTTCATAAAACAACAGCAAGGATCGTACTATAAATGGCGGCATATGGGATGAATGTGATAAACAAAGTGTGCATCTTTGAGCAAATCTGCTCTGCACCACCTATATTTCATCATCATTGCCTTGTACACAATAAAAGTTACTCAACATCCATGCAGCATCATTTTACTGAAGTTACATTCTGTTTTCACAAAAAGAATTGTACCAACCTGAGCTCCAAAGTTGATGGCAGGATTAGCAGTAGCCAACTCAAGTTTCATCTGTGATACCTAATCAAATAATAAAAATCAAGTCATTAGCATAAGTCATGTAAACAATAAATAATAATCATAAATTACGAAAATGACTGAGATATGTCCAAGATGATTCCAGCTTACAATAAAATCGAAAACATAACAAGACAAAGCTGCCTGAAAGACAGAAATTGTCAGGACTAGTTCAATATTTCAACATCTTGGAATTCACTGCCTGAAGACTTCTGCTGTGAACATTCCATATTTCACACTTAAACTTGTCATAATGTTTCAAAAACAACCATCCCTTAAAGATACTGCATCAGAAAAGCAACAGTTAGAGCAGTGCTTTATTCTGGACTCACTTCATTGACTCCCTATTCAACAGCATATACAGTTTAAAACCATTTTTCTTATGCGCAACTGCCTAGTTGGGTGGGACCAACGTGAGACATTTCTGCACCTGGGTGTCCTTTACCTGCAAGGGCTTCCTTGCGATCTTCTACTTGCGGCCTTCTCCGCGCATGCACTCCACAATGGCCCATTCAACGACCTTTATCTATGCTGGACCCTCAGCTTGGAACTGTCGTCCAAAGTCCCTGCGCCTGGAATTACTGACCTGCTCAGTTTGCCAGTTTCGGAGATGCCTTAAGACTTTCCTGTTCCCTTGCCCAAGCACAGACGCCCATTGAGAGCACTGCTGATTTGAGCCGCGCTATATAAATGCTTGATTACGTTACATTGCATGCATAAGTACTCTGTTACACATGTACAAACATACATACATATGTACACACATGAAACAGGACACACTTTAAACTGCCCACCATGTGCTGGTACTGATTTACTATCCAACAAATGGAAGGCCCAAGTTGGTACAATGTTGCATGCAATCCTAGATAATGACAAGTGGTATAAATCAGATGGCGCTTGTATCATAAGATCACCTGATTTGAAAGTGCGTTGACCTCAGCACTGCTCTCTGTGCTCGCTCGGTAGTACTCGTCTGCCTCCTTGCGTGCCTCCATCACCTGCAGTTCCAGGTCAGCGATTCGCTGACGAAGGCTCAGCGCTTCGGTTTCGGTTCGGCGCTTTGAAGCATTCAGTTCATAGTGGAGCTGATCTAGCTGGGCTTGCTTCTCTATTGGCTGAAGCAAAAAAATCCATTCATTGACATGGGGTCGAATTACTCAGACTCGAACAAACAATGTGTCAGAGTATTAATCTTTCATATTTCTGATTTGAAATAAAAAATCGGATTTATTAATTCACAAAACGACAATCGACAAAAAACACAAATACTCCTACCATTAGTGCTTACTAGTTAAAACGTCCTAGTGTAACCGAAAGCAAACAATTCATGAAAGTTATGCAAACTGCCAAACTAAAAATCAAGAGAATGAGACTTTTTAAATTTGAGACTCGGACTCGGCAAAATTGAACTTGCAGTATTTTGTACTTGGACTCGGCAAGAAATTCAAGCTCGGTTCATCCCTAATGATGATAATATTAAGGATTCTGATGGTGATCATGCTGGAGAAACAGATGATGATGATGACAATCAGAACCTGTTTTGATAGTTGATCAATTCGACCCTGAAGATGAATGGCAGTCGTTTGCATCTTTCGCAGCTGAGCGGTTAGTTCCACCTTCTCCCTCCGTAGCACACTGATCGTATTGTTCAACTGCTCCAGGTGTGCATTCACGGATGCATTGTCGTGAATGGGTGTTCGGTCAGGTGTGTCGCTGGCGGGTTGCCCTGTGGAGTGTGTGGTTTCAAGGTCGTGAACTTTAAGTTCAAGCTGGCGACATTTGGCTTTCAAGGCACTTAGCTCTCCTTCGAGGCTTTTTACATAATCTGTGCAGAAATGTAATGGAATATCCTGAGAACCTCTTGAATTTGGTTGTATCGTGTGAGTATCATGAAAAAGAAATTATCGAAATACTCCTCATTATCGTCTACAACATCATTATCATTATAAGCATCTTCATCATCATCTTTATCGTCACCTTATCATCTTCATGATCTTTATCATCCTCACCATTAGTTCCTGACAGCAGTGATGGGTGCATTGTCTTTTGGTCAATTATAGAATCCAGTGCAGCTATTACGTTTTATCCATGTCTATTATGTTGTAAACTGTACTGCTTTGTTATTGTATGATTGTATCATTGTTTTTTGGGGAACAATAAACATTATGGTTATGGTTATCCAAGTCTTGTTATGGCGTCATCATTTACAAATGTCTTTCCAGCTCCTTTGTAGTCATATTATTACCATCCTTAGCCACAGACACGGCTATAATGTATCCCCTCTCTGTAAAAGGTGGGGGGACATGTTCCCCTCCACCCCCGGGATCGCCGCCCCTGCTTAGCCACCAAGTCTTTATTCAGACCAAACATTTCTGCAACCTGTCTGGAAACTTCTCAAAGACGTAACACAGAAAGAATGCGCACAGGATACCATCGGGATGACCTCAACAAACTGTAAAAGCAGGACCACCAATCAAATCCAATACAAAATGCTGACTATACTGAGAATCCATCTGATTGTTTATGTAGAGCCTTTTGGGAACCTCTCGCCAATGAACTAGTACCGTTTGTTTATGACAGCTAAGTCAAAACATACATAATAAACAATCAGTTGAGAACTTGCAACAGTAACAACAAAACTACAGCTGATAAAACCATTACTGGTTCGCAGAATCCGAACATTTGGCGGGTTAGTGCACTCATCTGTACTACAGAAAGTGTGGGCTCGAGCCTCCATCCCGAGACAGTCAGCGCGTAGGGACCTTGAGCAAATCCTTCCTTCATAGTTGCTTAGCACCTTCGATGTTCTGTCATATGGTATATGAGCATGTCTGAAGGAGGGCATATCATGCATACAATTACATTGTATAATATACAGCCACTCTATTAAGGTAAGTATGAACCATCACCAAAAGTATTACAGTACTGTAAAAAGCATATAATTAATCAAATATAAGTGTTATTCATCAATCATAGATCCAGCTTAAGGGTTCAACCTTTGCTGCTGTCTGAACTGCGGCTGTGGGTGTCCAATCTGTCTGGAAGAGTTTTTGTCAGTGATTCCATGTCTTCCTTCATCTGCTCTATAATTTCCTGCAGCTTATGATTCTGCTGGCGAAGATTTACAACATCTGTGGAAGAACCCTCATTCCAAAGTGGAACCTATTGGCAGAAAAGAAGTTTCAAGGCATTACCTGTAGACTTTATCAATGCATGTCACCATGCTTCATCTAGTTGGTTTATTTGCAAGTCTCATATTTATCAAGAAAAATGGGCAGACACATTTTGCAATGGGATGGATACCGGAAAATGGAAAGAGGAGCAGGGGAAGGCCAGTAAAAACCTGGAGGAGCACCTTTAGACAAGACTCGAAGGAGATGGGAATTGACTGGGAGGACGCAGAAGAGACTGCTAAGGATCGTACAGGATGAAGAGCTCTTACTGATCAATGTTCCAAGAGGAGTGGGAGGAAGTCTAAGTCTCATATTTCAAGTATATCCAATCAATGGTGTCAAATATCAAGTGTATCTGTACTCAAAGGCGTCTGCAATCAATCACCATTTCCAAGCATAATGCACAGCTTGAATTGCCATTTTCTATCACAAAGACCTTCCTCTCCACGACCAAACCGAGTTCTGATTTCCTGATAACAGCGACAAATAAACAAAGATTTGAGGCAGCACATACCTGGTAGCTGCTTAGAATTCTGTGTGCATCACAGCACGATAAAAGTTTTAGTAAAACTATAAGAAAGCAGACAGAAGAAGAAAAGTTTATAGCGTACACCATCAGAAACAGAAGAAAAAAATGAACAAGACATTCATTATGG
The DNA here is from genome assembly GCA_959347315.1 of Bimastos eiseni. Taxonomy (NCBI): domain Eukaryota; kingdom Metazoa; phylum Annelida; class Clitellata; order Crassiclitellata; family Lumbricidae; genus Bimastos; species Bimastos eiseni. The sequence goes on from OY365815.1 coordinate 11,349,385, forward strand.
ACGAACACCAAAGTGCCGTCTAAATGAAGCTCTGGATTCCATAGGTGAAAAACAAGAATGGAAAGACCAGTGTAAAAATGCAGCTGAAATAATAAACGACATACATACTTACTTTACGTACTGAATTAGATAAGTAAGTACTACTGATGACATCATACTGATGATTTCACACTGATGACGTCATACTGATGACGTCATACTGATGACGTCATACTGATTACATCGTACTGATTACATCATATTGATACAAACCTCCATCTGGCGATCGGCTTTCAATCCATGCCGGGCAAGAGTTCCAAGTGCCTGGTCTCGTTCTTGCTGCAGCAACCGCATCATTTGTTCCATCCGCTCCATCTCCAACTTCTGCTGTTCAACAGTTGCTTCAGCCTACATAAGCACAATGTAGCAAATGATTAAATGGATAAATATAGTTACAAAACCACAAATTAATTTGCAGTGTTACTCTTAAGATTATACATGTAATTAATCGTCATAGTATGAAAAACACAAACAATTTACAAACAATTATGGACAGAAAACAATAAACGGCACACAATGTAAGCAACATTGAAGCAATATCATTATAATAATTGTTACAGACATTTTTAACACGTTCAAGGTCACGCAGAGATGCAAATCGGAAGCATGGAATGTTATGTATTAGTCTCAAATTCTAACTTCAAATTCATTTTGGACGGAAAACTAGCAGCATGAAAATATATATTTAATTACAGCGAACAGTATTTGTGAGAGGCACTACATAAATGCCACTGTTTCTATAACTAAATCATATAATTAAATTTACATTACATTCCATAACCATATGCATAAACATGTAAAAGTATGCATCAAAACATTTATACACGTCACATAACATCATACAGTTTAGTTTTATTCAATATATGGTTACTTGTTGATGCTGTTAGTTCTCCACCCGTACTCATTACAAAGATAGTGACCTTGAATGCATCAAAAATGTTTGCAATATTAAGAATTATAATGATTTCATGGTTTTTTTAATTCCGAAATTTTACATCGCCCTTCTTCCAACATATTTTGCTCAGAAGTGCACATGCATCGACGGTGCAATTGCAGCTGTACTGCAGAGCAATTGTGTGCAAAGGACTTGCTCAAGGTCCCTACACAGTGACTGACGCCTAGGATGAGGTTCGAACTCGCTCACTCAGTGCACACCGAGTGCTATGAGCCGACCGCTCTAACCTATCAGTCACCGTGCCACACATATAATACCTATCAGTCACCGTGCCACACATATAATACCTATCAGTCACAGTGCCACACATATAAAACCTATCAGTCACTGTGCCACTCATATAATACCTATCAGTCACTGTGCCATTCATATAATACCTATCAGTCACTGTGCCACACATATAATACCTATCAGTCACTGTGCCACTCATATAATACCTATCAGTCACTGTGCCACACATATAATACCTATCAGTCATCATGCCACACAAATAATACCTATCAGTCATCGTGCCACACATATAATAATATTGCTTCATTTTTACTGACATTGTTTTTCGTCTTATGAGTGGTATAGCGATTTGGTTATTCTCATACTGAATGACTAAACCAGGGACTGGTGGGGTTCACGGTCATATCCTGTCTGGGAAGAAACAACTGCATCATTTCTGGAATCATAGAAAATTCACTCACCTCACGCTTGGCCTTGGTTAGATTCTTTACCAGGTCCTCGGACCTTTGGTAGCCGAGTCTCTCTAGGTCCTCGCATCGCCTCTGCCAGTCCAGCTCTAACTGTTCTCTGGCTCGTTCAGATGCCGACACCCTATGCAATGACTCAGCTAGGTCCTTCTTGTACCTACAGCAGAAGTGAGGTGAGAGGCATAGTAAAGCCATGTAATGTGAATATAACAGGCTAGGCATGGTATGTTAAGGTCACACATGATGAGGTAGGTAGGAAGGCATGATGACGTAAGGAATGATAAGGCAACGAAAGATTCGATTCGCAGAGGAAACCAAGGATAATTCTGACATGCAAACTCGGCAACAACAAATGACCAAATGTCAGATATAATGAAGCAAATTCCTATTTTAAGATTGATAATCTGCCAAAAATGACTAAGAAACAAATAACACAGTTGCTGATAAAACTGAATTACAAAAACATGTCTGAAGAGGATGAACTGCATCCATTCATACACATATTTCCATATTACATAACACATTAAAATTGTTGAAGAAGCGTTGTAGAATAATCCTAATAAACAGCCAGTATATTACATATTGTACAATATGTTAAAATCGCTGAATAGATGAAATATTGCTAAATAGATTAAGATACATTACATAGTTGTGAAGGATCATCGGTATTACCGTTCAATGTCTTGTTTACGGCGAACCAGTTCATCCTTGAGGCCTTCCTCTGCCTCACGCAGTGCATTGAGATGGACGTCACGCGTGACACTGTCATGAGACAGCTCGGACACATGACGTTCCCATTGCGCTTTTATATCGGCAATGTTCGTCTCGAGCCTGTAAACAGCCTCATTCACCTTAACCTTGTTAGTAGGGGACATCCACAATATGCAAGCAGTCGTTTATTATTACACTAGCTTAAGAAATATCGAGAATGGAAATGGACTTGACCCCTGGATATCCTTTCACAGGTGTGCCTGTCTTTCGTTTTTGCGAGGTTTTGTTGGTTTGCCAAGTGTAGTACCTCAGAACCTGTGAGTACGGTAGTGACTCCTGGCGACTGAGAAGGAGACTTTCCTTTTATGCGGACTCCTTGGGGTAGTTGTTGGACTCCTGAGAGAGGTCTTTGGCCCTGGAGACCAGGAAGATGGCAGCTGCAGGGTTCGTGAACACCTCTACTGGGTGTCCAAGGTGTTCTCTGAGCCAACGGCAAAGGTTCGAGTCAATAGCTCTAAAACTGTGCAAATGCATAGCTGGACAGACAGACACACAGAATCTTTTCTTCATTTATATAGATATCCATAGTCATTATTAAAACAAATATTCGATTTAATCTATTGGTTACCCTAGTGGTTAGTGTGTTGATAGGCCAAAGGTTCAAATCTCCACCAGAGCAACAATTTATATAAAGAATTCTGTTTTGCCTTCACCATTGGTCAACTCAACTACAGAGTCCACTTGTGATGAGGCAGAGAATTGGTTACCCACTATCATATGATGAGGCAAAGAAAACGAAAGCTACCTCTCTGGATTAGTTTAAGGGACTACTTGTCTTCTTCAATCTAGTCTATTCTGGAAATTTCTATACCAACAACACCATGACGCACAAAGCAAAAAGAAAATCATATAGAACAACCTTAAAATTTACCCAGGTTGCAACATTACACCCCAATGCTATCGATAAATGAGCACAAGGTAAAAAACCTGCAGTTATTTTAAGCCTGAGACTCATTGTACCGCAGCCCTTGGGGCAAGTTTGAACCAACAATACAAGTATTAAGGGTGCATAATCAAGTACCAATGTATATCAAATACTCAAAGCCAGAGACTTTCACGCCATGTAAACCTTGGAAGAAATCCATCCAAGAAATAGAAGTTGAGGAAGAGCTCAGGGAGAATTTGGGGAAATTTAAAAAGATGTAGGGGTAGGATAAGGAGGGAAGTTGCTCCAGTGATATCGGGGAATAAAAGTCCATGCTTATAGCAAATACAAATCATTAAAGACTCTGTGTTTATAAACTCCACATGCTTGGGCATCATACTTTTCTGTTATGTTGCTTTTTTCCTTAATGGCATCTTCGAGATTCCAATCCAGCTGACGAAGCTTAACTGACGATTCTTCCAACTTCTCCGTTAGGCTTCGCACATCTTCCAACAGCTGACGCTCTCGATTTGACCACGTCTCACTCGCCTTTGTAAGCTCCATATCTTTACGCTTCAATGTCTGGTCTAATTCTGCATATCTAATATTTGAAAATAATCTATAGAATAAAACTGGCAATTTAAAATAACAGGACTTGCACATGATAATTAACAAACTATTAAATTCAATTATAGCAACTTTTAAAATTTACAACTGTTCACCAAACACATACTTATATAACTTTGCTGCCCCATTGTCACTGTTGAACGCCATGATTTGGTGCGTTCTGCTGCGCAAGCAGAGTTGCTTGTCCCCCATGCAAGGACTGCTATCCGACAGCGCCGTGCTTTTTCACTGGCTGGTCCGGTGACCTGGAATGGCCTTCCAGTAGCATTGCGTCTCACACCTATAGGTCAATCTGCTCTGTTTTTCTCTGGTCTTAAGACTTTCCTGTTTGACCGTGGTTGGGCTGGGGCACTGAGCAGAAGATCTTGAAGTGGTGCTATATAAAACTGCTGTAATAATAATAATAATAATAATTATAATAATAATAATACTTGAGGCAATACATGATCAATTATAGCATATGAGAGAAAAATTAAAACTTTAACTATCACCTTTCAAGGCCTTAACAATGCATCAAGTTGAGGTTGTGTTCTACAAATAACACATATTGCAAAGCTAAATAAAGTTTGGAGCACATGTTCCTGCCCATGTTACATCAGAATGATATTTGAATTATGCTTACACATACACCAGAGCAAAGTTCAATGCACGGCGGTAGTTATATATTAAATTAATTAATTATGAGTAGTTTAGGCTTTGCTATCGAACTGTGTTGCATATAACATGTTCTCTATATTATATCACATCAATATAACTCAATTAGAAGTTGATTCTCCAACCTTCTGATGAAATCCTCTTCCTGACGCTTAAATTTCTGTTCAGACTGACTCAGCTTCTCATCAAGATCAGAAATCCTAAAATAATGACAATGTTTTCATACAAATTTAGCTAAATCATCAACAAGTGAAAGCAGGGGTTTTTTGGGACCCTCTTTTATTGACTTCTGGTAATCTGGCAAATGGCGCAATTGATCCATTTCCTTAAGAGATCATTTATGATGTAAATATGCCGGAGTGGAGCTTGTCAAGGAGGACTCATTCAATTGGGTAAACGATATTTAATTTAGCGCATTTTTGTCATTTTTTTCTCAATTTTTGAGTTATGTCTGTAAAAGTTTGATACATTGCATTGTCATGCAAGCATGACATGTGTGCAAAATTTTGAGCTCTGTAGGTCGATGGGAACATACCGAAAAAAGAGTTAAAGAAAAGAGGGTAAAAACACATCAAGCACAACAGATGAAAGCTTTAAAATTCCACAATAAATCACAAAATATACCTAAAATAATAAAATAAGCACATGCAAAGAACTAACAAACAAAAATTCATTTTAAAAGTCAGATGAAAACTAAAATTTTAAGCTAATTTCCACCAAATCTCACAGTGCGAACTTGGTAACACAATAGCAGACAGCCCGTATACTGAGACCAACAGGGAAAGCTTGTAAAAGTTGCCAGTCACTTGTTGTCTTGGTTGCACTTCAGACAAAAGATCAAGGCCTAGGACAATGCCTTGAAAGATGTGTTGATACATTGAGCACAATAAATGAAAAACTACCATACCCATTGTTTGAGTGCCCAACTTGTGATGATGAGGAGTGTGGGGATTCAAACATCTCTGAGTCAGTTACTGCGGGGACCTTGAATGAGTCATTCATACACAGAGCCCTTTACAAATGCCTTGTCACCAGGGAGTGGCATAAAATAATTGCACAAATAATAACTTAACTCGTTTCATAACCAATCAATCAATGCAAGTTATATAGCACCTCTTCAAGATAACTATTCAGAGGCGCTCCTGACCCAGGCCCGGTAAAAAAAAAAGTGCTGAGAAGTTTATAGAAATAGCCAGACAGGTCGTGTGCGAGAGAGCGCAGGTCAGATGGGAGGTTGTTCCAAAAACTGGGACCCACAATTGTGAAAGCTCTATTTTGCCTGGTGGCGGTACGAGCACGTCGAACCACAAAGTCGCCTCTAGTACCATTGTAATGTTGAGCAATGACTAATTCGATCGCCAGCCTCTAACGAGCACAGACCTGAAAACTTTCAAACTAGTGACAGCAATCGTCAACTAAACAATGACAATTTTCAGTAATACTAACACTGGACAAAACCACAGGAGTATACTTCTATGGTAATTCTGTGGATAATGCCTATATTTTCAGACAAATCTTTAGTTTTTCTAATTCAAGTTTTTAGGATCATCGTCATGTTTTGGGAAAACTAATATTAAATTAAATACTATTAGCATAATGTAACTAATATAATAAAGCATCTCAAATCTCTGATGATAATTGTCGATTTCTAAGGGGGCAGCAAGCGAAAGAGACCTTGCATCTTTTAAAGCCTTTGTCTCTTCCAGCTCCCATTCCTTTCGCTTTAGTCGCTTTTCCAGATCTCGTTGAGCACCTTCCACTTGTTTCACCTCTTCTCCACTTGTCTCACGTGCTGCTCTTGCCAGTTCCAGTTCCTTTGTCAACAACTTCACCTGCAAATTAGAATTCATAACAACAAATTGTAGGGGTACATGATTATAACATAATTGTGGCACGGTAGGCGACAGGTTTGAGCGGTCAGCCCGTAACACTCAGTGTGCGCGGAGAGAGTGGGTTCGACCTTCGTCCGAGGCGTCCCTGTGTAAGGACTAAGGATGTCAAAAAATTTTGAAATCACGATCTGGCTCCCCATCAATCCATGTGGTCGGGTACCCGACCGCACGAATATTTTATTAGGAAATATAGGGAATTGCACATTTTTACGGAATGTCGGGCACCCGAGAATCGATTTCATATCCCGGGCAGTCAGCAATATGACCAACGGAATATTTCCTGAATATATGTTCAGGTAAAACCACGCATTTTTATGGAAGTTCGGGAACCGGAAAACCAATTTTATTACCCCGGGCGGATACCTGGGTACCCGTTGACAGACTTAATAGGGACCTTGAGCAAGTCCTTTTTGCACAATTGCTCTGCATTACAACGGCAGTAGCGTCGTTGAGGCATGTGCACTTCTGAGTAAAAAATTTTGAAAGATGGGCGATATCAAATTTCAAAACAAATATAATAAATAATGAATTGAACATAGAATAAACACTTGATAGATATTTTATTTCAGATAATTCAGTCAAAATTTATATGTGACTATTCTGTCATCCTTACTACCAGATATATACCACAATTAATAAATTGCCATTAGGCCTACTAGTACTGTAATTATTAATAGTCTATGATAACCACTGTGATGGTTGCTCACCTTGAGCTCATGGCTCAGTACAGTACTGCTCATCTGGTCCAGTTGGACACGAAATTCATGTTCTCGCTTCTTGGCCGCTTCATCAAAGTCTGTGTAGAAAACAACAACCGATTTATTATTGATTCATTGGACTTATATAGCACCCCTCCAAGATAACCTACTCAGAGGCAATCCGACAATAAACTTCAAATAAAATACGTGATGAGAATGAGAATCAAGAAAAGTATTTTTAATGAATTATGAAAAAACTTGTGGTACTGGACTTCACTTATCAATTCTGGGTTCACTTAATATACCATGGTCCACAACATCACTAACTGCTAGCATGTCACATTTTAAATTCAGGGCATAGACTTCTTAATAGGCCTATGTTCAGTGTCATGGTTCAAACCACCATCAGGACAGGTGGAAGTTTTGAAGAGTTCAGTTATGCTAGTGTTTCAGTGAACACAGTGGTAAAATAAGTACACATGACAGTGGGTAGATGAGGCAGTAAGGAAGAGGACAGGCAACCCCCAGAAGTAAAGACATCACATCACTAACGCTACCTCAGGGTCAGCTGCAAGGACAGCTGTTCTTCTACACGGTGATTCATTAAAAAACGTACCTTACATAGGTTAGCATAACTCAGGTAAATGACCATTAATTTTAATGAAATTTCAGAATAATGATGCTTGATATTCTATTCAAGTGCTACATAAATCATTTGACACACCAAGCTAAAATGACGTAACGCGATTGACGAAACTAATGACGTCACGAAAATATCGCGAAAAAATGGTGTTTACCGAAGAGGATAAACAATTTGTTACATTCTTACGAAAGAATAAAAAGTACAGTGCAAAACGTTTTCTAAAGAAATTTCCTGATAAAGAGTGGACTCTTGGTGGATTAAATGCGTTACTTTCAAAGATCGACAAAACTGGGTCTTTCCATCGTCGACCAGGCAGCGGCCGCCCGCGTACGGCAGCAACAACCGACAATGCTGAAAAGGTTGAATCGCTGGTGCTCAGCCAGGAAGATATGCCGCAAACGCATCGCACACAGAGACAAATTGCTCGAGAAATAGGAATCAGTCAGACATCAGTTTGGAGAATTGTCAAGAATGATTTACATTTGCGATGTTTAAAGAAACGACACGCTCAAGAACTCACAGCAGCCAACAAGCAAGCAAGATTGACACGTTCCCGTCAGCTACTGAGGTTGTATCCTGCAAGCTTAGTGAATTTCATTTGGTTTACTGATGAGAAATTGTTTACTGTGGCAGCACCCAGTAACAGTCAGAACGATCGTATTTACGTCTCAGCCGGTACAAGGAAGAGAGACGTTCCAGCAAATCGTCTTTTGCGGACTCGACCAACTTTCAGCAAGTCCCTTATGGTATCTGTCGGGGTATCTGCACTCGGTCGTACGAACATCCATTTCATCGAACCAGGTGTTAAGATTAATGGACAATATTACAGAGATGTTCTACTAATGCAGGGTCTCTTGCCTGACATTCGTGAGATAACGGAGTATTTCATCTTCCAGCAGGATAGCGCTTCTGCGCACAGAGCTCGGGAGACCGTTGCGTTACTCGAAACTGAAGCACTTGATTTCATCCCGCCTAATTACTGGCCACCTAATAGCCCTGATTTGAATCCAGTGGACTATAAGATATGGAGCGTCATGCAGGAAAAAGTCTACAGAAATCGAATACATGATGTCGACGAGTTGCGTCACCGAATTGTGGAGGTATGGGATGAAATGGATCAGCGCATCATTGATGAGTCAGTCAGGCAGTGGCGTAGGCGTCTTCGCGCGTGTGTTACTGCCCGAGGGGGTCAATTTGAACATAAACTGTAACTTTCTTCCTATTCAGAACTGATTCCTCTATGTTCACTTAAAATTTTTTTGACATAAACCGATATTTGACGGAGTTACAATTAAATATCTAGGGGTACGTTTTTTAATGAATCACCGTGTAGTTTGCACATGCAGGCATGTACGTGTGAATGTGAACACGCTTTCTATAATGACCTTACAGTCGCAACTCAATGTAATGAAATGTAACTTAATGTAAAGCTTCGAAAACTACTCCCGACCGATAAAAGCCACACCAGCTCATTCACCGGCGCTATATCAAATCAAGTCTGCAATAGCTAAGATGCACTATTCATTCCGGTGTCAAACTATGGGGAGGTCAGGCCGACGAGACAGCATTGTAAACCAGCTGATTTAAGTGATATTAGGATGCTGTGTGTGAACAGGTAATCCTTAGGCATCATGTGTTTTAGGAGCCCTTTTGTCGACCTGAGCATTATAAATAGCAACACACCTGAGGTAAGTTCACGACATCTTATGTCAAGCTCCTCTTCCAGCTCTTTCACTTGCCGCTCTAAATTTCTCCGATAAACTTCTAGTCCGTTACGCTCTTGTACTACTTCAGCATCTTTTGCACTGCAGGACAGCAAAATGCAAAAAAATACAACCAGATCCAGTAAACTATAATGATGGACAACAGAGCAACTGCATAGATAAACAGAATCTGTTTGGACTATTTTCACATCTCATAAATTCATCACATACATTAGGTTAACACAATCATCACTTATCAATACAATACAATTGTAATTTGATGATAGTGCTCTACCTACAATTAGTTTCGAAGTGCATGCATCAAAGGTGCAAGTGCAGCAGTCATACCGTAGAGCAGTGGTTCTCAACCTTTTTGACATGGGGACCCACTTTGCAGCATCTAGATCCTAACGAGACCCACCACACCAAAATCTGGCAGCATGTATGTATTAGGCAATTTACATAGCACCTTATAACAACCTCTCAAAGGTGCTAAACATAGCTACCCAACAGATCTAAACAAATGCGATTTGAATAATTTAGAAAAATTGGGTGCAAGCAGTGCAATGTTGCGAAGTTGTAACGGAAGAGCGTTCCATTATGATGGTCCAATGCGTGAGAAGGCATGGTTTGTCCGCATCGATGTACGGGATGTGGGACCATCAAGTTCCCACAAGCCACAGCATGCAAGGATCGACGACCTGGCTGGCTGGATACGAGGAGACTGATATATTCTGGAGCCGTGCCGACCACCAATGTCCGTCCCATGAGGATGATCTTGAATGTGATCGTATCCTCAACCGGGAGCCAGCGCAGTGTGTCACGCAAATAGCTTGAAATATGCGAGTATTTTGGCAGCAGGGCAACGACTCGGGCGGAGCAGTTGAGAACAGATTAAAGCTGTCAAATCCGGAACTTTGGCAGACCTGCAAGGACAATATTGCAGTAGTTCAGGCGAGTCAGCACTAGAGAGTGGACAAGAGTCATAGCGGCATCAATTGACAGATTTTGCCGAATGACTCTAATCTGGCAAAGTTGATAAAAAGAAGACATGCATAGGGAACTGACATGTTCCTCCAAGGACAGGTCTTCATCCAGAAAAACTCCCAGGTCCTGGACGACGCGTTGAACCTTCCAATGACGAAATGCTGTTTTAATCACCTCCTTGTCAACCCTCGAACTCGCTTATCTCGTGCCCAGCCACATAAATTCAGTTTTATCCGGGTTCAATCTTAGACGATTGGAGGACATCCAAATTTGCACTTGCTCCACATTTGTCAAGATTTTTGACATGTACTCCAGTGCCTCAGATGGACGGCATGTCAAGTGCAGTTCGGAGTTGTCGGCATATGCCCTATTGATGAACCCGGGCTCCAAGAGCACATATGATCTTTGTTAAATCAGTAAGTCACGCATCAGTGCATTCTATGACTAACCATGATAGCATATAAAAAAACTGTAAATAAATCATAATAAAATTACATAATGTCAGAAAAGAATAATATTTAAAAAACCTTTATTGTTTGACTCACATTGAGACATAAAAACTGTTAATAAGATGGCGGGGCTTGCATTCTGGTCAGAAGTAGGCCTAAGTCAATATGTGGGCTGATGTTGGTTAGACACAATCGTAAGTCATTATTTACACAGAGCCTATTCCTATAATTATTTAGTCTTGATTGTAATCGTAGCTGAACAGCCGGTCTCACAGAGGTAGGTAGTTTCAAATGGCAGCAACACTGACAAGACCTCGATTTATAGAAAATATAGTGCATTACATTCACATGACAATATTTTTCAGTAGAAAAAATGCGATTTCGAAGAAGTTGGCGACCCACTTGGATAGCCTTTGCAACCCACTTGCGAGTCGCGACCCATAGGTTGAGAATCACTGCCGTAGAACAACTGTGCACAAAGGACTTGCTCAAGGTCTCCACGCATTAACACCTCGGACATGGATCGAACCTGCACTCTCCATGTTATAGGCCGACCGTTTTAACCAATCAGCCAATGTGGCACATGAAATTGCTGGATTCATCACAGTTTTATTGAACATCTTTCAGGCAGTAGATATATCACACACCTGATAGGTCTTACATCAGTGGTTCTCAACCTGTAGGTCGCGACCCCCATGGGGGTCACCTTACGATTTGCCAGGGGTCGGCTCGAACCTTCAGCAATTTGTTAAAAAAATGGTTGTCAGCGTAATTTCTAATACTTAATATTCGTGTAGAGCTACTCATGATTGGTGTAGCAATCCGTAGTAGGCCTACATTACAGCAACTCATATTATGCTTTACTTATTATTTTGTATTATGATTCGCAGTACAGGCAGTATGTTTAACCCAATCAATTTTATTGTTGAGGTCGCCACAGCAAAAAGGTTGAGAACCGCTGTCTTACAACAACGAACCAATTCAGTCCATATACAATACAATTATCACATTTGTTAATGCTTTCTAATTAACAATTAGTGCGTCTTTTTCTGTCTCTAGGCCCTCAGTATGTATGTCTGTCTCAGTTTGTCTGTCTGTCTCTGTCGCTTTTTCAGCCTCTTTGGTGTAATTAAAGTGTTCATGTCTGGCAGATTTAACACAAATCTCTTATCTTATTATATATAAATGATCACATATCTGGCAGAGATGTCACATATCTGACTGAAGCCACCTTCTGTACTGTTCAAGTTCTGCTTGCTTTTCCCGAATTCTCTGCTGGTAATGTAGTTGTAGCTCTTCTCTTGCTTTCGTTTCATTTCCAATAGAAATGGTCAGCTCATCTATTTTGACTCGGAGGTCGCTGATATCTTTTTCCTTTTGACAGATCTTGATATTATGCTCTGAAAACATGACACGCAGAATTTAGAATTACATAAAACAATGTTTATTATCTCAATTATGCAGAGGCGGCGATCGCGTTTGACAGGTGGGGGACACCCAATAAGAGGGGTAGGAAATGTGGGGACACACTTATACCATGTCCCATCTCTGTAAAAGGTGGGGGACTTGTCCCCTCGAATCCCCCCTGCAGTTATGTTCATTCATTCATTCATTGGCCGCAGTCTGGCTGAGAGCGCCCATGAGCCGGTTTCTTGAAGGGGGCTATATAAATTTTCAGAATGAATTCTGAGCACTCATATAGCCCCACTCAGGAGCACTCCTAGTCCAGCCGTGGCTGAAGAAAAACGACTTGAGTGATTTATAAAGTCTGGTTTGATTGGTCAGAAAAAACAATCACAGTTACAAAAGGAGGTCATTCAAGATGCAGTGGCCTGCAACCTAGAAAACTTGGCGCTGCCTGGCAGATAAGCAAATCCGTTGAACTGGAAGCTCCCCCATTGTTGCAGAGCAAAGGGCTTCACGTGCAAACCCGGTACAACGACAATGAAATATGTAGCTCCATAAGAATGAAAGCAGGACATCTCTAGTAGAGACTTTGAACAAAACAACAATCAATGCAATGAGTCTAGGTGTTAGTAGTTTAGTCTAAGTGGATATTTATGCATTCATGTAAGTATGTATGTACTATGTATGTGTGAAAACATTTCACAAAGTACTTTTTAAGTAACTAACAAAAGTGCTACATGATCCAAAGGTCAAAGAATCAGTTATGATTATCGAACATAGTTATCTTCTCTATGGATTGGAAGCTGTCTGTACTACCAAAAGTGAGCTTAGTTCCTTAGAGCACACTTACGGCTCGACAATGTGCAACATTTTTAAAATTTCGCATGCTAGTGTTGAATCTGTGTTGCACTTCATGCATGAAATGAATGTGAAAGACTGTTGATTATCAAGAGGACTGCGATTTTTTCGTAAATGCTGTTCACATGTCAATGATGTTGTCAGATCTTTAGCATATTTCACTCAAACCATAAGTGATTGAGTTCATGTTCTTTTTTTGTTTTTGCCTTCATATGTAATACTATGTATGTACTGTGCTACCAATGTTTGGTGAAATAAAGATTGATATAAATTATCATTGTTCTCACTACCAACACTGTTATAAATAATCTTAAACTGCTCTGTGCAGGGGATATTCATACATTAAGCATCATCAATCATAGACCTACTCAATCAGCATGCTGTATTCTTAATTATCAGTTGCAAGTTCAAATGACTTTTAAATCGACAAAGCACAATCAGACCTGTGTGCAAATCTTTTTGCAGTCTTTAGCAGAAACACTCCATAAACATTCAATTAGTCAATTAAGATAGTTCACAATTGTAAAAAACTTGACTTACCATGAAAAACTTTTTCATTTGCAGCTAAATCTGCGTCTCGTTCGCGGAGCAGTTGCAAATTGTAGAGAAAGTCGGTTTTCAATCTATCAAACTTTTTCTTCAAATCATTGTACTCTGTGATGCGCTTACTGGTGTCATTTCTCAGAGATTGTATGACGTCAACATATCGAGTCCTGAAATGTATGCACATTCTAAGTTATCATCACCATGTAGGAGCTCAAGAACCCCATTCAGCGGTCATCTACAAATGAGGCCTTTTAAGATCCCTTTCCTTCAAGTTTACCTTTGAATTCGCAGCATCTCATTCATTATAAGTTTCACCAGCACGATAAGTGCCAAGATAGTGATAAAAATGCAACAGCAACAAATAGCTCATGAAATGCAACTAAATGCAACTAACTGCAACGTTTGTAGTTCTGTTAGTTCGTTGATGTCAAGTACACTTTTCGTCATGCCGTTTCCATCATCCATGGTTACGGGTGCTGGTAAACGGGCGATAAACCAGGGCAACCAACGAAAATAGAAAACCTGCTCATCGGAGAAGGCTAAACATTCTAATTAATAAGCTATCTGCTTCCTTTTTAACGGCTTGAAATTTCTGAAACTAATCAACCTAAAAAATAATTATTTGCAAAACACAACTAAATAATCCGACTTCATTTGAATGACTCTTCGAACAAGTTGTCGTTTGCTATGGCAATATTTTTATGGTGCCCAGTTATTTGCCTCGGTTAAGATATCACATAGTGTCTATGTAGCGCTTTAGTTTTAGGCCATGAAAATTTTGAATTTAAAAAAATCAAATTTACGTAGAATATAGAGCAGAGCTGTATTTTCGGACCTCTATCCCTAATTCACGTAACTCCTTCTTTGCCCGTTTCTCTCTTCGCCCTGATACTTATAGGCCTCAAATGTGGGTCATTTGTCGTACGTCTTGCGTAGGCCTATACCTCGCACTTTATTATTCTGGAGCTATATGTCTATTCAACTTACCGTAGGCCTACATATAATTGTATCCGTCTGTCAATTCGCTTTGCCTGAAAACCTGTGAATTAGCGCAGATTTCTGCGTCTATGCTATTTGCACGAGTGCTCTACGTGAAAAAATGGTCTAGAAATAAAGATATACAAAGTGAATCCATATAGCCTATGTAACGGTTTAGGGGTACGCTTACCTAGTGTCGGCCTACTGTAGTGTCTGCCTGTTGTGTACATCTGTCTACTGTGTTCTTTCCACTGTGGTATCTACCTGCTGTATACGCTTATCTACTATCTACTGTAGTCTATCTACTATCTACTGTAGATATCTACAATCTACTATATCCTATCTACTGTGTATTATCTACTATCTACTGTGTAGTCTCTACTACCTACTGTGTAGTCTCTACTGTCTACTGTCTCATATCTACTGTGTAGTCTCTACTGTCTACTGTCTCCTATCTACTGTGTATCATCTACTATCTACAGCAAATTAGTATAAAAGGAGTTCGCCTGGATGATCGGAATGATCGTGGTCGTCGTCTGGAGATCGTCATCGGGGAGCCTTGTAGATTCGGCTTCGGCCTTGCAGTCTCGGCGCCTAGGAAGCTCGAATAGTCGTCGTGGCTTGCGATAGCCGTCGTGGATATAGTCGTCGTAGATTTGCGATAGTCGCCGTCAGCCATTGACGTAGCATAGTAGCCGCCGTCAGCCATTGACGTAGCGTTGCAATTACTCGTTAGTTATCGACGTAGGGCGTATTGAGGGGGTGAGATACGGACTGTTTCTGAATAACGGTTGGGCTATTTTTTTCCCACAAAAGTTTCTTTAAATTTAATTATGGTTTCGTTTTATGTGCTTTTATCACTCGTGCAGGCTGTCACCTATGACCTATAGAATAGGCCTAAACACTATGACCTGTACGCTTGATTGACCACGCAGGCCTTTGGATGCATTTTGATTAGTTAATTGTTACTGTTGTTGGGACCTGTGCTTGACGAAGAATTCAAACAAGAAGAGCGCGGTCACGTGACATGCGTAACCAAAAATGGCGGCCGTTAATCAGTTGCAACATGGATCGTAAAACGGGTGTAGATAGTAAACGAAGCGTGTTGTCGGACACTTTTTCTGCTCAGGTACGGCGTAGTGTCATAGTTAATGTTTCGGAAAATTTTGAAATGCCAGGAATGAGTCGAAAAGGCCGCGGACGAGCGTCCCGGATCGGGGCTTTGTCGGCGGCGGGTAGCAAATCGAGCAGCGGGCCTTTAGGTCGGAAGGCACGGGGTCCTGGAGCCGTCGTTGGCGACAGCGACTCGCGCAGCAGCACTCCGGTCAGTGTCGCCTCTGCGAGTCGGAATTCGGCACGACTTGGGGTGACTGGAAAGGGTAGAACAACCCCAGGAGTGGCCCGGAAAAAGACGCGACGGTTCATGGAAGATGTAGTGGACGACGAGGACGAAGACCTCGCGATGGACGTAGATTTTCACGATGCCGAGGACAGCCGGACGAACTCGGAAGCTGACGATGATGAGGGTCACGAAGAGCTAGATGACTCCTTCGACGAGACCGGATCCGTCTGGAGCGAGGCGAGCGACTCGACCAGCGTGAGCCTCGCAAGCAAGCTGAAACTTCTGCCACGCAGACCCAAAAGTCCGGAATTTGACGACGACGAAGAAATCCCAGCACTTCAGCCTCCTGAAAGCTCATCAGACCTTTTCATCGAAGGCCAGAACCTCATGGAAGCAATTGGAATTTACGAGGTTCTACGCCACTTTAGTGCTAACGTAAGACTGTCGCCATTTCGCTTTGAGGAGTTTTGTGCAGCGCTGTGCACAGATGAACAGTCGAATCTGCTCGCCGAGATGCACATAATGTTGCTTCGTGCGCTGTTACGAGAAGATGATGGAAATAATACGCTCTTTGGTCCTCAAGACGTCAAGGACAGCATCAATATCCAGCTGTTTATGATTGATCCTATGACATGGTATGAAAATGTTCGAGCTTACCTGGACAGTGATCCGTCTCCAGAGTTCACCCAATCGCTTCCTGCGATGGAAAAGATGTCCTATTCATCCATGACGATCGCAGAACGCCTGCAAATTCTTGGAACGCTGACAAACCTTTTCCTGGCGACGAATCCAGTTCGCGAGGGAATATTTACAAATGAGGGCAGTGCACACTATGACGACATATGTCGATCTTGTCACAGGTTTGTGTTATTTGCTCAGTCATTAACTTATTTACTTAATAGTCTACTTATTTGTTTATTGAATTCTCTTATTTGCTCATTTTTTAACTTTATTTACTAATTCACTTGCCCTCTCTTTCTTTACTGTAGTTATTGTTTTACATGTTTTATCATTTGTTTATTAGTTTAAGGTTACAAGGTATATTAAATCTTATTAAATTTTGATTTTTGAAATCCTTTATTGATTGCATCCTTATCATATTACATATTATTCTTATTGTAATAGTTATTAGTACCAGATCTCAAACTATAATGAATCGGGTATTGGTATGATGGTTGAAGTTAAGAGAATCCATAGTTTATTTACATGGAACCTACGACAATGGTTAAGTGCGTGATGTGCGTCTGATAACTCTTAATCCTTTAGCGACCATCCAGATTGGTTTCTCATACATTTTAGTACGCGCTGGTTATTAAAGTGTTAAACTACAGTTTTGTTACCATTATTTACTAAACTTGATTTGCTAATGAGATGATGGGTTATTATATGTGACGCAGGGGGTCAAAACCCGCCGTTTGTCAGCTCCTAGTTATTGAGAAAAAGGCTGAAGTAAGTGAGAGGGGTCAAAAACACAGAAAATCGTTTTATGGTATATTGTTACAAATAAGTATGTCTACTTTGAATATCTGAAATTAGAAATGTTGAATTCAAATATTTAGTTGGAGAAAAGGGACCTTTTGATGCACATGGTGTCTAGATGTGCATTGCTAAAATATGCATGTTTTCAGAGGTGAATGACCTATATATCACACACCGACATGCCATAATTTGCAAAATAGCAAAAAGATTTTGATGCCGTGTGCTTTATTTTATACAGAATATTGCCCTTTATTGCCCAGCAGAGTTGCAGAGTAATCAAGTAGTGGTTGGTAAGATATTTGATGACGTGAATATCCTGAGACTTTGACTTCAATTTTCTAAGTTGTTAAGATTATACTAATGAAAGACTCAAATGAGTATAGCTTAAGTTAGATAAAAGCTATTTTGATTCTGTAAAAAATATTTTCAAGCAGATGCATTGTAGAATATGATTTAATATAAAAAATGTCAAAAACGAAAAGTGATTGGTTTTGACCCCCTTCCTCACATATAACCCGTGAAGAATCACGGGTCGGAAAATATAATAGCTCACGATTCAACACGCTTCCTCCCATTGGACAGAAAGGCTACAAGTTGTGCCTCGAAGGCAAGGAAATTCAGCGGCTGTCACAATGTTTACCCGTGAAGCGCCCTCTGAATAACATTGTTTCCACATGTATATTAGTAACGGCGATTCAACAGATTCAAAATTGAGTTTCATCCATTAAATGTGCATTTCATTTGAATAAATGCAAATATACTTACATTACACGATGTATTTAATTTAATAATTTTAATAACGGCAAATATAGTTCGACAGAGGGAATAAAACTTGTTTGAAATGTGAATCAGATCCATTTTGCAAAAGTCTAGCAATGAAAAAATTTAGGTCAACTTCTGTCCAATCACGCGCTTTTGCACGACAAATATGTAGGTCAGCTTCTAATATTTCGGTCAACTTCTGTCCCGTCATGTGTCTTAGATGTGAAGGACAAAGCTTAGTAATTATATAGATAGATGAACGTTCATTTAAAGGACATAACTTCTTGATGACATTTATTATCATCATGTAGGCTAGCATAGACAGTGACTGATTAGTTTGCTTTTTTGAGTGGTGCTATGTAAATGTTCAAATACAATTTTAAAACTAAACGGTTCCAATGTTGACTTTAAAAGAGAGCTCTGTCCTTGTGGCTCTACAGTCCACATATATCTTGAAATATTTTTTTACATATGTTTTTATGATGAACGTGGATCATGATGCATCTATAGTTGAAACTTGACATAAATCTTATAATATTTATTTACATTGTTTATACGATGATAATGGATCAGGAAGTGGCTGTAGTTAAAGCTGCACAGAAATTAGGATTGCAGTTGGTACATAGTAGCCAATCGGTTGCAGCACTCACTTTGTTAAAGACAGTTACTGTGTAGGGACCACTTCAGCAAGTCCTTCCTTCACAATTGCTCATTGCCATCAATTGATGCTAAGTAGGGTCAGAGGCGGCGATCTCGTTCGAGAGGTGGGGGTGACACCCAATGAGAGGTGGGGAGGGGACAAAGTTATAACGTGTTCCCTACCTGTAAAAGGTGGGGAACTTGTCCCTCTCGAATCCGCCCCGGGATCACCACCCATGACTAGACATTAGATAGTTGTGTTTAATAAATGCATAATCTAAATAATAATAATTACCTAAGTCATGTGCATCTGTGTGTGCGTCTGTCTGTTTATCCACAGCACCGGGTGTAGTAACGTTTGGCAAGTTTTTCCTTAAACCTTAAGACATTGGGTGCTGTTGTTTCGTTGTAAGAGTCTTGCGTCATCTGTCGTAGGGCATAAGTAAACAAATGCCCGATTCGCGTTTAAAAAACATTTATTCACGTCTTTGTAAGTATATCTGCAATTATTCAAAGTAAATGCATCGTCTAATGTAAGTGCATTTGCAGTTATTAAAATTAAACGAAACTTAATGGGTAATGTGTATTTTTGGCATATTTTAGTATTGACCGCAGCAAACTTGCAGTTTACGTTTCGATAAATTAATGTGTATTTTAGCTCTGCGTCCCAGTGTCTCTGGGTCTGGTGTTGCCAGATAAGGAGCACCCAGTCTACTTGCTGGAGTTTTGTTGGCCCATCTCTCAGGTTTGGTTGCCCTCTCTGGTCTTCGTTCTGCATCTCGGTTCAAAGATGCAACGTCGAGCCTTTTCAGTTGTTGGACTGAATACGTGGAATAACCATTTATCAGATCTGCCAACTCTTGTCGCTAGAGACCCTGCATATACCTTTTCAAGCATCTGAAAAATGTTCTTTATTGCAGGGGACATGCTGAGATTGCATCTTAACAACAGACTGTCTTGGATGGGTGCTATAAAGGCCGTCTGAATAAATAAATAGCAAAATAGAATTTATATGACTTGATTGGTCCTTTTTCCTATAGGGTTGGTGATTTGCTGTGCTGTGACACCTGTTCAGCGGTCTACCATCTTCCTTGTCTGGATCTTCCCGAAGTTCCAGAGGATGAATGGATCTGTGGAGTTTGCAGGCTTCATCAGGTCAGTTGCTGGTGCTTGAGTGACTACTGTTGTGGTCTGATGATTAAGACTGAACATGGTGCAGATAGACAGGTTCTGCTGAGCATCATGTTTATGGTTGGGTCATGGGTCATATTTAATTTTAGGGGACAATGTTGTGCTTAATTGAAAAGCAGAGTTAAAGTAGAAGATAAGGGCAATCATTTGAAGTAACTTGATGAGACTGCCGCTACAGTTTGTACTATTAGTGATGTCATTTTCCTATCTGGGGCTCTTTTTGGTTGTGAAAAGCTGTTTTAAAATGAACAGAACAGTTCATTTATCAATGCAGGGACTGTTTCATGTTGTGTATAACTATTACATAATTGTTTTACTGATAAAGAGTCATAAATAACTGTTTATTTACTTAAATGTTTAATAATTGAACTTATAAATGAGCTTTATGCGTTGAGCAATTACCGTATCTTGTTACCAAGTTACCTTCTGTGTTGTTTTAGGTTAAAGGTGTCTCTGATTGCATGTCAGAAGCTGAAAAAGGGGGCCTGCTGTGCCGTCATGAGCCGATTGGATATGACAGACATCGTCGAAAGTACTGGTTTCTCTGTCGACGAATAATAGTGTAAGTGTTCAGACGTAATGTTTATGCCTAATGTAGCAGTATATACTAGTGTGGGTAGTGTGGAATGCTTGTAATGTTGCAACACTGCAGCTATAATGCATACGCCTAAGGTTTTTTGATGTCGCAAAAAGTCAGTATTTATATACCCTCAGACCTCAGTCCCATGACCATGCTCCAGCCTCAAGGTGACAATAATGGTTCATGGTTTGAATGCAGTATTCTTATTGACATCTATCGCCTTAAATGCTATATAAGACATGTGTGTACACTAGAGTGTGGTCTGGCAGCTGGCATGATAAGTAATGTGCTTGCTTACTTACTGAAATTACAATTTTGTATATATGCAAACGGCTAACTGTTGTGGTGTCAATGTCATTGACTTGGGAAAATATCTAGCTATTGCCGGCATATCTCTTTATCAATTGTTCATGGTAATAAATGTCTGGTTTCTTTCATTTCTTTTCCTTGGCAACATGGTGTAAGATATTGCATGGTGTATAAAATAGTTCTAGCACTTGTCCCTTAGGCATTGGTACTCTAAGATTACCCAACATAACTGTGACATAACTTTTTCCAGCGAGGGCGAGGATGATGTGAGGTATTACAGCACTCCACTGCAGCTGGAGGAGCTTGTCGAGACTCTGGATAGCGAGAAGTACGAAAGAGACCTCATGACGGCTCTTGAGGAGATGAAGGACGAGATAATTCGACAGATGACAATCACGGAGGAACTGACTAAGGAAAACCAAGGATCACGAAAATCTGCAATTGAGACGACAAATGGTTTGTAATATTTGTTACTTTGCTTCATTCCTGTAATGCACAAATCAATCAATTCTAGTGTTGGTACGTATGTCCAAAAACAGGATATACTGTTGCTATAGATAGAAATGGACATTATTAACTAAAGGTCATTAGTTATAATAGTGTACAGTAGACTAATTCCCTTGCTTTCGGTGTACTTGCCGTTTTGCTTAGTGCGTAGCAATGTTATGTTACCCAAAGCTATTATCTTTACATGTTGCACTGGTTAATGTGTCATAGTAGTACAACATTAAATATTGACTTTTGCATTATTTATAGTCATGTCTGGGATAAATGCAATGAGGCTTGTGATAAATATTACATGCTGTTTCAAAATGCATGTCCCCCCATTCTTGTTAACAAGTTCACATAGTAGTTATAAGAAAAATTCTGTTTATTAAGTAAAGTGTATCAGCAAGAATTGTCATGAGCACCACTTGAATGCATGACCACTCCATCTTAACCAGATAAGTGTTTGTTGCTGACCATTATTTAACACCTTTCTTCACACATCTTCCATTGGTAGATGATACCCGGAGTGCACCAACATGCGCATGTTCTGACAGCAACATCTATTTGTGACTACGAACATGATGCTTCTTTGAAGCCATTGGATAGCTGCATGTTGGTGTCAGTCACAAACATTGCTGTGTTTATCCCTCCTCTGTAATATCTTGATAGCCATATGAAATATTGTGGGTAGGGCTGTTAGGGCCCTGGGTACGCCTTTGAAGGGTCACACCTGGGCCTTTAAATCATTACCCAAAGGGAGCATAATCATTTAGTAGGTCTGTCTAAGTTTAAAGCTTAGTCAAATTCCCCAGTTTTAGTAACAGACGTCTGTTGCCATGTGAAGCGGTGAAGTTGACGACATGTGCTGCCATCTACAATCATCGACTCAGAGGGCGGTTAGCACTGAGGCACTGACGCAGCTGTTTTCTTGCTGGCTATCCTTCACACAATCTGCCACTGGCCCACCTGTGTGTGACCATTGAGCCTGTCAATCAGTGAACGAAGATATGGTGGTATTGGAAAGGCTGACTGACTGGTCCTCCATCCTGACACACAAGCCAATGATGACTAACATTGAATTAGGTCTTAGCGCATGTTGTATTTGATAATATACAGCTTTTTGGACCGCATTATCGTCCATTCTAATATTGGTTACTTACCGACTTGGTCTTTTGAGACGTGAAATGGGATATCGTTATCTGACGTTATTGATGTTGTTGCAGTTTCAAATAAAAATTTTTGTAGTTTATCAGAATCAATTCCATTGTTTTGTGTTAACTGTCTAGTCACGTCAGTTATTCAATCAATCAGTTATTAATTTTCTTGCAGTCACATGTAATTTAGCAAATCATGACTATTAGCAACCAGCTATCCATCAGCTGCCATTTTAATGATTTTTAAGCCTACAGTAACGCAACTATTTTACTCGTTCTTAAAGCATTTTTCCACTGACAGGTCTTCGGCTACCCTCTCTGAGCACCTGGTCTGCATTGACAGCCCTTGTCATGTTATAACGATGACATTTGAATCTCTACCTGCTAAATTGTTGTTTGCAGCAAATCTCCAGAAGCTACGTTCAGAGCGTGTTGCCAAACTGGAAGAGGAGAAAATTAAGAGGCAAGATGAGGAAGAAAATGCTGTGGAAGCCAGTGCAGACAGTAGTGAATCAAAGAAAGAGGATGAAAGCTACATACATATGGAAGTCGAAGAAATTAAGGTATAAAAATCTTGATATACTCTGTACATCCTTTTATGTCCCTGGTTGGAGTTACTATTAATGATTTGTGCTTCGATATAAGTAAGTAAAAAAGTCTGTATTAAACACTGGCATGCCGCTTTACATACAAAGTTATTAGAATAGATGCAATTATAGAAATAAAAGTGATTAATGGAAAATAATCGAATCAGCTGGAAAAGAAGCTTAGCTGTGCAGCACCGTAGTCAGGAAACTGTGCATGGTTAGGGAATAAAATCTAGGAGGAAGACGGTTATGTGAGCGTGGGTGCAGATCATGACCAGCTACCGATCAGCATTCAATACTGTTTATTGGTATTACTACTATAAGAATTATCATGTGTTTTTGGGAGACAGAAGTCTTGATGCAGATCATTGCTATATTCTTCATTGCCATCTTCCCATGCTACAGAGAGTACATTATGTTTTGTCTTATGATACAAGAACGTTCTGGACTG
Source organism: Bimastos eiseni (assembly GCA_959347315.1). Classification (NCBI taxonomy): domain Eukaryota; kingdom Metazoa; phylum Annelida; class Clitellata; order Crassiclitellata; family Lumbricidae; genus Bimastos; species Bimastos eiseni. The sequence goes on from OY365815.1 coordinate 11,373,138, forward strand.
AGTTTTTGCTATCTTTCCTTCCTTTGGTTGCTCAAGGTCTCCTCCAGTGGCCCTTAGCTTACTCCAGCCTACATCTCTGGCCAGGATTCATGATTGAATCTTCTGAGCTGATGATAAGCAGATGGTTCACTCTAGACTTCATTACTATACCGCTTGATATCTTTGACCAAGTGATCACATCCATCCACTGTCAACCTCTCTATTGCTATAGACTCTGCTGGCTTTGTTCATAACACAGTTAACGCTCTTCTTTCAAACTATTCACTCTTATCTGCTTCAGTTTCTTCTCCAGAATCTTGGATATGGTCGTTGTAAAGTGCTAAATCAGTCACTTTTCATCACGTATGGTGTATCCCATTTCCAATCTGCATTGCGTAATTGCTAGTACACTGATACTGCATTTACATTCACCCAGCAAGATTCCTTGAACAAAGTCTCTTGTTACTTTCTGCTGCCTTTGATACTGTTGATCATGATATACTCATTCGCTTGCCTTTCTGATGATGTTTTTTCATTGTTCTGTCTCATGCAATAAGTCTGCATCAGTCAATGCTCTGCATTTCCAACTGTCCTGAACTGTTGGCTTCTGCAAAATTAACCTTTTAGCGATGGATGGGCTGCATAGGTTTTCCATACATTTTAGTACATGCTCTTTGTTTGAGGGTTACGTTTTTGCTATTTGTGGGAACGGTTGTTGGCATGGCTTGAAGTGGAAAAAAGAGGTGCGGGTATGGTCACTAGAACCATTCCAATTTTAAAGTTTGATGCTATTCTATTCAGGATGAATTCAGCCAGATTTCAACCGTGACTAGCGAAGTAGTTTCCTCACAGTCAGTTACGTCTATGAACGAGTCGACCACTGTCAACGTCGAGCCAAAGAAAGAGGTTGTAGAGATCAAGGAGGTGACAACCGTCGTTACGAGCACGACTACGACTGTTACGAGCACAACCGTCACGCAGAATACGCTTGATTCAGAGAAGTTGAAAACTGATTCTGAAGCCGTGAAGTCCGAGACAGAAGAGGTGGAAGTGAAGCCAGAAAGCATCAAGTCTAAGATTGAGGCTCTGGGGTCGAGGTTTGCACCCAAAACAATGGTCGTGATCACCAAAGATGGTGGGAAGCTAATGGTTCCGCTGCCAAGGCCGAATACAAATGGAGCGGACACGAATGTCGTGACAGAATCGTCGTCTCAGGAGTCGTCTTCGAGCACGTCAGGTAATAGAAGCAATGGGATGACACTTCTTACATCCCTCTATATAACGCTCAGAGGCATCGGCACAGCCACCAGCACAGCAGATCCAATGACACATAACGTTTTTATTAAATGTGCATTTGTATTCGTTTACCAGACTAATCTGATGGAAAGTATGCTGTTCCGAGTACATGTCTTTTCTTCGGCTGGCGATCATTCACTGTTGCTGGGGTCCCTCCATCTGGAGCTCTCTACCGCCACTTGTGTGCAACTTTCTCTGCGAGACTGTCTTATGCTCTATGCTGACTCTTCCAGTCCGCCAATGGTTCTTGATCAATCGGAAGCCAGGCTTCGATGTGCACGTCTGAACTTTTTGTAAGAAGGCCATTATCAGATGGCAGTTGTATTGTATTGTAAAGGATGGAGGTCTAAATGAGTAGAAGGGGCATTGCTATTTGTCAGATTATACCTATTGTATCTATCTCAGACATTGCAACCCAGCTTGATATGAATTAACTTTGCTGCACTTCTCAAGTATGTGTAATATAAGACTGATGCATTCATATATATATATATATATATCTTGTGGTGATATACTGGCAATTATGCTGTATTATTTTAGATGTTTTTTTGTGTCTGGGATTTGAGTCAAATGAAAGATACAGAGTAAAATTAAATTGCATGATGGTTAAGAAAATATTGTATCATAGTCTTTTCTTTATGACATTTAAAAATGTGTCTGTGTGCTACAAGTTTCTGTTTACGTTGTGTGGCACAGTGACGAGCGAGGGTCGGCGTATTGTCACCCGGTCGAAAACGGGTTCACTGACCCCAAAGCAGTTTGTTGATTCGATAACCATCTCCATGACAACAGCTAAGTCAATGAGCAAGGACGAGGGAATCCTGTCAAGGGACGCAGATGGTGTTAGACTCACACGAAGCCGTACGACAATGTCGGCTTCTGCCTTCCTGCTTTCCCAGAGCATCTACTTCAAGCTAGGTGGGTTATATCGATTTAGCAGCCAGCACAGGCAGACTGGAATTTGCTAAATGGTTATTAAGGAACTGTTGTTTAGTTAACATAACATATATGAAATTTATGAAACGTTACTTCAAGGATTAAATCACAGTTCCGAGGTCATCCAGGAAGACCTTGAATAGGGTTAATTTATAGACTCCAGTTATTCAAATTGCTATTGTGGTCTAAACTGGTCTGTTTTTTCGTCTTTTATATCAAACGTCCTCTGAATCTGAGCCTATGGTGATGGTAAATCCTATTGCATGCTTTCTATTTTCTCTCACAACTTCGAAGACGTCTGTTTTGTAATTCCTTGTTATGATTATTATGCAATTGTCCATTCTTTGATTGTTCATATAATGATGCGTTTGCAGGCGATTCAATAAAGTACATACTTACTTTTGTTACTTATCTGGAATTTAACAATGCTGCCAAACCCTTGCATTTATCCATGGCATAAAGAAACTAGCAGCAGAATTCAAACAGTGGATGATTATTTCATAAGATTGTGAAGGTCGCATTGGTCATGTAAGTAAGTATATATTATTTATTAAATTCAACAGCATGTAAACACTTTAGTGCTCATAAAATTGCATCAGACCACATGTGATTTTTTCAGGTGCTGAGGGAAGCTTTAAATTGTATCAGAACCAGTACAGCACCAATCCGCTCGCACTGAGCAAGCACCAGCACAACGAAGAGCGCGAGAAGAAACGCCATCTGTCGCACAAGTTCAGCCTGACACCTGTGAGCGAGTTCACATGGAGCGGTTCAGCATTTGGCGCATGCTCAGTCATGCTTGGCACTCTTCGTCAAAACATCCTGCAGCTGGAGACTAACTTCCCAGCACCATTACTCCATCCAAACTGGCCACAGCATCGTGCTCGCTGGACCAAGTTGGTGAACGCTGCCATCCGGCCTGAAGACTTTGCTAACGTGCTCGGTATGCTCGAGTCAAGCATGAAACCGGTCCTGTTCAACCAGGTGTGGCACGAGGCCCTTGGTTAGTATTCAATTTCAATGTTGCTTCGACAGTTCTATACGTTTTCCATTTATTGCAATGAGTGAACCTTAGTGAAATTAATTAATTACTTTGTGTGAATATTAATATCAGTGGCTTCCTTGAAAGTTCCTTCTGGTTGACTTTCCTTCTTTGGAAGGACACTGCTCTATGGGCTGACTTCTCTATTCTGCTCAGTCCTTTTGAACCCATGCCACATACTTCACGATCCCCTCCCTCTCAGTAATATCACCCCCATACAACATGGGATCCAGGCCACATGACCTTACCTACCTAGAGTTCATGCTTTTGCCAAAAGAACTTTTATTATGCAATTGTATTGTGACTTTGTCTAAAACTGATGCTATTCTTTATACCTCCTGCATAGTTTGTGCTATCATGTAGCTCCTGGCATCCTCCAGATTCTAGCAGCAAGAACTAGATGGTGACCAATTGGTTATAATGCATGTGATTATGTGTACGAGCGTCACAAAAGGCAGTTACTGCGTAGGAGCCGTTAATCAAGTTCTTCACTCGCAATGATACTACTCTGCGCCATCGATACTCTGTCACATGGTCGTTTGCACTTCTTGACTATTGAAGGAGGGCAATATCAATGACATTTGTTTTGCATTGTATTATATAGATGATGACACCATCTGTCTCGAATAGTGTACTGTTATATACTATTGATTTAGGATCAATTGATCAGATCTGAAAATATTTTTCAATTGTGGGAATATAATAGCTGCCTGTCCTCTATAAATGACTAGCTGTAAGTCAGTATCAGATTGAACTCATCCATGAGAAGGAACAAGGCTCTGACACACAGCCTAGGCTGTAACTAGGGGCATCCAGATAGGGGTATGGAGGTAAATTCCTCCAATATCAGGTGGGTGGAATATTTTTTGAGTCTTGGGGCGGAATATCTTGCCTACCTGACATTTAGGACCGAGGGTTTGCCTCCATCACTTAGGGGAATTGACGCCCTGGCTGTAATGGTCATGAAATTATAATGCGCATTCATGAGAACAATAATGATGAAAATTGCAATATAAATAATAATGATGTTGCTTGTATAATTATTGCTATTCTTGCTGATGGGTTGACCATTGCATATCCATATCATGAAAGAAGATGCTTTATCTTTGTGGACAGAATATTCTGTAAAAATTGGTCATTTGAAGTGAAAATCATTTCTTACCATTACAGGGCACACAAGGCTGCGCAGAACGCCGGTTCTTGATCGTGATGAAGTGAAAAAACGTGACAGAGAACTGCGCAGGCGAAAAGATGAAGAGGAAGAGCCGGGGAAAAATACGTGGGTCAAATATTCCCTTGGAATTCGGCATACGGTATGTTGGCTGCTGAGTTGGGGTATTTTATAAATTCCAGCTGATGGGTTATTGATGTGGTCATTCCTTATTCTGCTTTAAAATAGAGGACACTATTATGTAAAAGGTTTTATTGAATCAAGTTTTTGTGTGAAAGATTTAATTTCAGGGTCAAGTTTTAGATGTGCCTTGCAGTATTGTTTTGTTGTCTTGTGCTTTGGTAAATTTTTTGATTTATTTGATTATATTTTTTAATTGAAGGATTTGTATAACACCTCCTCAAGGCTGTCTACTTATGAGTGCTCCCGATCCAACTTCGGTTGAATAGGACAGTCTGATGGCTGGAATAGAACATGGTGGAGTGGCTCCTGGGCACTTGGCAAAGTAGCACAGGAATCCCATTCTAGGCTGCAATGCCAGCGACCAAGAAGGCTTGGCATTGCCTTGCGGAGGAGGTTTTTGCGAGGATTGATATTTATTTGTTAACAGTTGAGCCCTACCTAACATGCCTGACTGAGGCTGAAATCCTAGCACATCAAGAAAGTGTAATTTTACCTGCATTGTTTGTAATGATATTTGTATCATTCTGTTCATACCTGCCAGCTGGCATCTCTAGGTCTAGGTACCCACTCTGACCGACTATGGTGGTGCCCATCTAACACTGCAATTATCTTTTTGTGCATTACCTTGATGGTAAGGTAATGCCCTTAATCAGGCCCTTAGCCAGCCACTTGTCCTTTGGGTGAGTTGAGATTATTTTGGATGGGCGTAAATTTTACATTGACATGATTGGACGAATTGCTGAAGGAAAGGCCGTTCATCATTATTGAACAAAATAGCTAATGTTAAATGTGATAATATAATGCATTCCTCACATCATGAATATTTAACAGATTTGTTATTTGTATCGTTGTATGTAAAACAATATTGTTATAAATGCAATCAAAACCCCAGTGGTAATATTGAGTAGGGCAGGAGCATTACCATTGGACTCACGGCGTCGAGCGGTCATGACTTCGAGTTCTAATGCTTTTGGACACCCTGCTCTTGATTTCTGGCTGAGGACTTTCATTTGCACATCATGCTTTAAGTTAACACTTTAACGACAAGCGTGCATTAAAATCGATTTTGAAAACCAATTAAAGGGTAAATGACCTTATGATTTCTAGGTTTGGAAACAGAAGGGTGAGGAATATCGTGTCATGGGTCAGGGTGGATGGATATGGACAAGCTGCACAAGAACCACTCGTTTTGCCCCTGCGACATCTTACGGATTACGAGCGCTGGCCGCAAAGCTGCAGGCTCGGAAACAGAAGGCCCTGGAAAAACGCAAGGCTGCAGAGGAAGGGAAGATACCTGACCAGGAAGATGGGAAAGGGGAAGAGGCTGAAGGCAGGAAGGAGAACGGTCGGAAAGAAGGAATTCTTAACGAGAAGAGTGGACTTATGGTTATGGAGGAGGATGGTGAGGAAGCCAAGGAACCAGATGGTGAAGAGGACGCCGTTCCTGAAATAAAAATAGTGATGGAGAACTTTGATATCAGCAAGGCCCTCGTCAATCGAACTCACTACGCTCGCATAACGAAACCGTATTCCCGGCTTGAGCACTTGCTGGACCGACGGCTAAAGCAGGCAGAACTTGAGCAGAAGCAGAAGTCACTGTTTGAACAACTCATTCAACACTATCGCTCGGAGCAAGGCAAGAAGGCAAAGCAGATGGAAGAGGCAGTCGGAAACAATGTTAGCATGACCGCCGAAGTAGCACTTCCTCCGATTAAGACTGCCGCTGTTTCTGGGAGTGGCATCGCTGGTGTGGCAAAATACCAGTGCTACTCAGCCGCTTGCAGAGGTGGAGGGCATAATTCAAAGTCTTGCTACTCTGTCCTCTGCTGTGAGCTCGGTATTCGATCGCACACTGGACAGAACCTTGTGGATGCACTGCCGAACCTCGACCTTACGAATGGCGACCTTGACGAGGCAGGTTCGGAGGAAGACGGCAGCAACAACAATGAAGTCTCTCTTGAGAACGAAGACAAAGATGATGGAATGTCTGGTCAGACAAATAACTGTGAGGACAGCTCAGATTCAATGAAAATGAAGAATCGTGTTTTGAATGAGACGGAAAAACGGATCCTTGCTAAATCACTGAAGCACGACACTCGAGAGCAACCGATAAAGGCAGAGGCGCCACCGCTTTCGTCGGGGCTGCCCGGAAAGCCCGCCATGCTCGCCTCGGATGGAGACATAGCGCTGGTGTCGCTTTCGTCGTTCCTCCAGAATGGAAAACTGCAGCTGACTCCGGACCTCATTACTCAGCTGGAAGTCAGGCTTGCTCGCATGGGCAAGACTGAGCTGCCTGTTCATCTGACGAAGCGAGGTCCGGGACGCCCTGCCAAATCAGCAACGGGCGCGAAAGCGGCCGGGCTCCTGAAGAAGGGCGCCATCCCTGGCGTTCACCGATTTCTCACGCCAAGCAAGAAGAACAGCCTGTTTGTGCTGCGCAGGCACTTTCTGGCCTCGCTGGCACGGCACGAGGGCAAGCGCGAGACGACGGGATTCAACTACGCCTGCAAGATGAACAATGTGAACTGGCCTTATCCGTGTCCTCGGCCGTACTTCAAGACGGCCTGGGAGTACAGGACGCAGACGATGCAGAATATACCGGCGGTCGGCGTCCAGCTGCGCATTCTGTGGGCGTGCTTGCGGTGGGACGACCTTGCCGCGAAGCCACCCGCGAGTGGGACGAACACGGTCACGACGGATGCAGACATCACGACGACGAAGATCCTGAAGAGGCGTGACGTGGGGCCATACGGTCTGCGCTCGGAGTTTCTCGTCAGAAAAATAGTCATTCCCATCAGTGTTCCTAGTCAGCCAAGAGGTAAATACATCATCTTCCGACCCGTCTCTGGTTAAAAAGAAGTCTTGAAATTTCAATATAACATATGACACAAAGCCAGTGGGAGTCCATTCCAGACTGTGGGGTAGGCGACTGAAGCTGACCTCATTGTTATAACTGGTGTTATTCTTAATATGCCATCTTAGATATGTCATATAACCATGTTTCAGTGGTAGTAATTGGTGCTATTCGGAATTTACTGAGGTGTTTCAAAATGAGCTATTCAGTAGTTCATATATATACAAATGTTGTATATTATACCTAGATATATATATATGTGCATTAATATATGCTGGTTACTGAAGCAGAGACCACATTTGCTGATTGAATAGTAGACACTCCTAGCAGAATAGAAAAGTAATTTTAACAAAATCAAAACAATGACAGCAGCAGTCAACTATTAAACTGGTGGGTATTGATCTAGATATTGTACAGTTTTTATTGAGCCACAATAGTCTTGTAACTCGTACATGGTGGCATTAATGCTCTGAGATATAACTTACCACTTTAATGACCAGTGCTTACCAAAATGCATGGGAAACCAATCTGGTGCATCATTAAATGTTAAAGTGTTGCTTTGAATAATTTAGTAGAACTTGAATGTGCTGGTTATTACAGAGAAGTACACTCCACAGAGGAGTGGCCTTCGAGAAAGACGTCGACCGGAGTCGCCAAAGCACAAGGAACCAAGCGTAACAGAAGCCTGGCTTCCAGAAGAACAGCTTGAGTTGTGGGAGATCAAACTGTTTGGTGACAGGTATGTGTCTGTGGCAGCCTGACAAAAAAACCGAGAACAAATAGCACACGGCGACATATCTGCTGCAGTCCGAAAAAATGCCCAGAAAAAAGGCGACAATAACACGCAGATAAACAATTAAAGAGATAGCAGTTTTTTAAAACTGTACACAAAGTATTTACTAGAACATATTGCGTAAAAATTATTTTATATAATTATACCCTGTCGTTTGTCAATGAAGATGTGGATTAAGAATTTCAGTGGCTGAAGAAGTGTGCTCTGGAGCTACTGTTTCTCACACATCACTACTTTCACGACTCAACATCTTCAGTGGCTTCCCTAACTGATAGGATTCAGTTCAAAATCCTCTTTCTTACATGCAAATCGTTTCTGGGTCAAGCTCCATGTGATCTTTGTGATCTTATCAGGCAACCTATCTTGGATAGCTTTGGATGTCCTATCCACTCTTTAGACCGTCAGGACCTTCTAGTACTTTAGTCTAGAACTGCCACAGCTCAGCATCGTGCTTATGCCTCTGTTGGTCCTTTGCTATGGAACAGCCTTCCTGCTGTGACTTGTCGTGCAATCTTATCTAGTAGCACAACTGTTTCTGCTCGTTCTCTTAAGACTTTACTTTTCTCTAGGGCTTTTTCACACTGGGAGCGCCTCTGATTAGGTTGTACTGCAATCGAGATGCGCTGTATAAATCCGTAAATAGAATAGAATGGTAGCGTATGTCGCGTTGCAATGGTATTGTAAAGGATGGTTTCTGTTGTAGCATTGATATGGTAGCAAATATGGCTTAACCATATTCATATGTTTTTATTATTCACCTCAAACAGTTGAACACAGAAATAAGAATGATTTATAGAAAACAGTAATACAAGGGATAATACGGAAAGTAGAAACCGCTAAGGGACTGATTGGTCTCACTAACAGGTCCTACTGATACCAATCTAACATTGGGCAAAAGGTACAGAAAATTCAAACAGTTGACTAGTTAACTAATACTGACAATAGTAGTGTATACAATGGTTATTGTTGTAACAGTGGTATGGTATGTATGTCATTGATGTATATTTTATTAGCTCTGCAGCTCAGCTTTGCAACAGTGATATCTGGTAGCTGGATTGACTTTGTTTCTGTGATTGTGCTGCTTTAGCCCAGAAATTCGCTTTGATTTTGAGTGATCCATTTGGCGAGCACTCTGTGTGAGATTCTGATTATTTAGTTAACGTGTCTGATTTGCATATTAAAATTAGCACAGCCTACGGAAGGTGTGAGTGCAACTGGCAGTTGTTATTATATAGAATGTTGGAGAATTGTGAAATTTGAAACTAAGAATGTCCAAATATTGGAAGTTAAAGTAAATTGTGTGCTGATAGGAAATTCACTAAGAAATTCAGATATGAACATTTTTTAAATATTTTCATTCAGGAGCTTTTTCCTAATAAATTTTCTAATAAATTTTCTATTCTATATGGTTCACATTTTACGATGTGATGTTTCTTTTTGGAGAATTGAGAAGCAGAATCTCATGGCCCTGGAGAAGAAGGCCCAGCAGCAGAAACAGGCAGCAGCAGAAGTGCAGAAGTCGACGACTGATTCCAAGTCGCAGATCGAGGAACAGCTGAGACTACAGCGACAGACGACCGGACTCAAACGAACGGCTGATGGTCAACTGAAAACGTCTGACACAACAGTCAAGCCATCTGTTGTCAGGATCATACAGACTCCGGTGTGTGGAATTTTTTTTTATTCAGGGAAATAGCAGCTGGTGGTAGTGTCTGAAGACCACTGTATTCCATTCATTGATTCATGTAGAGGATTTATATAGCACCTCTTCAAGCAAAAAATTTCTCAGAGGTGCTCTCAACCCATTCAATGGTTACTGTTGTACAGAACAGTTAGAAAGCTGATAATAATCTGGTATTATCTGGTATTATCTGATCAGTTCTTTAAGAGATGGTGTATTAATATACATACATTTACGTCCATTCATACACCCGTCAATTTATGATATTTTATATGCATTCATGCATAAATCAGGCACAGAAATAAATACAATTATCTCAGTGATGTCTGGCCAGTTGTTGACACGGAGCATATAGAAAATATTAATTAAGCTGAACAATTTCTTAAGCAGATTCACTTAAATGTGTGTTACTCTTCCAATTATATGTGCTTTTTTTAAACCTTTGAAAGAATTTTTTAGAGCACACTACATTATGTCTAATTATGTCTATAGTAATAAATGTTTTCTTGTCTTTATTCAAAGTGTGTGATATATGCATTTGTCATGTGTAATACGTAATAATGTAACATAACAGTTGACTAGACGCGGATGTTGTTTATATTTCAGACACAAAGTGGGGTTGGCGTAAAGACGTTGCCATTCTCGACGTCAACGCTACTTCCTTCGTCCGTTAGTTCTGGTATTCACACGATTCAGATCCAACAGCCAAACCGAAGTTTACTCATGAGTAGGTTTCTTATCTTCATTGCTATTGTAAATTTCATGGATCCAATAGCTTATATACATTACAGGCTGATGACATACAATACAACTACGCATTTATAACACGATTTGACAAGACAAGTCTTGCACAAAAGTGCACTGAGCTGCATTCTTAGTCATAGATCAGGGAGAATAACTAGGTCTTCAGTTTGTCTTGAATAATGTAACAGATGTGGCTTGACGGACTAATTGGGAGACTATTCCATTCTGTGGGTCCTGCGACTGAGAATGCACGGTTCCCAAACTTCTTGTTGGTGCGAGGTATGATAAAGCCCCCCCCGCCTGCGTAGGCAAACGGAGTCCTCCTGAGGTAGAGCATGACGAGACCATGGACGTCATGTACAAGGTGGAGGTTCCGTTATGAATGTGGTACATGAGAAGGGAAATTTTGAAAGCAATGCGGGCATGGATGGAGAGCCAGTGTAGCTGTTGTAGGGATGGTATGATGTGGTAATTATGTATAATTGTGAATTGCTGACATAAGGTTCAGTTGGGTCTGGTTCTGGGCAAGACTGGATGAACTGATTTCTTCTAATTTGTGTACGTTTTTATGTATGTATGCATTCTGTTTGATTGAGTGAATGGTCTAAGATGTTTCGTAAACAATTTCGTGCATTGCTTTCTCATGTACTAATTACTTTTTATGTTATGTTGAAATAAGTTGTGTAATTGTTTTATAACTGTATTTCAGACACTTCTAGTCTTATGGCCCCAGCTGCTGTAGCCACTCCTACTCAGAATGTTCAGAGTCTTCGTATCATACAGGGTCCAAACGGGCAGCTCCAGGTTCAAGGTCTTCTCCCAGGTAGGTTGATATGCAGGCTATTTAGAAATATTTAAGTGATTTTGGTCTACACATAATCCTGGGCCTCATATTACATGCTTCATTATCACAAGAAACTTCTGATAAATATATTCGTCTTTAATCCCTTAGCCTACCCAGAGTCACCCTTGGGTATCCTAATGTTAGCGACTTCTGCATATGAGGTTGGGTGGCCGGTCCTCTTCCTTTCCAGTCTCCATCTTATCTTTCCATCGACAGATGAATAAATTCAGCTCGAGACTTAGACAGAAGAAGACGAGCAATCCCTTAGCCTACCCAGAGTCACCCTTGGGTATCCTAGTGTTATCGACTTCTGCATATGAGGTACATATCTCATCTTTCCATCGACAGTGTACAGTCAATATCGTAGTAGTATTAGTTGTGGTTTAAAGACACTGTAATGATAAAGATCATTGGCGTCACCTGCCTCCTTTATCCAGGCTTGTGCATGGCACCGTCAGGGTGCAAACAGTGGCGGATTTGTCGGTATCGTATCATTGGTATTTTTAGATTTATATAGTGCCTCTCGCAGAATAACTATTCAGAGGCACTCTCGGCTCCCGGCTGTACTCAATCAGTAGGCAAGGATTGCATGTGGAGCATGTTTAGCTATGCTTTGGAAAATGACCAGATTATGACAGACCTCGATGTGCAGTGGCATATAATGTCATTCCAGTATATAGTGCTATAAGTATGTTGTGGTGTATGGATATTTCTGGATATTTGTGTAATGCTCTGTGCAAATCTCTGAGTAAAGAAGGTAATGTGAAACATTTGCCCGGTCAGTAAGTAGGAGAAATGTGATCCAGTGATTGTGTTCCCTCTCACCTGATGTAATTTATTTAGTTCTGAGCCACGTTTAGCCTGTTTTGATTTTCACTCCAGGTGCTGCAATTTATGTGCAATCGTTCATTTATAAATGTACGACCTCAAAAGTGCGACCTCAAAACAGGACATTATTTAATACGGACTGATCTGTAAAATTGCATTTTGCACAACTTGTTATAAATCGTATCAGTCCCCTAGGCTAACTCTAAATAACGACCATGAATATTAAAACTTTAAGAATATTGTGACTTTGCTTTCGGATCTGTAGTATGTGAAGGCTGGTAGTCAGTTCCCTATCTTTGCTTAATATTCCCACTGTCACTGTGTGGTCGATGTACTCATTTTGTAGTCATGTTTGCGAAAGCACACTGGTAGAAATTGTAGAATATCAAAATGAAATCTTGTATCTGTGTTATTCGATCATTACCATATTGTGTTATGGAGTCGATTCCAAATGGTTATATCTTGTCCTTTGTGTATGTAGGGCAACAGATCCTGCGACTTCCGGATGGTCGACTTCATCTTATTCCAGGTACAGCCCGACCGCCTGCACAGCAGCAGGTGGTTGTACAAGCAAAGACTCCATCGTCTCTGCCTCTTTCTCTGGCAGCCCAATCCGGTTCCGATGTCTCAGCGGAGACGCCCTCGTCCACGAACCTCGTGCTGACGGGTGCAAACATGATAACCAACCAAGCAGAACTGTCTGCGGCTTCATCGACGAATCCGACCACGCAGCGATTCGTCTTGACGGGCGGGTCGATTCTGTCGCAGTCCGCCGCCGGTGTCAGGCCGACTCCGACGCTTCCAAAGGTCGTCATGGCGGCAAGCGGCAGTCTGGCACTCGCAGGACAAAGGCAACATATGCTCGTCACAACTCCAAAGGTGGTCAAACTCCCGCAGCAGCAGCTTACCGGTCAACCGCAGCAGACAACCCGGGTGATGCTTCCATCGGGGCAGATGATCTCCGGTCAGTCGACAGTCGTGCGCACTGCATCCGGGCAGCACTTCATCATCCATTCAAACGTGCCTGCAGCATCCCAACAAAAGCCGCTGGTGCCTTCCAGTGTGGTTGATGCAGGTTCTGGAGGTGGCACTGCACCAGTTGCAGTTGTCACCGACTCACCAACTAGCCTTACCACATGTCTCAGCCTCTCAACCAGTCCGTCTGGTTTGTCTCCGACGAAGTATACCTTGACTCCACAGGTCCTGCAGCAGGGTGAGTACCAGTAGCAGTATTTGTACCTAGGAAGTAGTTTGTTTTTGATTTTTAAACTGCTTTTGAGTGGCATTCATAAGACATTTCTTTAGTTTTTAGTACATGGTGGAGTTGTTTTTAAGTGATTCTGAATTGAAGCGGTTTTGAGTAACTGGCACAAGCAAATAATATAACAAATCCTGGATGGGACTGCACTTTAAACTGGTTGTTCTTCCACTTTATTCAAAGGAGCTTTAGCACATATGAGACCCTCTGTTTTGGACAGATTTCTTTACTACTATGCTTAGGACATGAATTGTAAAGTTTATATGGCTTTAGAATGTGACCTCTAGATAACATGACTCTTGTGTCACAAGATGCTGTTAAAGGTGGGACTTCTGAATGATAAATATTCCTACTAAAATGTTCTATATAATTATGCGTATAGTTCAATAAACATGACCTAGATAACATGGCTCTTGTGTTACAAAATACTGTTTAAGGTAGGACTCCTAAATAAAAAATATTCGTGACAAAATGTTCTATATAATTATACAGTTCAATAAATGTGACCTCTAGATAACATGGCTCTTATGTTACAAAATACTGTTAAAAGTAGGACTCCTAAATGAAAAATATTCATAAGAAAATGTTTTTTATAATCATACAGCTCAATTAACGATTATATTGTCTCTGTCTTCAGTGGTCAGTCAGGCTCTGATGCAGACCCAGGATCCTGATATTCAGGCAAAACTTCTGGCAATGCAGAAAGTGATGCAACAGCAGCAGCAACTTACGCCACCATCATCTGCTTCGTCGAGCGATGCGAACACTGCTGCCACCCCCCAACAACAACACTCCCATCTTCTGCAGGTAAAACAGCAGCAGCTATCTATCCAAGTGCCAGGTGCAAGTACCACTACTCTTGCAACAACCCCTGTCAAGAAAGGGTTAAGTCAAGAACAGAAGGAAGAACAGGCTAGGTAAGAAGTGCCTACAGGTGCGATTTGATTATTCAGTCTATTTTACTCACGCCATCTTTGGCAGCGGTCAGTCGCATTTGTGGAGCTCTCATTGATAATCTGCAGCGAACTGTCATGTAAAGCACCTTAGAAGTAGCTAGCTACTGACGGCGCTATACAAATTTTCGTAATTACAATTACAATTTGTATGTGGTGTATGTATTGTTAATTTTATTGATACGTAAGCATATTAGTTACTGAATTACCTCTGTGGCTGAGCTTCAATGAACGTTGTTGTCTAAATCCTATTTAAACTATAAATTGCTGGTTGTTGCTGATGTCAGGCGATGGTTGGTGTAGCAGTATGTTATGTGCCTCTTAGCTCGAGAGTCACAGGTTCGAATCTACCTCAAGTCACTGTGTGGCGACCTTGGACAAGTTGCTCACCCAGAATTGTCTGTGAGGAAGGCAATTGGAAACCACCTTACTTGCTTAATCCCTTGGTGCCTTGTAAGTCAAGGAAGAGATGAATGAATGTTGCTAGGTCATTGTGTGTCAACTCGGCCATTGGTTCCCAGGGCACCATCTCATATATATTGTTAAATTTTGTGAGAATGTAGATGAACATATATTGTGACAAATTGCACGACTTTCCGTCTCTTGTCCGGTCGTTACAGTTCTGTTGGTATTCTTTCAATTTATAGGCACGAAACTTTCCACTTCCCTTCAGTTTATAGTTTCACGAAACGTAAAATACTTGACTGCTGATGTTACCTTACTCTTGGAATTAGATTAGTTCACTGTGAATTATTGTGATCGTATTGTAATTGCAATTATGACAACTTATGTAGCATCTTTGGTGGGAAGCTACTTACTTCTCTGATGCTTTGCACTGTCAAGTGTTGCTAATGAGAAGAGTTACATAGCACTGCATTTGAAACTGTTTTTCGTAAACATAACGGCTTTTGGTCTTCTGAATTGGTGCAGGAAGAGTGTCCTGAGTGTGCGGGCCAATGACCAGAAAGGCCCAATTGTCCATTTTAGTTTCTTGGTACAAATGCATTGGCGAACTTTGATGATCGCAGCAAATTGTCTTACTTTTTTGCATATCTTTTGTGCATTATGATAGTCGCCGCACATTGTGTTGTAGGCTTGCTGCCTGCAACCATGTCATCAAAACTCTTCTTGATAGTGTTGACAAACAGGAGCGTCATGAACTAAAGCGACAGAGGAAGCAGGAGACTTCTGATGAGAAGTCCAAGCGACTTCAGCACCAGAAGCTCGATGCACAAGTAACCAAGCGAAAGGAGTCTCTTAAAAGGGAGATGCTTAAGAAACGAAGCAATCTCGAGAAAACCATCACGGCCAAGTTGCAGGTGTGTATGTGTTTGCATGTGTAATTATCCAGTGTGTGGAACAGCTTTGCTCTGTGCTGTGCTCTCTCCCGCGCGACCTGTCTGGCTCTCTGTTTGAGCTTCTCGAGACTTCCCTTTTTGACCCCACAGGGTTGGAGGCGCCTCTGAGCTTTCTTGAAGAGGCACTATGTAAATTGTGCTGATTGATTGAATTGTGAATGATCGTAGATATGTCTGTATGGGGACAGGTTCGAAGAGCCTCGCCAGAGATAGTTGATGTGTAGGGATCTTGAGCTGAGCAAGTGAGCATGCTCCCTAGGAACAATCTGCCAGCCTTCTATCGTATCCTCAAGTTATTTGCTGAGAGCGCCTCTGAGTAGGTTTCTTGAAGGGACACTATATAAATTTTATGAATGGATGAAGTCCTTTGCTTAGAATTGGTCTGTGCCATTGATATTCTGTCATATGGTCGTATGCACCTCTGAGCTTCGGCAGGAGGCCAATGTCAAGTATAGTTGTGTTGTAGCATATGTAAGTATATGAATATAAGTATAGAGCCTTGCAAGAAGATCCCAGAAGCACCCGACAAATTGTAAGACTTGTGTAGTATTGTTGCCATGCCTTCTGCAACATGAATCTGCTCTCCTTTCTCTGCCTCTACTTTGCAAGTACTTGAAAGCTGTTCTGTTTGTGCATCGTCTTGTATTGTCAGATGAGGAGCATTTATGGTGAGCTTTGTTTAAGAGGTGCCATATAATTAAATAAGTATATTCTTTATTATACCAATTGCATATATCCACACTTTGGCTGACTTGGTTCTAAACTGAGTACAACATTCTTATTATAAATGTTCTGCATTCAAAATTACCCACTTGTGAAAGGAAACGGTCTTGCATGCACAGGCTTACAGTATAGGAGAGTGGCTTTACTGATGGAAGAAGTCCATGAAGTCCTTGAATGTTGTAGTACATGACCCAGTTCCCCAGGACCACAAAAGCTGCACATTCATCATGACATATAAGTGTGCAAATTACTTCCATCTGAAGTAAAAATGTTATAACAATATTCAAAATTTTATTATTATTTCTTCAAACACTCACTTGGATTAATCATAAGGCTTTTTGCATAGACAGTAAAGCGACTGGCAGAGTTGAGACGATTATAAATTAGAAGTTTTACTGGTGTGCTGGTCACCAAATGACTTAAGTTGTCTGGTTGGAATTGCCTCCCAGAAGTTCCTGTTGAAGTGGGAGTGTTAGTTTTCGTATCATATTTTAGTTGTCTTATGTAAATCATTGTCATACAATGTGCATTAATTATGATCTTAAATGGTGATATTGTTTTGTATTGCAGGCTGAGTTAGCTACGGTGGTGGAAGCACGCCAGTCTCGCAAAGTTGTCCACACGAAGCGCCCGAGAGCCGAGCCAACCCCGAAAGTGGATCCAACTCCGTCGATACCCATGGTGACTGTTCTTGCGTCAGATTCCATCGTCGCAACTCCGCCAGTTGCCTGCGAATTGGAGGTGAAGGAACCAAAAGCAAAGCGACGGAAAAACCGGTCGACCGCATCTGCCAGAGGTTCAAACATTAAAACGGAAGCAGATGACCAGCTGTACTGTCTATGCAAGAAGCCTTATGACGAATCCAAGTGAGTGACTGAAGAAATTATAATGACATTTGTATTGTTGTTAGAACATTTTTACTTCAGGTGGAAGTTATTTTATTATATTAGATTATTGCATTTTATGATTTACTATATTATGGGATGACACAAAAGTTCATTCACCGTTTTCAAACTTCAATACCTCGGTCAAAATGATTGTGATCTCATAAATATTTTCCAAGCCTATACAGGACTCAAATATATTATAACCCTGAAAATTTTAAGTTGAACGTGTGTTAAAAGCATAGCTCTGTCAGGACCAGTTTGTCGACAAACTGCCAATGAATATGCATTTTCCTCATGTCAATAACCTTTCAAGTCCCAGGAAGTTCATCCAGCCTCATGCACAGTAATAGCAGCTGCCTGCAACAGCTAATTGAAATGCAAACGATCGGCTCAGCCTGTTTGAATAGAGGTGCACCAACTAATGGGACTGTATAATATAATTCGGGTTCGTACAATTCTTATGCGCCCCTGCAGGGCAGACAGTTAGGTCAGTCCACCTGAATAGGGTCAAAGAAGCTGGGAGAAGGCAGAGTATGATGCTTGGGGCAATAGACTAGACATAAAAACAGGCACGTGTTAAGAACAGGGCACATAATCTTGAATTGAAAGGCTGAGACATTGTGACATAATGTAAACAGATAACCAGTTGATGCCAATCATTGCAAGGAACCTATATATCTACATGCATATATATATATGAAATTATATATATACATATGTGTATATGTATGTTTATAACACGTGTATGTACCACGGTAAGTCAAGTTACCACACACATATAATGTCACATATCCGACTACAGAACCCTGGAGTCTGCGAGTACCATGGACAAGTATAACGTAACAATTCTTATGTATGTATGTTTGTGTGTGTGTGTGTGTATGTGTGTGTGTGTATGTATGTGCAAGTCGTGGCGCAGCCTATCAGGAAGTCATCGCCAGGCAATCGAAGCTATTGTTGTTAGTGTCTAAACCCTGCATGAATGAATGTATACCCTGTTTGATGCCAAATTCTGATGTGCTCTGAACATACTTATATCTTGGTGCATGTCTGTCTGTTCATAAAGACCGGACCAATCAATTGTTGCCATTTCAATTAGCCGGCTGCTTTGATTATATGTGAGACTGAAGTATGCAAATGCATATTGATTAGATGGGCGGTCTGGTTTTCGACCCCGAAGTTATGCCTTTAAATGGCGTGACAGTGAACACCGCGGTGCGTGAGGGGCATTTCCGGCTTGTGCCTGGATATGACGTAACCGTTTTTCACGCCGCTTAATTGAGTAAAAAATTGCATCGACACTGGATTGCAGATGACTGGTCTACTGTTTTGTTCATCGATGAGTCGCCGTTCAATGCGTTTCATGTACCAAATGCATAAAATGATACAGTTTGGGTTTCATAGGAGGAGAATGATCCGTATGCTCCACGGATGAAGTTTAGTCCGTCAGTGATGATGTGGGGTGGGTTGACGGCCAGGGTCACACAGGCCTTCACTTTGTGTCAAATGGTACCAGACTGAACTCGAAGTACTTCATTAGACATTCTTGAACAATACGTGAAGCCAGCATTCGAGAGACAACAGCAGTGTTATGCGATGAAAGTTATTTGTTGACAATGATCTTGGGAGTATTTCTTCGGGATGATGCATGCTGTCATACATCAGCTGTGACAACGAAGCAGCTTGACTACAAACTCCCATCGCGAATAAAATCAAAAGATTGGCCACCAAATATTTCCAGATCTCTCCTATTGAGAACTTGCAGAGTATTTTGTCCCTCAGCATTTTTAAAGACCCTGAGTCAAAGAACATCGATCAGTCCAAACACCGCCCCCAAACGAGCATGGCGATCGATGAAAGTTGGGGCACTTCAGTCGCTGATTCAGTCTATGCTGTATAGAGTCTGTGCTGTCATTAAGCAAAATGAAAATACTGTACACTAATAGCGTACGTCTGTAAGACCTAGGCAACAATCTTGTGTTATGGTCTACTTTGCCAAATATTTTGGTATACAGTGATTCATTCTATAATGTACAAACTGTATTGCATGGCAGTTTTTTCCGAGAAACTGGTCCTCTTCAATTTTTTTTATATATAATGGCAACCACTAACCGGATTAAAGCCAAATTTGCACCAGTATCTTTCATTTGACTCACAAAATATCAGAAGAAAATATGGAGCCCTTACTGAGGAGATGCATCTTGTAAATGGTGAACGAACTTTTGTGTCACCCTATATATACAAATGTTGCCTTGGTGCTGAAGTTCTATTATTGACGTTATTAGTATTTTGTTATCATTCATCTTTGTTTAATTCATCATTGATTCATCATAGAGCCTTACAAACTTATAAACGATTTCAGTTGACTGGTTTCAGGTGCTGTTTTTATAAACCAGTGTTTAGTCCTTGCTTATTATAATTATGATTAGCATCATCATCATCACCATTATTGTCGTTGTAACAAATGTGGTATCAAGTTATGATTGGGCTTGCTTTGGAAGGGTACAATAATGAATCACTAGACTGTAGAAAACATAAGTAATCTTGTTATGAATTCTATTAGATTAGCATTTGAATGTCATTGGTCAATGAAGAAGAGGTTCCTGTAGCATTTGAATGGCATTGGTCAATGAAGTTAGAGATCCCTGTAGCATTTGAATGTCATTGGTCAGTGAAGAAGAGGTCCCTGTAGCATTTGAATGTCATTGGTCAATGAAGAAGGCAGTTCCTGAAAGAGGTTGACTCAAATGCAGTTGACTGTGTTGATTCAGATGAACATTGTTATTGTAATTGTAACTACACATTTATATCACACCACCTCAAGAGGTAAGTAAATCAGAGGCACCCATACTTAACACAATGAAACAACATCATAATTAATCTCATGTATATAATTATTCTATAGTTATTAATTTAGTTGAGTCATTCAGATAGTTGGTTAAACCACTTCAAATTTGTGGCATAAAGTGAAGTAACTAACCAATTTTGACTATATAGTTACTTCACTTTAGCATTAAGCGCCACAAGTAATCTCGCATTTATTATTATTCTATGGTTGTTAAATGTTAATTTATTTGAGTTATGCTGATAGTTACTTTGCATGATGTAGGTTCTACATCGGTTGTGATCGTTGTGAGGGATGGTTCCACGGCAGTTGCGTCGGAGTGACAAAGTCCGAGGCTGACCACATGGACACGTACATTTGTCCTTTGTGCCATGCGGCCTCTGGTGACAATGCGATGAACCAAACACGCCTTCAGGACCATCACCAAGTGGAGCTGCGCAAACTCATCAACGTGGTCAAGGTAAGCTATCGAAATAAATTGTAGGTTATGCAGGTGCAATGTTTTCTCATTCAGTTGATGAGCAATTCACACAGCAATCCATAGGGCTTCATTTGGAAGTGAAAGAAGAATGTTGCTTCAGTCTAACTGGATAGGCAACTGTGAATGCAAAGTGGTTGCAACTGCATGTATCTTGGCCTTGGCATACGAGTATAGGTGATCAGTGTTATTTTTTTAGCCAATTGATCTGCTTTACGGCAAGCATACTCATTTAATTGTTGAATTTGCCTGGAGGCATTAGTTGAGCAGAACTCTGTCATATGTTTGTGTGTATTATTGATGATAATTGATTATTTTATTCATTGAAAAGTTGTTAGATTGAATTATTGTTTATCTGTATTAGTGATTATTGGTAATTGACTGTTTTATTTATTGAGGTATTGTTTGATGAAGTGATGGAGTGATTGTTTTTTTATCTGGTTGCAGACACACAGAATGTCTTGGCCATTCCGGGAACCAGTCAGTCCTAAAGATGTCCCTGATTACTACATGATCATTAAAGAACCGATGGGTAGGCGTGTGCTTGTATATCTGTGTTAAAAACTCTGAATTGGTTGGTATCTAAGTATGTTTCTGTGGTAATTTTTTATAGGTTGAATAAAATAGGGTTTCCTCATGTATAATTTTTTATTTATTACCAAAATTTGAAGCCACCCATCTTCCAACATTTTTTGCTCAGAAGTGCATACACACGCCTCAGGCGCAATTGCAGTTGTACTGCAGCAGACCAATTGTGCGCGAATGACTTGCTCAAGGTCCCTACACAGTGACTCCCTGGACGAGGGTCGAACCCGCTCGCTCAGAGCACACTGAAGGTTACGGGCTGACTGCTCTAACCGATCGACCACTGTGCCACACCATATCTATAATGTATTATTTCGCGTGAGGCATGTGTATGCACTTATGTATTATTAATATAATGTATTAATTAATTCTCAACTATGTGGTATCAACACTTGTTTTGCATTTGACATTGAATCCATCCCTCTCTGGTTTTGCTTTAGACCTGTCGACTGTAGAGAGTAACTTGGTGTCCCATCGATACACAACGCTCGGTGAATTCGTTAAGGATGTTACAAAGATCTTCGACAACTGCCGTTACTACAATCCAAGCAGCTCGCAGTTCTACCGCTGTGCCGAAACACTTGAAGTCTATTTCGTCGACAAGCTTAAAGCACTGAAGGAGAAGCTTAAAATCTAAGTGAGAATTCTTCACCAGTGCCAGAATTTCTGCGCAGCCCATTAACAGAAGCGGAATCTGTTAGAGTGGAGCATTTTTAGGTCGAAAGGTCGCAACGCTCGACAAGTCATGCATGGATGCTGTACAGTTCAGAGTTCGACTAAAGAGATGTTGTTATACTGCTTGAAAAAGAAAGAAGTGGCATTCGTTGACTCGGAGTGGAAATGCATCAGAAGTGTGCGTCGCGTGACGTAGGGGTGGCTTCTGGTGACTGTTACCTCTGGTTGTGCATTTGAAAAACTGTTTTTTTAAGACAAAGCAATTTCTGCGCCGGTTGTAAATATGTTTTCGGCGCCAAGTTAAGAAAAAGCGTAATCGTAGAACAGTTTCAAATTGGAAATTGAAATCCAGGTGTTTGTGGTGATGGCCGTTTGACGGAGCTCTTACATCGCTGTGCAGCGTGTGCTCGACCGAGTCTCTTCTAGATTGATGTTTCTGGAGACTCGGAGAAAGGCCGCAGCGTGCGATTGCAAAACCCATTGAGGAATGCCTTATCATTAGAGTTTGGTGCATTATAAGTTTAAGATAAGGATAAATATTAACTTGTTTGATTTTGTAAGTAGGCACAATGAAGTTTTTGGATAATTTAATGGCATACTATTCTTTTATACTACCAATTGTAGTTGCTGTTCTACTATCTTGAAATAATAATAATAGCGACAATTTATATGGCACCATAATGCGGCCATTCCGCTATAAGGGCGAAATTAATATCTTGCTTTGCTTCTGGAAGAGGAGTCGTGCAAAATCAGTTCTCTAGCCATTTCAGTGTTGGCTGTTACAGATATCACAGTGCTTGGTGTCCTGCTGCAATTCAACTATGTTCATGTCATCCTTGCAGTTTGCTTTGTAATTTGACATACAGTATTCGTTGCGAGACATGACTAGCCATGTATGATAATGCATTCAAAAAGTGTACAGTGATAGATTTCTTCCAACCTGAATCCAGCTAATTTGATAAATTCATGGCCTGATAGAAGTTCATTCTGTTGTCATTTTGCATTTATTTTAAAGACTTTTGCACCTGCATTTCTTCATTGTTATGTGGAGATCTTTTCTGTGGGTACTACTGTTACCACTGCTACTATTGCTACACTATTTATTGCTGGTCCTGTAAATACACAACTACCAGTACAGTAAAGTTCTGATTTTCGTAAACACATATTTATGAATTTGTGCCATTCATTATAGGCTTGACCAGTCTTTTCGATGCTTCATAATGTCGACTAAAATCAGAATTTGGTAGTCTGTTTTTTGCAGTTTCCTTTGGTTAGTAATTTTTATCTATCGTCACGCCTTTGTATTTACTGACCATTGGTATTGATAATGTGTGCTATGTTTTGTAGTGCCTACTCATTTTACGTGGTCGATTATGGTCGACTTTTCAGCACAAGAATGAGGTACAAGCTGTTGATGTCATTAAGGCCATTTTAGCCGTGGCTTCACCCCTTGTAAAGCCTCAAACCATATTTTGTTTATGCTTGCAATAAATTAAGAAATTCAGAGACTCGTGTCAGTGTCCTCAAAATCTGGAAGCAACTTGGGCCAGTATGAACTTAAGACATGTTCTTGTCATTTTTAGCCAGGCATGTGCATATGCACAAGCAGTCACTGGCATGATGCCCTAATCACTTGACCATAAACTGGATGTTGATATTCTGTGTTAGGAATATTCAGCCTTCTTTGCAACGCCTATGGATGGACAGCATTTGAAGTAGCGATGTTACTTGTTTTGACACTGCTTAGAATAATGGGAGCACCACATGAATTCACATTGTGAATAGTTTTTGTGGTGAGGTCTGCTGAAATAATGGCCTTGCAAGACTGATGTTGTGCACAACTTGTAAAGAAATAATTGTCCTACTGCAGGATTCATATCGTCATCTCTGTGTCTGTCGGTTCGAGATTTATATAGCATCTGTCTGACAACATTGTAACATTTCAAAGGTGATTCTTTTAGGGCTTTTTTTACAAGCATTTACCTTGACTTGTATTAAATCTGTAACTGAATTTGTTCTTGTAACATGCAGTAAATACATTGACAATGCGACTTTTTCGATGTGACGTAATTGTCTATTAAGTGATGGTCTTAATTCAATAATTGCAGGTTATAGTGGACAGTGAACTCTGTAACCTTTAAAATCATCTGGTGCACAAATGATTGGCAGGGAACAGACTCTGGTACTTGCAGTGGCTTGGAGTTGAAAGTCCAATGGTTGGGTTTGGTTGCTCCTTTGCCAATTGAAGGGACTAAGAAATGAACACCTTCCCGTAAGGGGCATCACAGACTTCTTCTTTTCTCTTTAATGATGTTGCTCGAGTGCAATGTGATTTAAGGTTTACGGCATTTGTTGTTGTTCAACACCTTTGGGTTTGTGTCTGCTATTGTCTGCAATAGATCAGAAATTGATGTGGCTTCAACATTAGCAAGGCATTCATTGACTTTATCAGGTACAGGAACAGTTGCTCTGGTCTATGCTTAGGTGATGGTACCTGATTACTGTTATAAAATGCACCAACAGTCTAGAGGACATGATGATTGCCTCCATTTGTTACTGGACAGTTTGTTTTGATCAGACCATGGCCACACCGGTTTATAATTAGCATAAGCACAAAATTGGGAACTTGTTTAAGATGTTGAATATTGCAAGCAGCATCTGTCTTTTTGCTGTACTAGCAAGACGTTCAGATAATTTATGAGCATCAATTAATATTTTGAAATATTTGGTGTTTGCTGAAACGTTCATGCTGCATATTGGTATTAAATTCCAGTGCTTCATTGCACGATTTGTTGTTCAGCTACCTTGATACAAGGTTAAGGCATGTACCCACAATCAGAGTACGCAATTGTCATAGGCGCTGACTTTTAGCAAAAGATACTGGGGTCATTGCATAATTACGTAATGCTCGAGGGTGGCTGGGTGGGTAGGGTCTTAAGTAAACGTTACGAACTGAACGTTATGTAATGCTTATTGATTGACTAAAACACGCAATCAAACTATAAACCAAAGATCAACTTTCTCTTTCGACTATAAAGGCTCGCGAACAGAATGCTCTGCGATATGACATTTCTATTAAAGTTCTTCTCCCAAATTCTCAGCTGACATGAATATTGTCAGCGCACGATTTATTTTAAAATTAAGATATTTTTACATTCTTATTTTTGAATTGCCAAGAATGAAGATTACCGAAGTATTTCATATTTATGATCTACACAGAAATTATTGTGCAACACAACACTATGGGAAGGCGGGGCTAATATAATGGGTAATACGAAAGTGGGGCTAATTAAACGCCTGAGTGACACTAGACAGGGATGTGGTCTCGAGACCGCGGTCTTGGTCTGGAGACTGGAAAACTGCGGTCTTGGTCTTGAGTGCATCGGTTTTGGCCTTGGTCTCGGACCATCAGTCTTGGTCTTGGTCTCGACTGCGTCGGTCTTGGTCTTAAAGGAACGGTCTTGGGATTGATCGCTGTCTTAGGTCAGCGTTCTTGGTCATTTGCCGTATCAGAGCAATTTGTTTGATATTTGTCGGCTATTTTCGATTATTAGAGACACCGGATGTTTTGGCCCTACGCACTTGTTATTGATTTACGACGTGCTGACTATATATATATACAAGTTTTTATGGGAAAGAATGTACATTTGCAAGGGAACCAGCCACTTCAAAATTTGCTTTTATAAATTGCAAGGTTTTGGAACAATCTAATTATTATGTGGTCGGCCACAGGCAGTCACTGTTAACCTACAATTCCGAGTACAAGTAGGCCTACAGCCCTACACCATTAAAACGGAACGCTTATCTACTTGTTCAGATGTCTTATTTATAACCCGTCGTATAGGCTACTGTAAGTAATTTAACCCGCAAAAGTTCAGACTGGCCGGTAAAACAGTCTTCTGGACCATCATTAAGATTAGTATTCTTCAGCAATAAAATTAATGTTTTAAGCGTGTTATTCCGTTTTAGCGTCTTAATAATTGAATTGTTTATAAAAAAGATTCTTGGTCTCGGACCCTCGGTCTTGGTCTTGGGTCACCCGGTCTTGGTCTTGGACCTCTTGGTCTTGGACGTCTCGGTCTCGAGGTTTTGGTATCGTGCTCAACACGGACACTAGAATAGATAGGTCTGCCCACTCTCAAGGCCGTGCCAAGCTATAATTATGCCCTATGCCTAGCATTAATCTGACGCTCCCACATTTTTGTTGCCTATCTAAATTTAGAATACAATATAAAATTTAGTAATAGTCAGATAGCTTTCGAAGAACCCATTTTTAATGGATAATAAATATTTTTAAAAGAAACTAAATGTAATTATCTGTAGGAATAATAATATTGAAGTCGCTTAATTATGACCATACTCCATGTTTCCTTAATGTTGTTGTTATTATTATTATTACTATTATTATTATTATTATTATTATTATTACATCAGTTTTATATAGTGCTCCTTCAAGGCCTTTACTCAGAAGCGCTCCCAGCCCAGGCTCGATCAAACAGAACGGTCTTAAGGCCAAATAAGAAAAGGTCAGAGTGACCGGTATTACTGGAGTTGTTCATACCATATAGAACATTTTTGAGCAGAGGACTAAATTGATTCGTGTAATGCTTCGTGCTTTATAGGTCGAGCAAAACAGACAGAAATTTTTCATTTGCGTCATGATGGTCTGTTATGGTCAGGTTAAGCATTATGATGGTCCGCTAGGGTCAGGTTAGGCGTTGTGAGGAAACATTATTGTCAAACATTGTAATATCTTAATGTGCTTGGGATCCATGGTCAAGAGATAATCGAGTCTGGTTTCCGATGTGCCCCTCTTTCTTCACTTGTGCTTCCCTTGTTTATAATCCTGGTGCAGTTTGTAAACCGAGCTTTGTTGTGGAACCAAACAACGCTAAAGTAAAGGCTGTTGTCCGACTGCTGTTAAGTTTGTTCTGCTGATTATTCTGCCTCAGGACCACATCTGACAAAGGACTGTTGCACATACCAGAACACTTTAACGATGAGCTGCATTAGTTTCCCATTGGTATGAAGTATTGGTGACTTCATTTTCTCACCACAGTATACAGGGCGGGTTGCCAGTCCTCTCCCTTATCGTATTACCTTCCCACTGATAGTACTTGTCATAGCCGAGTAAAACTCTAAATAAATCAGACGAAGAATTCATAGAATTACACAATATATTATTGAAAATCTCCTCGTGCTATTCAGACTGCAGCCGTCATAATTCCCTTACTATCTAGGACTGCACACAGCAAAAACTCACAAGAACCTGGTGCCTAAAAGAATCTGAAAGCATACACTGGGAACCTAACTTCTAGTAAAAGAAACATTGCTGTGGCTGGCTAACTATGTAAAGCACAGCAATTGTGGTGTACTACCAGCTGGTATCAAACGTCTCGATCTCTGCTCAACTCAATTATTGTTATAGCCTCGTTAATTAATGTCGGGCGTTGTCGGGTTTGCACGTTGTTGCGTTTTGAGCAATTTCGAATGGCTATATGCTTTACTTCTCACAACTTTAAACGTTGGGGTGAAACTCGCATGGACGTTTTGCCCAGCCGTGGGTAGAGATTGCAAACTCCGGTCCATAATCATTTTTCCGGAATTTCAGAATTTTTTCGGTAGAATTCCGGAATTATTCCGGAATTCTCATTATGAACGTATTGACCGGCTATTAAGCCTACTGTCAATTTCCGACAAATTCCTACTAAATTCAAATACTAATTTTATGTCTAATTAACTAGTATAATCTAATTAACTAGTATTTATAAGACCAAACTACACATGGAAGTAGCGTACCGTCTAAGGTATCACAAAGTCAATATTAAGTGACAATGGTCAAAGAAAGAGAGAAACAGTTGCAAACTTAAAAAACACAGATATAGCCTATAATTCGCGGTGTTAATGAATCCATAAAGCATCAAGCATGCTTCTGAAAATATGAACGCTGGAAGCACAGTGAGTCCAAGGATTCATCACCGAGTCTGCAACCTGGAGCAGATAGGCCTAACACCGATAGCAGAAAGCGTATGATCAGCTTCAACAGTCTACCTGTTATAGGTACGGAGCCCCTAAAGGGACATGAAAGAAGAATATTTTAACTCGTGCGCACGAGTTTACAACTCGTTCCCTCGACTTAATAAGTCATGGAAACGAGTTAATAACTCGTGCGCACGAGTTAACAACTCGTTCCCTCGACTTAATAAGTCGTGCGCACGACTTATTTGACCAATAGCAGGCCGACTTTTCTATGACGTAAACACACTTCTATTTTAGTATTTATGGGGAAACACATAGTTCTATAACGAAACAATGTCTAAGACATAGAGTGATTCGAGCATTCCATTCTAAACTTAAATCTCACCTTTTCAATAACTCTTACCCAGACTCGTTACTTGATATCTGTCACTACTCGACGAAAGCCGAAAGCGATGCCCTCCTTAACAGCTACTCTGCTCCATGCTGACCTTCTGGAAACTGAACTCTGACCTCCCACGGACTATCATTTGGACAACCCTTTCGATTTGACGCAGCGCTCCTGAATAAGATGGTGCCCTGCGCATAGCTTTCAAGTGACACTCTAGAAGTCTGGAGATTTTGATTACTACTACTATGGGGGTGAATAATATGTGGTGTGAAGGGCTTTGGCCTATAAGGAAGGCATTTAAAGCTACAATGTTATTTGTGATGCCGTTTGTACGCTGAGCGTGTGCCAGACTGGGGATATCACTCTGCAGGCGAATACGAAAGCGAAAATGAAAATGATGTTCAGACTGACAAAGCTAAAATGCTGACAATATCAGATAGAGTTATCCCCGCGATTTATCGTATGAGCTGTGTTGTGGAATTTGGGACGCTAAAACGACAAATCGCCGTTGTCCCATTTCAACCTCGTTGCCAATTGTTGTAGCGAAGCCACTATATCCCCGAAATAGAAGTTTGCTTACGTCACAAAGTCGGTCTGCTATTGGTCAAATAAGTCTTGCGCACGACTTATTAAGTCGAGGGAACGAGTTGTTATCTCGTGCGCACGAATTAGTAAGTCGAGGGAACGCGTTGTTATCTCGTGCGCACGACTTCTTAAGTCGAGGGAACGAGTTATTATCTCGTGCGCACGAGTTAGTAAGTCGAGGGAACGAGTTGTTATCTCGTGGGCACGACTTAGTAAGTCGTGGGAACGAGTTTGTATCTCGTGCGCACGAGTTTAAATATTCTTCTTCCATGTCCCTTTAGGGGCTCCGTATATAGGTGTTCAATCAAAAAATAATGCCAACAGACTCCTCATCAATAACCTTCCTTCAAACACTTCGAAACAACAGGATAGTTTTCATAGTTTTCTTACATCGAAGCTGAATCAGAGGCCGTCCACACATTACGTACGCAGAGAGGGAGAAACAGGTTTCAAATTTCGGCCATTTTGCGTATGGGTGCGTATGGTGGGGGATGGGTCCGGAAAAAATGTAGGCCTACGTATGCAAATATAATTGTCTAACTATGACGTCCACGATACAGAATATGAAAATTAGAACTGTACACCTAATCACAGACGATATTCCTGCCTAATAAATTTTATGTAGCATTAAAACTGTTTCAAATGCAAGTGTTGTTAGTGTTTTAATTCTTCATAACTGTTAACAAATTTAAACCTGTTAAATATGATGCTTAAAAAAATAACCTGTGGTAAAATCAAAGTCTTATAGATGTGTTTGGCTATTTAACATTTGCAATGATATAGAGCTCAAATGTACGTACCCATTGGGGAGGGGTCCACGAAATGTACTCGGCGCAACAGAGGAGGAGTCCGAAAATCCGATTTTTTTGCGTACGTAATATATGGATGGGCCCTCACTAGTTAATGGCAAGTGGCCATTCAACAGTCAGATTGTCTGTTAAGGATGTCCACAAGATGGGAGGGAGGGTCGTTCAAACTCAGACAAGGGGTGGAGTTAAACTGCTTACACCACCCGGTGTTAAGCTACAGTCATTTCAATTAGAAAGCATAAGCAGAATGGTGTGTAAATCGGGAGTGCATAAGGAATCCACATTGTACTTTATTGTACCCATAGCTATGACTTTCTAGAATTTATGCGGTCGATCTCTGCTGCATTTTGGATCATTACTTAACTAAGTGAACTTCTCTGCAAGCAGCCTGTACTCTACCAACCCTAGCTATTGTGTCTGTATCATTGAGCAAAGGTCAATGGTTGGAGTGCAGACCTGGCAGAAAGGATGAGAGAGGGCGATATTTAATGGGGACAAGGAAGAGATGAGGTCCCCAAAGTTGGTAAATTTTGTGGACGTCCTTTATGGAAGACTCCAAGCGCGTGTGGAAGGATTTGTTCAATGTCTGCTGCAAACATTGATCCTCACAGGGTAATCACAAACTGTAGACCCAATCAGCTATTTTGCAATAGAAGCACCTTAGAAAGTCAAGAAACAAATCTGCTATTAGAGAACGAGAACACAAGAACTGATTGGTTGAGACACAGTAGCCAACTGGTGTGAGCGATCATACTGTAATGCAACCTGTGGGTTAAACCTCCCTTGAGACTTTCTCTGTCTCTGTCTTTGTCTCTGTCTCTCTGTCTGTCTCTGTCTCTCTCTCTCTCTCTCTCTCTCTCTCTCTCTCTCTCTCTCTCTCTCTCTCTATATATATATATATATATATATATGATCATTCAATAGCAAGATAGATGCCTATTTCAACAGCATTTTCATGAAAATTAGATTGGAAAAATGCGGGGTTCTATTCTATATTATACAGTCCAATATAGAAATTTTGGTCCTATATGGGCTCCCAGATGGGCACGCTGGTAGGGTGCTATGATATAACCACACACTTAGGTCGTCACAGAAAAGGCTATTTTGCAAAAAACTGATAATAATTATTCAAAGCTGAACAACCTTTCTTTGTGGTGACATGGCTTCATAAGCAATTACCAGTTTCACCCAATGCACTGGAATTCAAACAAATGACTCATCAATGAAATGCACAAACATTACCAACCTATATGATAATGCCACACACTCAAATGTCTAGTCATTGAAAATTCCAGGCACATTAGTGTGTGCATCGCTTCCTATAAATCTTAACGTGTTTGGGAGTAGAAAACCTGAACAAGTGCTAAAATATCTAATATAAGA
This sequence comes from Bimastos eiseni, assembly GCA_959347315.1. Taxonomy (NCBI): domain Eukaryota; kingdom Metazoa; phylum Annelida; class Clitellata; order Crassiclitellata; family Lumbricidae; genus Bimastos; species Bimastos eiseni. Next base: position 11,404,395 of record OY365815.1, read on the forward strand.
AATTACATTACATCATTACTGTAACATTACAGTTAAGTGCAGCATTGTTTCCAAACTTCTAAAGCTTTTTATGCATCAACAATTACGGACCTTCACCCCATTTGAATCGACCTCTACTGCCTGTGTGCAAACTGCATAAGCCGTATGCTTTTTGGTTCACGGAAAATTGCATGCGACACGTTGCTACAATAGTCACTTTATACGTCAAATTTACGAGCCTTACATATCCTTAGACATCAAGAACACTTTACCACAGATTCAATTTAAGATATAACCAACGATATTAGCATCCACCTGGTTTCTCCAGGCCAAAAGCCCTGTAACTTTGCTTTTCTTCCCTCTGCACTTCACTTTCACATCATTGGGTATATACTATACAAATCCTTTCCCACCTACACTAGTTGCACCAGAGTGGCTTTACCAGTGATGAGCACTTTTAACTACCGTAGGCCTAGTTATTAACTAGTAGTTACAACTGCTATAGAAGTAGTTGCCTATTAGTTATAACTCGTTTTTAAGAGGTAGTTAACAGTAGTTATAACTACTTTTATCAAGTAGTTTTAAGTTAACTACAGTATTTCACATTAGCTACATTTTTTTCTTACTTACTAGTTCCGTCTTACAGGAATTTCTGTTATTTCACAACAAACATATGGACATTGCCCATAATAATCTCATGAGTAAATTCGCTGTGTAATCGTTTCATTAAAATTTGAGCATTCTATTGTGAGGAAGTGGGTTTCCCTCAGAACTTTAAAGAAAGCCTAATAAGGCATTATGCCTGTTTAATGGCATATCTGGAGATTTTTGCCCGATAAGAACTAGAGTAAAGCGGTGTTAGAGGGTTGGGGCTTATGAAGAAAACAGCCAGTACGCGGCTGGATGACCACAAGTAGGTGGCCGGGTTACAAGTGGGTCTGAGAGAGGTGATTGTCGAGTCAAGAATGACAGGGGTGATAGAGAGCGAGACAGAGACAGACAGACAGACAGAGACACAACGGTAAGAGGGGCAATCGGTTACTGACTGGATAGACCAGTGATCGTTTTATATCTGAGCAGCGATTGTCAACCTACGAGGACGAGGAATTGAAGAAGCACAGTTGATACAGACAGCAAAAGGTGAGATATACAGTGATACATTATATCACTTGTAGTATAATATATATATATATATATATATATATATATATATATACAACTTTTGATTCTGAACATTAAAATTTTCTAAGAGTTTTACAATTCTGGATTTTGTGAGCTTTTTTGTAATTGTAACAAGTTGGCTTATGTAGGCTAGACATTTTTGTAGCTGTAACAAGTTGGCTTATGTTAGTGCTAAAACTGTGCTCTGATCAGTTTACTTTGTGGCATGTGCTAGTACTTCTTGTCCTTGTTAGTTTACAATTAGATATGTCATTGCGTTTCTGATCATTTTTATTACTTATGTTGAATGTCATCATAGGCCTACTGCTCGGTGACCATCAATGCACCATGACATAACATTAGCGAGTGGTTTTAAAAGTAGTTAACTACTTATGTGGTAGTTACAAATGTAGTTATAACTACTTGTCATCAAAAGTAGCTAAATAGTAGTTATAACTAAATGTTTTGAAAGTAGTTAGGAAGTAGTTTTAAGTACTAGTCAGGTAGTTGGTGCCCATCACTGCATATTATATATATATATATATACTATATATATCATGTATAGATATAGATATATAATATGCAGTGCAAATATGCAAATGATCTCGAGTATATAACATAGGTGAAAATTTTAATTTATACAACTTACAATTTGCAATTAACCTTTGAATAATAAATTAAAGATTCATCACATCAAGAATGCTATATATGGATAGATACTAAATGATTGAGCTGTAGACCTCATGCATTAATAATGGTTAAGTAACCATTATGAACTTAACAATCCAACGCATGTAAAGGAGCAATGTTAATTCTGTCTATCCCAATTGATTAATAAACGAAATTTCAACCAGACACAAATTGCATTTCTACTTTACAGTTAGTTTTATAAATTTCCGTCTGCAATGAATTACTCTACTAATAATCCAAAGTGAGAATTTGTTCTACCTTATGTTTAATTTCTATCTGAACATTGCATGGAACCGAGGAAAGCATGCTTTCAGTTTTACACATGCAAGCATGGGCAAGCATAATCGATTGACAGATGACGCCACCCACCCACTGTTAAACATCGTGACGTAAGTTTTGGTGTAGAGTCTAAGTATTTTGTAGTGTGTGCCCTCGCAGTGTCCAATCCTTCAGCCATCAGTCATTCAAATATGGCGGCTTGAATTTGTTGTTGATGTTTATATGAACAACCATCATGCCGCCTCAAACGAGCAAATTAAATTAATTACTATTATTTGTTAATAGCCGTTATTTATTAATATTAATCGCGATTTGACCTTTTTTGTTCTGGATGGGAAAAACTGCTGATTAACAGCGCCTTTCAATTGGTATGCTTCTCTTTCTGCGGACGGGTTGCGTTCTCCCCACTTTTGTTCCTTACATTTGTTACATTTATATAGCGTTATACTATTTGTAATGTAAACGGAATGTAAATGTCCACGTTTTTCTGTAGCTACCTGATGGTAACGTGTAGTCTTGCAGTTCCTCTTGGAGTGGGTCAGTTAGACTTAAAAATCTGTCTCCTTTACCGCCTCTTGTTAGTACTGCTGTATGTGATGGGTACTTCCAAAGCTTATGAATGTACCTATTATGATTGTTTTCAACCAGACATGTAATGTAGGCCTACATGTATTGGACACCGTGTGCTTGATGACCTGGGGAACATGGAAAAACTTGGCTTTTAGTAAAATAGGTTTATTGATTTCGATACAAACACGATTATTGCTCTGTGCTGCATATGCCTAAATATGGTGGAAACCAGACAGAACAAGTGATGCTTAATTAGAGACGGCAATTACTACGGCACCATGATGTATTGATGCATTGTATTGCAGCAAATTTGAAGGCTTATCAAAATTATTGTTGCCTTCTCTAATTAAATATATAGGGCTTAGTATGAGATAGTCAGTTTAGAGTAGCATACAGTTAGAAGAGTGTCGCTGTAAGATTAGTGTATTACATAATGGATCATAGCATTATTTAGTGCACTTTGCAATGAACTTAAGGAGTGCGCTTTCCAAAACTTTAGGCGATCAAGTTTGTTTCTATTTGAATCAAGCTTCAAACTGTTCAAAAGATTGTTTTAGTCTTTGGATATTAACCTATGTGTATTCAATGCTGTTTTCTGCAATACCGGCCTATTGGGCAAGTTGACGAATTCTTACAAACCGAATATGAACGTCGAGAGACACAGCTACAAACTTTCTACCATTGCATTAAACATTAGATCTGCTAACACTATGAACTTTCCTGCAGTATCTATGGACGATTAACTGATGCTTATCAGTAGAGCTGTACCGATTAATTGGCCGGCCTATTATAGGGATATCGGCGAAATTGGATATTAAAAATTGTTTTTATTTCATATTATAATATAAGAGCAAAATGACGACCTCACTTGGTCTGTGAAGGACAGCATTTTGTTTCCTTCCCATAGCGTGGGGAACTCGGGTTTCTACTTCAGACCACACAGTGACCATTGTGCTAGACTTCTAGTATCGTGGGAAAGTGTTTACAGCTGTTGTGTAGAGTTAGTCATAGTGCCTGCTTAATCACCTTGCACACAATCATGTCATTTTAGGCCAAATTGGCAAGTCCTGAAAGTGGCATGTCTGGGGAGGGAATGGCATCATTGGCTTGTTAGAAGGAGTCTAGTTATATAGATATATATATCTTTCCTCTCCTCCATCATGCAAGGTCCACAGCGAATGGTGTGCGTAATCTGTATTGGCTGCCTAGGATTAGTCCTCAACTACATGTATATGTCTCCTACAGGGCAAGTGTTTTGCTTGTATCACAACAATAGGCAGTAGTTGTAGGTCTATCTTTTAGAACTGGTCATCATGGGAAACACAATGAAATAATCGGCTAAATAATTGGGTATCGGAAAACGAATAATCGGCAATAATAGGTATCGGCATCATTGGCAAAAAGTGATGTCGGTGTAGCTCTAGTATTATACACTTGTTGACCTAGGTTTATAAATTTTACCTGTTGCACTAGGTGGTCCTAACTCGCAGGACTATTAGTCCCTAATTTGGTCTTTCGTGTATTCTGTCGTGATTCTTGTCAACTTTGTATAGTCAATTATGTTTTGATTTGATTACCAAATAAGCGCTTTTGATATTGATGTTAACACTTCTAATAGTTCTGACATGCATTTATATACTTATCCATATAAGAACACAGCAAAGCACTGTGTGCATGGCTATTAAGGTGACCTATATAAATTCAAGGAGTTGAAAATGTGCAACAAACTGAGTTTAATGTTCCAGTGAAAATGTGTGACGTGATGCCGACCATCCTGGAGGACGAGTGCGGTCCTCACATTCTGGACGACTGCCTGAGCGAGGACAGCAATAATCTGGAGCAGATGATGGAGAACATGTTGGAGGAAAAGGAAAAGCTACTGGAAAATCTGCAGGAGGCTCACGAAGAAATTGCGACCGTGAAGGGCACCTTGGAAGACGTGCGTCGAGAGAGGGACCTTCTCCACCGCCGTGTGTTCTCCGATCAGCCGCAGGTATGCCACGAAATGTATTGTGTGCTGATTGGTACCAGACTAATTGTTATCAGGTGAATAATGCTGGTGGAATTGAATTGCTTTTCTGTTTCACCAGAGATGCATTGGCAGAGGAGTTGTTTCTATCTAAGGCAATTCATACATAATACACTCCAAATATAGTTGCTTCTAGAGAGATACTGGCTATACTAGACTGAATAATGACAGTAAGGTTCATTAACATGTTGACTGCTAGGGACGTGTATGTGCGTTCCATATGACGTGTATTTACGTACAAAGTTCAGCAGTCAACATGTTAAGAAGAAATATTCATCTATAAGCAAACAATGATGAGATAGCTAGGGAAGTCATTGGCCAAATCTGAGGTTGGCAGCCCTATCCATGATCCCTACTGACAATGAAACTGTTCATAGTTCAAGAAAAGTGTATCACATTCACATTTCTCAGATTGGTTAACTGTGTGTTTGTCACGTGCTTCTTTCATTGTGTTAGGGTTCATCATAGTTTGACTTTGGAGGTGCTAGTTATTTTGTATGCCGTCTGATTATGCTATGTTAGGCTATCAGAGAAAATTTGAATGAGTTTAATAGAAGACATTGATCCAGTGTGCATCAATTGATTGAGTTGTATGCACTTCATTTATCTCCGTTGTTGAGTTGAGTATGGGGTGTGCGATGGTGTAGTGGTTAGTGTGATGGGCTGTCAATCGAGAAGTCGGGGTTCAAACACCCGCCACGACAGAAATTTGGTTAGAGTTTTAGTTTGAGATTTCCGTTCTGCAAGTGCCACGTTGTAAGCTCATATCTGATGAATGAGTACACTGTCCTAAAGATGTCTGTATGAAAACGAGATTGTGGGGAGAGGACCTGTAGAAAATGCAGTTGCAAACGCTTTATACCCATGGCTAGTTCTAGATCAAGGGACGGCTCTTCTTCTTTTTCTGAGTTGCATGTAAGACACTCTGATTTGAGTGGCACTATATAAGTGCTACATTACATTACACTCATTACATTACATTACACTCATGAGTTGATTGAATCTATAACCTGTATAATATACAGTATACCTGCATTATATAGTATAACCTCGTTAACCTGTATACCTGAATATTTATGACTTAAAATACAATTTATTGATGTATCTGTAGTCAGTACATCAAGATCAGTTATGGTGCTTTGGCTGTAAGGAGCTGCCATATATAATTGTCTAATTTCCCATTGGGTTGTAGACGCACTAATTGAGGCTGCCACAGGCTCCTTTGAGGAGATGACAGTCAATCTGTTGTGACCGCGTTGTCAGCTGTCACCAAATGCGCTCTGTCTTCTTGTTCCTCTGCATTGTGTAGCATTTGCCATTGTAATTTGCCATTGGTTATGCTGGTTCATGTTTCCTCTGGCCTGGCATCATTGCACACATCTGAACTGTGTAAGTGGATTATCAAATTTCAGTTGTACAATGGAGACTTGGTATAACACGATTTGTTAAATATAACTCCGATTTCTGGGTTTTGCATGATTTGACATGGATCCCAGAATTAATTCAGCTATAGAAACACTATTATGACATCAATCAATCAATCAATCAATCAACTTGTTTACTTATGCATATTGAGCTGTCAGATTTGCATATTAAACAAACTAGAATATTCAGTACATTCTGGATCCAACTATGGAACTTTGTAATGGGGCATTGTCAGTGACAGTTAGCCACCTTATAAGGGATGCAAGCTATATAATCATGGTTATCTTTAAAAGGCAAAGTTCAGTCAGGTACTGGTAATGTAAGGCTGTATGATGTAATTCATTACTGTGTTGTAAGGCTCCTGTTGATAATAGCTACAAGAGACTGCATTATAAAAAGTTTCTGGTATATTGTCACAATTGTGTATTGTTCTGTTCTTAATAGTTCAGCTGCAAAGTTATATTTTAATGCATGTTAAGCATTATCTCGATGGCAGATGAGCATGGAATGTGAGCGCCTCTGAGTAGATATCTTGAAGGGGCGCTATATCAAGTATTTTGGATTGATTGATTGATTGATGTGACGATAGGGCAGTGTATTGTTTGTAAGACACTTTGTGAGGACCACTTGAATCAAAAGGATTAAATGAAAGTTGAGTCACATCAGATATATGGCCAATGCTTTCAAATAGAATACCTGAAGGAGTCAAGCATTACCTTATTCTAGGTCCCTCTTGGAGGCAGCCACAGAGTGTTAGTGTCTTCGTTTTCCTAGCCTTGGTTTATGAAGGCATATGGCAAGTACTCTCTCCCTTACCATATGATCTATCATAGTCCTCTCCTTGCATCTCCTTTGCCAGATCATCTATCTTTCCCAATCCTATATCTTGACATCTAATCTTTCCCAGTCCTATATCTTGTCATCTGATCTTTCCCAGTCCTATCGCTTGTTATCTAACCTTTACCAGTCCTATCTCTTGTCATCTGATCTTTCCCAGTCCTATCTCTTGTCATCGGATCTTTCCCAGTCCTATATCTTGTCATCTGATCTTTCCCAGTCCTATATCTTGTCATCTGATCTTTCCCAGTCCTATCTCTTGTCATCTGATCTTTCCCAGTCCTATATCTTGTCATCTGATCTTTCCCAGTCCTATCTCTTGTCATCGGATCTTTTCCAGTTCTATCTCTTGTTATCTAACCTTTCCCAGTCCTATCTCTTGTCATCTGATCTTTCCCAGTTCTATATCTTGTCATCTGATCTTTCCCAGTCCTATCTCTTGTCATATTTCCCAGTTCTATCTCTTGTTATCTAACCTTTCCCAGTCCTATCTCTTGTCATCTGATCTTTCCCAGTCCTATCTCTTGTCATATTTCCCAGTTCTATCTCTTGTTATCTAACCTTTCCCAGTCCTATCTCTTGTCATCTGATCTTTCCCAGTCCTATATCTAATCATCTGATCTTTCCCAGTCCTATCTCTTGTTATCTAACCTTTTCCAGTCCTATCTCTTGTTGTCTGATCTTTCTTAGTCCTATCTCTTGTTATCTAACCTTTTCCAGTCCTATCTCTTGTTGTCTGATCTTTCTTAGTCCTATCTCTTGTTATCTAACCTTTTCCAGTCCTATCTCTTGTTGTCTGATCTTTCTTAGTCCTATCTCTTGTTATCTAACCTTTTCCAGTCCTATCTCTTGTTGTCTGATCTTTCTTAGTCCTATCTCTTGTTATCTAACCTTTTCCAGTCCTATCTCTTGTTGTCTGATCTTTCTTAGTCCTATCTCTTGTTATCTAACCTTTTCCAGTCCTATCTCTTGTTATCCGATCTTTCTTAGTCCTATCTCTTGTTATCTAACCTTTTCCAGTCCTATCTCTTGTTGTCTGATCTTTCTTAGTCCTATCTCTTGTTATCTAACCTTTCCCAGTCCTATCTCTTGTTGTCTGATCTTTCTTAGTCCTATCTCTTGTTATCTAACCTTTCCCAGTCCTATCTCTTGTTGTCTGATCTTTCTTAGTTCTATCTCTTGTTATCTAACCTTTTCCAGTCCTATCTCTTGTTGTCTGATCTTTCTTAGTCCTATCTCTTGTTATCTAACCTTTTCCAGTCCTATCTCTTGTTGTCTGATCTTTCTTAGTCCTATCTCTTGTTATCTAACCTTTTCCAGTCCTATCTCTTGTTGTCTGATCTTTCTTAGTCCTATCTCTTGTTATCTAACCTTTTCCAGTCCTATCTCTTGTTGTCTGATCTTTCTTAGTCCTATCTCTTGTTATCTAACCTTTTCCAGTCCTATCTCATGCCTCTCCCATGCCATCCTATCTTTCCCAATCCACTCCATTGCAGTCTGGTATTCTCAATTTCTCATCCATAGTTGACAACAGTCAGTGTACATACTTATGTGTTTATGACTGATAGGAAACCTGAGCAGAGTTATTGAGACATCTAACCCCCAACCTTTCCGCTGAAAGTTCAGCAAGTTGACCACTAGACTGTCGTGAAAAGACCATAATACATCTCCATATAATAGAAATTTGATAATGACCCTGAAGCAGTTAAAAATAGCTAATATAATGATAACAGGCAGCATTGTGTTGTATGACACCGATACATCAACTGAGAGAGAGCACCATGAGGATCAGTCCAGCCTCCAGAGGTTCCATGCTGTAATGATGTTCCACCTTGCGTTGTCTCGAGTGGGGTGGGGAGATGGCTGAATGGTTACCTGCTGGCCCCATAGGGTTTACTCAGTCTTCCACTTCCTAGGAGGTGACTGTAAAACGAGCTGTGGGACAGATAGGCAACTTGCTGACTGCCATTCAGTTTTATTCTACACCTGTTAAACTTGTTATCATCTGTACTACTATGGATGTAATCTTACTATGTACTTTTGAGTTTGAATTAGTAGACGATTATTATTATTATTACTGTTTTTATTTGAATGAATTGCCACCATGAGATGACTTATCCCGGCTGTATTTCCTCTTTGACTGGCCTCCATTGGGGCTGATGCATGGGCAGGTCTTTTATTAGGGCGATAGTGGGTCTGCTGATATGGCCCTACCTGTGTGGGTGGCGTCATCTGGCTTGTCTTACCCCAGTCTGATAAGATTAGGGGATAGTGACAGATCTCTTACCCAGACTGAGAAAGGTGGTGCAGTCTAAGAAATGGTGTGAACATAAAATGTATAGTGGTCAATACTCGGTCCATATGGCAGAACCAGACACTTGATGTCAATCTGCCATAGCAGCCATGAGCCACACTAAGATTAGGAGATAATGTGACACACAGACAGTTTTATTGGGGAGAAGTTTATGCCACTATTAGTGTTCTTTCCATTTTAGTGTCTGCTGCAGACTCTCTTAAGATTACAGCTGCATTGTCTGAACCCTATTGGGTTAAAGCAGGGTTAATCATTGAATTGCACATGTATATAGAAATTGAAGTAGTACCTCTCACAGAGGTGCTTCAAGTAAAGACCCAGAGAAAACAAAGTTGTCTTGAGACAATGAAAGAGGCACTTGGATCACCATTTGGTTAGGAAGAATGAGTTAAAGGAGGGAGCTGGGGACAAGGTCGATGATGTCATGTCATCTGGCTTGTCTTGCCCCGTTCCGATAAGATTAGATGCTGTAGCATCTGCAAAAGGAAACTTCCACAAGCTTAACCAATGGCATATTCCATTGATCTCAGATTGTAACAATTTCTTCATTCGGCATGTGACGTCAGTCCACCTTAGCAGCTGCCCTACCCTACGTCCTCCTTCCTTGGTCACCTGCCAACTGAACTTTGATCTTCAAAGGTCGTGGATATCTCTACCACCCTTTGAAGATGATGCACTCCTAATGAACTGGTTGCTTAGTTGCAGATTAGCAGTTAACAAAGATCATTAGCATAGCCCTCCTCCTTTATCCAGGCTTGGGGCTGGCGCTATCCGAAGGCGAACAGTGGCAGAGTTTTGTGAATGAACTGGTACTTCCACTTAGCCTGTAAGTGTAGGCCTACATTAGAAATTTCATGAGTAATGAGTGCATTCATTTGCATTCAGTGACCCGAGCTGACCTGCATTTTCCAGCAATGAAAACTCGATTATAACTCAACCTAGAACAGATGTTATGGTTAGAGAAGTTTATGCTGTTGTCTGACAATCAAATACTCGATATATTACATCAAAAGTGTTGAAAAATGGCTGTCGCTCGGTTACCGCAACCACCAGAAGTCAGGGATTGAGGTAACAGTATTTCTTGAATAATATCCATGTGACTTTGAGCAAGACTTTGACAACTCATGCTGTAAAAGCCCAGCTATAGGCATGCAGTGCCCCAAATATCTGCCCAACTTTTAAGGCCATTATCTGCAACAACATTTAGTTCCTTGCACTCTGCTGATTGTCTTGATTATTTTGCCTCTAGAACTTCCCTGACCCAACACCGGACGTTTGCTGTTGTAGGTCCATCTACCGGAAATGATCTTCCTCCCTTACTAAGGGCTTAAGTAATGACTCCATCGGCTTTTCACTCTTCAAATTCATTTCCTTTTCCTCTAAGGTTTCCATGCTGTTATTCTGTGAGAGACACTATATGAATCAAAAGATACCATGTCATATAGCTGCTGCTTATAGCATTAATATGGAATGCGTCAATTGTGTGGTAAAGGAACCAAAGGCTGACCAATACTACGATTATGACGGATAGATCATATTAATGAGGACGTAACTTCTTCATCTACACTGACACATTTCTTAATGGGAGAATGGATTTGACAAGTGACTGGTGACATTGTAGGTCATTTCTTCGTACCCATAGCCTCTTAATGGCTGTTGTCATGAACTCACCATGTTGATATGTATGTGTGTTTGTATATGTATATGATGTACCTATGTGTATAAGAAGATGCTAAATATCATTATTATAATAATGGCATCCCATTTCTGCAGTGTTCCTATTTCCACAACTCTTTCCCAATGTATATAGCTTATACATACTTTGTATATATATATATATATATATATAGGGTACTGCCAAAACATGTATACATACATTCTATTCATGCAATGCATGGCTAGTTTATAGGTATACATATCCACATTGGCAGTGGTCCAATTTTGCTGGTCCTGTGTTGGTCTCCAGACAGTGTATAGCTCAAAGTTCAGTGAGGTTGGCTCCGCCCCTCCTTCCGGTTCATCAGTGCCTTGGTTGTCCAACTGGGCTCTTCATTCATTATCATGAACAACAACAACCATCAGTTATCAAAGTGTCCATCGTTATCAGCATGAGTATGACTATCATTGGTTTCATCATTTCCAAGCTCTTTAAACGAACCCAAATACACAGCCTTACTTACTTTATTTTATGTTATGTTACCATTACCTTGCTGTTGCTATCTCTTCTGTATCCTACTCTAAAACTTACCTTACCACCTGACTTTATATTACCATGTACCGTATCACAGAGCTGAAGGTATACCTCCTAGTTCTTTCTATCTTATTCTTTCTCTAATCTTGTCTCTCTCTTCGTGTCTATCTGTCTGTCTCCATTTCTCTCTGTATCTGTCTGTGTGTTTCTCTGTGTGGATACCTGCATAAGATTAGTACACAAATCCAATCTGGATACTTTGTATATCTGGAATATTTTGTTTTGTTTTGACGAAGCAGAATCATTACAGTGATGTCTGATAGCGGCAGATGTTAGTGTGGCCAAAACGCTAGAAACCTTCCATTTCTGTCATTCAAGGCTATCATAGTGGCTGGTCTGATTGCAGACACTATGGTGTAATTTATATAAAAATATTTGAATGATTACTCGGGTGTGAGCGCAGTGATTGACAACCAGACATGTTGTGTTGTGTAGGTGAGCATTTAATCAATGTATCTGATGTTAGCAGACAGTATTTCTAATACTACCGGTTATAAGTGGCGTCGTTCATTCTGCAGAGTGAGTCATTTTGATATACTGTACTTACATGTGTATGAGTCATGGTTGGTTATCACTGGTGAATTGTGAGCATGTGTTGTAAGTCAAGTGATTTTGTCTATCTACTGTTTGTTTGTTGGAATGTCACTTATCCGCACAAGTCACTTGTTTATATTTTAGTGATCAATGCGATTAATCATCAGTCATGCACTTATTGACAATTCTTAATCACCAGTTAAGCACTTATCAATAATAATCGGTTCGTCGATCCTTGCGTGCGGCAGCCTGTGGGGACTTGATGGTCCCGCGCTCCCGTACATCGATGAGGACAAACCGTGCCTTCTCACGCATTAGACCATCATACTGGAACACTCTTCCTTTACAACTTCGCAACATTGCACTGCTTGCAGCCAACTTTTCTAAATGACTGAAATCGCATTTGTTTAGATCTGTTGGGTAGCTACGTTTAGCGCCTTTGAGAGGTTCTCATAAGGCGCTATATAAATAGCCTAATACATACATAATTGTGTATATTTATTATTTGGTCACATTTGTATCACCACAGTGTATATTTTGGTCATATTCTTTCTGTGCCGTCAAGTACTTGTATACACTGTATTTTGGTTGTATTCTTATAACCAGTCGAGTACTTGTTCTCAAGTACTTGTGTGTATTGTATTTTGGTTGTATTCTTTATTACCAGCCAAATACTTATCAACAAATCACTTGTGTTTATTCATGTCATATTTCTAACCACCAGTTGGACACTTATTCACTAGTATTTTAGCCATATACTGATCTATAAGTCACTTGTGTGTCTTTCATTCATATTGCAGGTCAGCCACTTAACCCAAGTCAATTTGTACGTCTAAGTGATAGTCTTAATCCCAGTGGCACACTTAATCATAAGTCAAGTAGTTTTGCGTGACTGTGTGCTATCTGAGTCCATGCCACCGCTTCATGTGACCCTCCAAGGCAGGCTATCCATCTGGAGTCTCGCCGGGCTGCAAGAGCAATGCCCATCTCGTGCCAGAAATCGCCCTGCCCTGCCGGGCCACTCAGGTGTCTTTTCCCAAAACTGGTGCCGAACATTAGTGTTATATTTGAAGGCTGCCGTTTGGGATTTATGGATGCGCAACACCCATCGTCGCTCGTCCATCTGTGGCTCTTGCATCCTCGGATGCTGCTGTTGCTGCTGCTGCTGGCGCAAGGCTCCTGCCTCCGCCGCGTGTCACGGGTCCTTCGTTTCTGTGCGGATGCGGCCGTTTATCCGTTTCGTTAATGGCTTTATGATTGCGTGCTTCAGTGGGTTCGGCATTGATGCATCCGGGTCTTTTTGGACGGTCCGTCGCTCGGGACGGACCTCGAGGAGGAGGAGGAGGAGGAGCCGGGCGCTCATCCGGTTGCATGCGGATTATTTATCGGGTGCTGCTTCGAACCGACGCTCGTTTTTCTCCGGTCCTGTTCTCTGCGAAAGGAAACAATTGATGGGTGACTCTGAGACCGTGTCTGGATGGGTTTTGTCTGCTTGCGATGATTGCAGATAGGCTGATGCTGCCAGAAAATCCCTTGGCAAGCAGTTCGTCGTCGTCGCCGCTCGCACGACGAGGCTGCGCCATGTCGCTGTCTCTTTGGTAGACATGGAAGAGGAGTTAGCGTCGTTACTGATGATCTGCTGACAGATGCTGCTTATAAATATCTGGTTTATCTCGTCTCATGTTTATCTGTGTGGCAGCTGTATGGCCACATTCTGCTGTACAGAATTTATGTCTAGTGACTGCAAATACTTGTTTGTGGTTAGTTTCGAATTTGAACATTTCTCGTTAAGGACCTGTGTGGTCAAAACTCAGCCCATATAGGTTGACAGTTGAGGCTCATATGTAACAGAAAGCTGGTTACTTGGTGACTTGTTGCTCTCAGACTGGGAATATCCTTAGAGATACAGCTGACATGTGCTTCTTGCTTGGAACCATGAAGATAATTCTTTTCTTGCTTTTGACCTGCGATGGTTGTAATTCTGCGCAATTCTAAAGTTCTGATATGTAATTTTCTGCTGGAGCAGTTTAATACAACGAGATTCCAGTTGTCCCGATCAGAGGTGGAATTCTAGAATTCTGTTCTGTGACTGTAGAAATCTCATCAGATTGATGAGCTGGGCAAAGAAAGTGACAGTATAAGTGTAAGTGTTTTCATCTGATATCTAAAGCAGATTGACAAAGAAAGCTTTAACTGTGGTGAGAGGTTTTTGCAAGTTTGACTATAGTCAGTGGATAAACTGATAGTAAACAAGTGGAAAATTTAGACCTGGCTGTGTACGAATCATTCCACTAATGGAGCTGGAATTAATTTCTTTGCAGAGGGTTACACCAGAATAGTCTTCTTCAGGTCTGTAAGGTTTCAATTTTGTGTTCTTGGTTTTGGTCATGTGGAAGATGCTCAGGGCAACGTTCAGTGAAACTGGAAATCATATCGTCCAAAGATAGTCAGATAAAGTTGCTGCCCCTGGCCTAGCTGAACCAATGTCTGAAATTTGGCTTTGACTGTTAACTAAGACTGTTTCATATCAACTGAAGCATTCTAAGCCTGTTTCATGTTGGAATAATATAATGCCTGCACATTGAAATAAATAAATTGGTGCAATTCTATGTGGAAGCATTCAAAGTTGGTCCAGTAAAAGGACATCTCAAATCCTATAAAAGTCTTTGCAGTGATATATAAAGAGAGTTGTGAGAGTTGCCTGTGTGCAAAAGTTAGAGTGTATAGATACTCGGAAAATATATTAGAGGCTTTTGGATTTTCAGAAGGTGCTTCGAGAGTTGTCACTTGTAACTATCGGTCTCATTATCTCAGTTATCTAAAGATGTGTAAGAAGAGACAACCAAAGCAAGAACTTTTCTGAATCGGAGCGTTGAAACTCACTGCTTCACTGTTATTTGTCACATTTGAAAACGTCGTCTAAGGTTACTTTCCAATCTGATTGGCTGCTTTGTCAATATTGGACGGATCCACGATTCGGGGTTTTCAACAGTTTTATGCAGTAGCAACATGAATGGGCTTTACAGGAATTCTTGGATTGGATTGGGTTCGATTGAGGTTCCCCAGTGGGATTGTCAGCCACATGTGTGTGACATGTTCTGGTGCCAATAGTCCTTGAAATTATCACAGGAACGATTCACTCTGCCGCTGCGGATGTCCACTTCATTGCAGCCAGCACTGATCAGTCTGCTTGCCACTATTCCTCTCCAGAGAGATGTCGCGGATGGAATGATACTTCTCGGATCGTTAGGGTTCGTTTGATTGGCCGTCACGCACCAGTCTTTATACGAAATGGGTAGTTTCGGACAAGCTGCTGGACTGAGATTTCACTTTGGCGTAAGTATTGCCAAACCCTCGTGCATTTAGATAGCTCTTTCTGAATATATATATTCCTCTGCCTTCCTGTGCAATTAATTCTGAAGGCAATGCAAATAAGACTTGTGGCGCTATCTTAATCTGGGATTCTAGTTTTATTAGATATATGCCAAATGCAGTTCCTATAATATACAGTTATGTAATATGCAAGCTATGTGATGTATTTATGTGTATATGACTATACATACTGTGCATGCAACTGGTGAGACTTTCTGTTTTCAATATGTTCTAGTGTTAAGTGGTTGTTGGCTCTGCAGTGGTTTTATTTGTTACGTTCACATTTGGACAGATTCTTAATTTTCATTTTCCTTATTCGGTGCATTAACCTATCTTGAAACTTATTTCAAAGTTCAGTTTCATGTGTTTGGATGAGTTTATAATGTAATGCACTTTTCTAGATTCATATTTATTGATATTGATTCAGGTTTATGTTCCATGATTGTTAGCACAGAAGTACTAGAGCGCCTCTGAGTAGATATCTTGAAGGGCGCCATATTAAGTATCTATGATTGATTGATCGATTGATTGATTGACTTATGTTCATCAAGACATACAAAGACTTAGAACTTATATGTTTTATTATCAGGAGGTTAAATATTTTCTGAACCAGTTTAAATCACTCTCTTATGGGTGTGGAATATTTAACGAATTCAATGTTGGTCTTTGCCTTTATTTAGCAGATATATGCTACAGGAGGCAGAGTAGACATTATTTTTCAGATGTGTAGAGTGGTCATGGAGTTATAAAATTGTCCTTCCAGAGCCCTGACAATAGGGACTGGACATATTTATGTGTAGGGTTGCCAGACGTCCGGCAAAAGGAGAACATGAGCTATTATTTTGTGGCAGTTTTACCGTTTTTATATGCGCATGTTGCCACTAAGGTCGCCTGAAGGCTAGAGGGCCTAACCCCAGGCCCAATCGATTCACAATTTTACATACTATTTTATGTGTTATGTTTCAGTGTATCGATGGTCAAAGTGCTAATTTAATTGTTCAAGTTGACTTGATTTCTTGGTTACTCAGGAGACCGTTTGGATCTGGATTGAAACAGTCAATGCATCCTCCTCATTTTTCCTCCTTTCCGGTTTTCTGTGCCCTCCTTTAGCTACCCTTATTTATATAGCACGTTTCTGCAGGGTTTCTGCACAATGTAAACCTTGGAGCAAATGCTCTATCCAGGAAATAAGGGTGTGAGAAATTTCAAATAGAGAATTAGAGATCTCGTCTCTGTTTTTGGGATTTTAGGAATTATGGGCAGCTTAAAAAGGGGAGGGAAAGGAGATAGGATGGGGATTGGGGACATTACCCCATTGACTTTAATTAGATGGAGCCTCTGCTCCACTGAGATACCTACTTAGTTGTGCTCCAGATGGCGCAATCACACATTAACTTGATGAATCAAATTGCATGAAGAGAGGGTAAACCAGTTGACCTTAGGTCAATGAAAGCATCTTGACAATGAATCGTTATTTTCATCTGATGCCAAGGGATTCGCACATAAACAGAAGTGTCTGACTGATGCCACAGCCTCAGATGTTCGTCTCATTGCATGTGCGCGTGGTGGCACCGAATGGAGACTTATTGTTGTCTTGTCGAGCAATGGTCGCAACATGTTGTGGTATAACATCCGGAGACATTAAGACGGCACTCAATGCCACCCCACTAGGGGGCGCAGAACTGACCAAATTGAGGACTGGACCTCGGAGTACACCGAATGCTTAAAGTATGAGATTCCTACATCCAACGGAAAAAGTTCGGATGTCATTGTTCATATGGTGGACAAGTGCAGCGTTTGCGACTTCCGTTGTGTCGAGGTCACGAATTGCACTTGAAGCCATGAAAATGTCTCGTGTGGACATGTTGAGATGAGAAAACTATATGAGGCATACGATGAATGACTGATGGCAAAGGCAGACATTGCTTTTCAGTCAGTCTGTTGCAAGACGACGGACATATTATTATTATCAGTGATGTCTGAATTATAAGTAAGTCATCACATGTCGTCTTGCAGACGTTTCTGAATAGTTATCTTGAAGAGGCGCTATATGAACTGCATTGATTGATTCATTTCATCAAGAAGTCAGGACTCCTGTCATTGACATTAACTGGTTGACTAGTGGTTTACTGACTTCGTTTTAGAAAATAGTCTCTAGGTGTTTGAATGTTGTATTGTCAAGTTAGAGGTTGAGGTTTCAAGTCCCTGAAAATTCAGAATGAAGCTTAAAAATATTATGTCTTCTAGCATCTCGTTGATTCAGACAGCTTTAAATGAGCAGGTCATTTTATAGCAGTGGGAATATCACCTACCCTTTTACACTGAGGGTGACTAAAAATGAAGACCAGAGCCGTTCATACCTGGCGTCGGTGGCTTAATGAAGTGGTCTTTCTTTTGTAGTGGACTTATTTTTCACCTGTACAGATTGCGCTAGAGTTCAATAAGGACGGACTTTTGTTGTTGGCCAATCGATGACTAGCAGAAAGGCTTGTAGATTGATTGATTGATTGATTGATTGATTGGTCTGCTGACTCTGCTCTTGAGAGATGAACTGAATGATTTAGTGATCCTCTAAGTGTTTGAGCAACTGTACAGACTTTATTTTATGTCTGAGAACTGCAGACACTAATGTGGCTCAATACTTCAATACATCTGAGTTGTCTGATCATGAAATGTTGGCACTGTTGTCTAAATTTTGACCGTTTGCCGTTGTCAGACAGTATATGACTATAAAGGGTTCTAGGTTTGTTGGTGTCTCCTTTTAGTGGACATTTCTTTTTTTTGAGTGCAGCTGAGTGATTGAGAATTTTATGTAGTGTGCATGATTTGTCAGGTCCCTTTCATTTCGATTGATTGATTTTGTTTATATTCTAGCGGTTTTATTGATTTCGGCAGACGACTTTGAGAGATGGTGACTGTTGTTGGCTTTCAAATTTTCTTTTGTTCATCTCTTGGGTGGTTGCCCCAAACCATGGGACCTGTTCTCCTAAGAAGGGCAAAGATGAGAGATGACTGACGGGAGAAAAATAGCCACAGATGAACCTGAGAGATGAGTTGTTTGCAGATTTGTGTTGTTATTGAAGTCAAAGTTATTTTGAAAAGAATTGCTTTTACTGGTCTGTGTGAACAAAAAGTTTTTGCCATCTAATATGATTATCCACGGTCTGTTGTAGCTCCTTTATATAATGTGCAAGGCTATGACTGCTTTCAAGTGTTCTATTGCAATCCTTTGGTCATAACTAGCGGATTTTCATACCAGAGGCTGGAAGTCTGGATTGCAGTATATGATCGTTAGTTGTGTTGTTATATTATCTGTGCTGTTGTTTGCATATTGTCTCTTTGCCTGTAGTCCAGTATCTATTGCTGTCCTCATATAAATTTCCTTTGTCAGTGCTTAAATTGAGGATGTAGGTAATGCTGATTTAGGTAGAGGCCAATGCCCTTTGCTGATTTCTTATATTGTTTAGTGTCTGATGTTTTGTAAAGTTTATCTACAAAGCCCTCAAAAGTAAGTCTGTGATTGTGGCTGTCAAGGAAATTGAAACTGATGCATATTGAGAGAACACGGAAAAGCATATTGAGCTGTGGTGATATTAATGTTGAAAGGATGATGGTTCCAAAGGTATGAAGGTCCATCATATGAGAGTGCAGGAATTATTGCTGCTTCTGACATTGTTATTATGAACAATTGGTAATGTGTCTGATATCACACAGAAATGTGAATCTGAGTTGTGTTTATCCAACAGTGTGCTGCTAAGGTGGTTACGCTGACAGCCATTGAAAAATAGTGAGTTTTGGATGAGTTTTTAAAAGAGATTGTGCATTTGGACTAAAGTAGACTTCAGTTCTTTTGTTATGGCTTCTGTTTTGTCTAGTTGTTGTTTCCTTACATTTCATTTGCTTCTTTTTGACCCTTTAATGACCAGCGAGTAGTAAAGCGTAAGGCATAATCAATAACGTTGGTCGTTAGGGGTTAAGTGTTTCAATCTGAAAAGACACATGACTTTAGGGAAGTCATAGAAACATGGTCCTAGCAAATATGCACTGTGACTCCATCCAGAGGATGAAATCTAAGTCAGTTCTCATATGTGATTTGTTCTATCAGAAGCAGGCTTATGTCGCAGAACACAATTTCGAGAAAACGGCCAAAAATGACATGCAGGGTCAATAATGTGTGTTATAAGTTTGAATCAAATTCGAGTCACAAATTTATCACTTTATCAAAAAATGTGATTTCATGATGAAATCTTGTGTTCTATTCCGCTATAATCACATTATTGTATAAGATTTTGACAAAAATAAATGAAACCCGACCATTTTAATGCGATTTTATTGGTTTAGGCATTCTCGTGATACAAGACTTCAGATTAATATATCATCGGTTCTTCTGGAGGTATCTTAATAATTTTTGCACTGTTAGAAAAGTGATTTACTATTGAAATATAAAATGCTAAATTTCGCCAAAATGCGACTTTGGCCTGCTTTTGATAGAGCAGCTATTGACGTTTCCAGCTGTTGCTTGTTTTGGTGACAGGTTTTTGCTGACCGCCCAGAGGTGACCAGCGAATTGAAGATGACAGCAGATGTGCCCTTAACGCTCACTACCTCTTGCAACTTTGTCTTGTGTCTAAATGCTACTCCATGCTCAAGTTGATTCTTTGTTGAGATAGGTTAAAGGTCCATTGGTCTAATCAATGATACAATTGAATTTAATATCCTATATAGGTAGTCAGTTTAAGAATTCGTCTTTTCAGACATTAGGACATCTGAAGAAAGATTTGAAGGCCATTCTCATGGCACTTGCGAAAGGCTAAAAAGCTGTTAAATAGCTCTGTGTAACTGTGATTGTAATATATTGCAAACCCTATGTTACGCCACCGCTGCTTGCCGATTAGTCTGACAATGAAAGACGTCAGGGCTCGAAATGCACATCGTTTATCAAATCGATTCCAGAACGGTTTGAACCATGTCGTGCATTGCAGCCATTACTCTTAACACCACTTTATGTAATGTTTGCCTGACTGGCTGGCATACACTATGATGTACACTGGGACGGTTTGTGATTTGTGTGTGGTTCTCCTTTTTACGGGCCCTCGTTCGCTTGTTTTCAACCTCTAAGGACTTGCAATGTGGAGTTTCTCTTCTCGATATGCATTAGTGAGATGGATTTTGGACTGGGAAAGTAAACCTTTGCATTAGTGAGATGGATTTTGCACTGGGAAAGTAAACCTTTGTATTAGTGAGATGGATTTTACACTGGGAAAGTAAACCTTTGCATTAGTCAGATGGATTTTGCACTGTTGAATTAAACCTTTGCATTAGTTAGATGGATTTTGCACTGTTGAATTAAACCTTTGCATTAGTCAGATGGATTTTGCACTGTTGAATTAAACCTTTGCATTAGTTAGATGGATTTTGCACTGTTGAATTAAACCTTTGCATTAGTGAGGTGGATTTTACACTGGGAAAGTACACCTTTGCATTAGTGAGATGGATTTTACACTGGGAGAGTGAACCTTTGGGCACATGATGAAATTGTAAGCCGAAAATCTTCTCTTTGTACGAGTGGCACTGTGGATTTGGCATTGTCAGGTAGTGATTGAATAATGCACACTTTGAATTTGACAAGTTTAATTGTGTCTATATCTGGTATAAGAAACAGACACTAACCAAAAGATCTGTGCGTTATGTCTAAACGTCATGGCCTCATCATCACTTGTCATCCGTGCACTCACACATATATAAATAGACTTTTTAACAACGAGCTGCTTACACATGCACCACATTTCTTGGTAAGGATGAAAAAGCTTACAGAGTAGAGTGTCTTGAATCGGTAGTTCTCCCATCCTCCAACCCACCCAATTCATTCCACCCTGATGTTACTCCTGATCCATTTGGATGCGATCCTATGTCACCCATCCTCCAAACCACCCAATTCATTCCACCCTGATGCTACTCCTGATTCATTCTGATGCCATCCTATGTCACCCATCCTCCAACCAACCCAATTCATTCCACCCAGAAGCTACTGCTGATTCATTCGGATGCCATCCTATGTCACCCATTTTCCAACCCACAAAATTCATTCCAACCTGATGCCACTCCTGTATCATTTGGATACCATCCTTTGTCACCCATTCTCCAACTCACCCAATTCATTCCACCCTGATGCTACTCCTGATTCATTCGGATGCCATCCAAAGTCACCCATTCTCCAACCCACCCAATTCGTTTCAACTTGATGCCACTCCTGATTCTTTCGGATGCCATCCTATGTCATCCGTTCTCCAACCCACCGAATTCATTCCAACCTGATGTCATTCCTGATTCATTCGGATGCCATTTTATATGACCCATTCTTAAACCCAATTCATTCCACCCTGATGCTATTGCTTTTCCTGATTCATTCAGTTGCCAACCTACGTTATCAATCCTCCAACCCACCCTCTTCATTCCACCCTGATGCTATTCCTGATCCATTTGGAAGCCATCCTACATCACACATCCTCCAATCAACTCAATTCATTCCACTCTGATGCTACTCCTGATTCATTCGGATGCCATCCTATGTCACCTATTCTTCAACCAACCCAATTCATTCCACTCTGATGCTACTCCTGATTCATTCTGATGTCCACCTATGTCACCCTTCCTCCAACCATCCCAATTCACTCCACCCTGATGCTGCTCCTGATTCATTCGGATGCCATCATATGTCACCCATCCTCGAACCCACACAATTCATTCCACCGTGATGCCACTCCTGATTCATTCGGATGCCATCCTATGTCACCCATTCTCCAACCCACCCAATTCATTCCAACTTGTTGCCACTCCTGATTCATTCGGATGCCACCCAATGTCACCCATCCTCGAACCCACACAATTCTTTCCACCCTGATGCCACTTCTGATTCATTCAGATGCCATCCTATGTCACCCATTCTCCAACCCACCCAATTCATTCCAACTTGTTGCCACTCCTGATTCATTCGGATGCCATCCATTGTCACCTATTTTCCAACCAACCCAAATTATTCCACCCTGATGCCATTCCTGATTCATTCGGATGCCATCCTATATCACCCGTTCTCCAACCCACCGAATTCATTCCACTCTGATGCTACTCCTGATTCATTCTGATGTCCACCTATGTCACCCTTCCTCCAACCATTCCAATTCATTCCACCCTGACGCCACTCCTGATTCATTCGGATGCCATCCTATGTCACCCATTCTCCAACCCACCCAATTCATTCCAACTTCTTGCCACTCCTGATCCATTCGGATGCCATCCTACGTTATCCATCCTCCAACCCACCGAATTCATTCCAACTTGATGCCACTCCTGATTCATTCGAATGCCATCCATTGTCACCCATTTTCCAACCAACCCAAATCATTCCACCCTTATGCCACTCCTGATTCATTCGGATGCAATCTTATGTCACCTATCCTTCAACCAACCCAATTCATTCCACTCTGATGCTACTCCTGATTCATTCTGATGTCCACCTATGTCTGCCTTCCTCCAACCATCCCAATTCATTCCACCCTGACGCCACTCCTGATTCATTCGGATGCCATCCTATGTCACCCATTCTCCAACCCACCCAATTCATTCCAACTTGTTGCCACTCCTTATTCATTCGGATGCCATCCTATGTCACCCATCCTCGAACCCACACAATTCATTCCACCCTGATGCCACTCCTGATTCATTCGGATGCCATCCATTGTCACCCATTTTCCAACCAACCCAAATCATTCCACCCTGATGCCATTCCTGATTCATTCGGATACCATCCTTTACACCCATCCTCCGACCAACCCAATTCATTCCAACTTGTTGCCACTCCTGATCCACTCGGATGCCATCCTCCATTATCCATCCCCCAACCTACCCAATTCATTCCACCCTGATGCCACCCCTGATTCATTCGGATGCCATCCTATGTCACCCGTTCTCCAACCCACCCAATTTATTCCAACCTGATGCCATTCCTGATTCATTCGGATGCCATCCTTTGTCACCCATCCTCCAATCCTATGTCACCCGTTCTCCAAACCACCGAATTCATTCCAACCTGATGCCATTCCTGATTCATTCGGATGCCATCCTTTGTCACCCATCCTCCAACCAACCCAATTCTTTCCACCCTGATGTCATTCCTGATTCATTCGGATGCCATCTTATGTCACCCGTTCTCCAACCCACCCAATTCATTCCATCCTGATGTCATTCCTGATTCATTCGGATGCCATCGTATGTCACACATTCTTAAACCCACCCAATTCATTCCACCCTGA
Organism: Bimastos eiseni; assembly: GCA_959347315.1. Classification (NCBI taxonomy): domain Eukaryota; kingdom Metazoa; phylum Annelida; class Clitellata; order Crassiclitellata; family Lumbricidae; genus Bimastos; species Bimastos eiseni. The sequence goes on from OY365815.1 coordinate 11,428,145, forward strand.
TGCCATTCCTGATTCATTCGGATGCCATCCTATGTCACCCATTCTCCAACCCACCCAATTCGTTCCAACTTGATGCCACTCCCGATTCATTCGGATGCCATCCTATGTCATCCGTTCTCCAACCCACCCAATTCATTCCAACCTGATGTCATTCCTGATTCATTCGGATGCCATCGTGTGTCACTAATTCTTTACCCCACCCAATTCATTATCCCCGATGCCACTCCTATTTCATTCGGATGCCATCCTATGTCACCGATCCTCCAACCAACCCAATTCATTCCACTCTGATGCTGCTCCTGATTCATTCTGATGCCCACCTATGTTGCCCTTCCTCCAACCAATCCAATTCATTCCATTCTGATGCTGCTTCTGATTCATTCGGATGCCATCCTATGTCACCCATCCTCGAACCAACACAATTCTTTCCAACTTGTTGCCACTCCTGATTCATTCGGATGCCATCCTATGGGACCCATCCTCCAACCAACCCAATTCATTCCACCCTGACGCCACTCCTGATTCATTTGGATGTCATCCTACATCACCCATCCTCCAAACCTCCCAATTCATTCCACCCTGATGCTACTCCTGATCCATTCTGATGCCATCCTATGTCACCCTTCCTCCAACCAGCCCAATTCATTTAACCCTGATGCTATTCCTGATTCATTCGGATGCCATCCTATGTCACCCATTCTCCAACTCACCCAATTCATTATCCCCGATGCCACTCCTGATTCATTCAGATGGCATCCTATGTCACCGATCCTCCAACCAACCCGATTCATTCCTCCCTGATGCTACTCATGATCTATTCGGAGCCATCCTATGTCGCCCATCCTCCAACCCACACAATTTATTCCACCCTGATGCTACTCCTGATTCATTCGGATACCATCCAATGTCACCCATTCTCCAACCCACCCAATTCGTTCCAACTTGATACCAGTCCTGATTCATTCGGATGCCATCCTATGTCACCCGTTCTCCAACCCATGCAATTCGTTCCAACCCGATGTCAATCCTGATTCATACGGATGCCATCCTATGTCACCCGTTCTCCAGCCCACCCAATTCATTCCATCCTGATGTCATTCCTGATTCATTCGCATGCCATCGTATGTCACACATTCTTAAACCCACCCGATTCATTCCTCCCTGATGCTACTCATGATCTATTCGGAGCCATCCTATGTCGCCCATCCTCCAACCCACACAATTTATCCCACCCGGATGCTACTCCTGATTCATTCGGATACCATCCAATGTCACCCATTCTCCAACCCACCCAATTCGTTCCAACTTGATACCAGTCCTGATTCATTCGGATGCCATCCTATGTCACCCGTTCTCCAACCTATGCAATTCGTTCCAACCCGATGTCAATCCTGATTCATTCGGATGCCATCCTATGTCACCCGTTCTCCAGCCCACCCAATTCATTCCATCCTGATGTCATTCCTGATTCATTCGCATGCCATCGTATGTCACACAATCTTAAACCCACCCAATTCATTCCACCCTGATGCCACTCCTGATTCATTCGGATGCCATCCTATGTCACCCATTCACCAACCCACCCAATTCGTTCCAACTTGATGCCACTCCTGATTCTTTCGAATGCCATCATATGTCATCCGTTCTCCAGTCCACCCAATTCATTCCATCCTGATGTCATTCCTGATTCATTCCCATGCCATCGTATGTCACACATTCTTAAACCCACCCAATTCATTCCACCCTGAAGCTACTTCTGATTCATTCGGATGCCATCTTATGTCACCCATTCTCCAACCCACCCAATTCGTTCCAACTTGATGCCACTCCTGATTCTTTCGAATGCCATCATATGTCATCCGTTCTCCAACCCACCCAATTCATTCCAGCCTGATGTCATTCCTGATTCATTCGGGTGCCATCGTATGTCACTAATTCTTGACCTCACCCAATTCATTATCCCCGATGCCACTCCTATTTGATTCGGATGCCATCCTATGTCGCCCATCCTCCAACCCACACAATTTATTCCACCCTGATGCCACTCTGATTCGTTCTGATGCCATCCTACATCGCCCATCCTCCAACCCACCCAATTCATCCCACCCGGATGCTACTCCTGATTCATTCGGATACCATCCAATGTCACCCATTCTCCAACCCACCCAATTCGTTCCAACTTGATACCAGTCCGGAATCATTCGGATGCCATCCTATGTCACCCGTTCTCCAACCTATGCAATTCGTTCCAACCCGATGTCAATCCTGATTCATTCGGATGCCATCCTATGTCACCCGTTCTCCAGCCCACCCAATTCATTCCATCCTGATGTCATTCCTGATTCATTCGGATGCCATCCTTTGTCACCCATCCTCCAACCAACCCAATTCTTTCCACTCTGATGTCATTCCTGATTCATTCGGATGCCATCCTATGTCATACATTCTTAAAACCATCCAATTCATTCCACCCCGATGCTAGTCCTGATTCATTCGTATGTCACTAATTCTTGACCCCACCCAATTCATTATCCCCGATGCCACTCCTGTTTCATTCGGATGCCATCCTATGTCATCCGTTCTCCAACCAACCCAATTCATTCCACTCTGATGCTACTCGTGATTCATTCTGATGCCCACCTATGTCGCCCTTCCTCCAACCAACCCAATTCATTCCAACTTATTGCCACTCCTGATTCATTCGGATGCCATCTATTGTCGCCCATTCTCCAACCAACCCGATTCATTCCACCCTGACGCCACTCCTGATTCATTCGGATGTCATCCTATGTCACCCATTCTCCAACCCACCCAATTCATTCCAATTTGATGCCACTCCTGTTTCATTCGGATGCCATCCTTTGTTACCCATCTTCCAACCAACCCAATTCATTCCACCCTGATCCACTTCTTATTCATTCGGATGCCATCCTATGTCACTTATTCTCCAAGCAACCCAATAGATTCCACCCTAATGCTACTTCTGATCCATTCGGATGCCATCCTATGTCACCCATTCTCCATCCCACCCAATTCATTCCACCCTAATGCTACTCCTGATTCATTCGGATGCCATCCTACGTTTACCATACTCCAACCCACCGAATTTATTCCAGCCTGATGCTATTCCTGATTCATTCGGCTGCCATCCAATGTCACCCGTTCTCCAACCCACCCAATTCATTCCAACCTGATGCCATTCCTGATTCATTCGGATGCCATCCTTTGTCACCCATCCTCCAACCAACCCAATTCTTTCCACTCTGATGTCATTCCTGATTCATTCGGATGCCATCCTATGTCATACATTCTTAAAACCATCCAATTCATTCCACCCCGATGCTAGTCCTGATTCATTCGGATGCCATCCTATGTCACCCATTCTCCAACCCACCCAATTCATTCCAACTTGATGCCACTCCTGATTCATTCGGATGTCATCCTACATCACCCATCCTCCAAACCCTCCAATTCATTCCGCCCTGATGCTACTCCTGATCCATTCTGATGCCCAGCTATGCCACCCATCCTCCAACCCACCCAATTCATTTAACCCTGATGCTACTCCTGATTCATTCTGATGCCATCCTATGTCACCCTTCCTCCAACCAGCCCAATTCATTCCACCCTGAAGCCATTCCTGATTCATTCGGATGCCATCCTATGTCACCCATTCTTGAACCCACCCAATTCATTATCCCCGATGCCAATCCTGATTCAGTCAGTTGCCATCCTATGTCGCCGATCCTCCAACCAACCCGATTCATTCCTCCCTGATGCTACTCATGATCTATTCGGAGCCATCCTGTGTCGCCCATCCTCCAACCCACACAATTTATTCCACCCTGATGCCACTCCTGATTCATTCGGATGTCATCCTATGTCACCCATTCTCCAACCCACCCAATTCATTCCAATTTGATGCCACTCCTGTTTCATTCGGATGCCATCCTTTGTTACCCATCTTCCAACCAACCCAATTCATTCCACCCTGATCCACTTCTTATTCATTCGGATGCCATCCTATGTCACTTATTCTCCAAGCAACCCAATAGATTCCACCCTAATGCTACTTCTGATCCATTCGGATGCCATCCTATGTCACCCATTCTCCATCCCACCCAATTCATTCCACCCTAATGCTACTCCTGATTCATTCGGATGCCATCCTACGTTTACCATACTCCAACCCACCGAATTTATTCCAGCCTGATGCTATTCCTGATTCATTCGGCTGCCATCCAATGTCACCCGTTCTCCAACCCACCCAATTCATTCCAACCTGATGCCATTCCTGATTCATTCGGATGCCATCCTTTGTCACCCATCCTCCAACCAACCCAATTCTTTCCACTCTGATGTCATTCCTGATTCATTCGGATGCCATCCTATGTCATACATTCTTAAAACCATCCAATTCATTCCACCCCGATGCTAGTCCTGATTCATTCGGATGCCATCCTATGTCACCCATTCTCCAACCCACCCAATTCATTCCAACTTGATGCCACTCCTGATTCATTCGGATGTCATCCTACATCACCCATCCTCCAAACCCTCCAATTCATTCCGCCCTGATGCTACTCCTGATCCATTCTGATGCCCAGCTATGCCACCCATCCTCCAACCCACCCAATTCATTTAACCCTGATGCTACTCCTGATTCATTCTGATGCCATCCTATGTCACCCTTCCTCCAACCAGCCCAATTCATTCCACCCTGAAGCCATTCCTGATTCATTCGGATGCCATCCTATGTCACCCATTCTTGAACCCACCCAATTCATTATCCCCGATGCCAATCCTGATTCAGTCAGTTGCCATCCTATGTCGCCGATCCTCCAACCAACCCGATTCATTCCTCCCTGATGCTACTCATGATCTATTCGGAGCCATCCTGTGTCGCCCATCCTCCAACCCACACAATTTATTCCACCCTGATGCCACTCCTGATTCCTTCGGATGCCATCCTTTGTCACCCGTTCTCCAACCCACCGAATTCATTCCAACCTGATGCCATTCCGGATTCATTCGGATGTCATCCTTTGTCACCCATCCTCTAACCAACCCAATTCATTTAACCCTGATGCTACTCCTGATTCATTCGGATGCCATCCTATGTCACCCATTCTCCAGCCCACCCAATTCATTCCACCCTAATGCTACTCCTGATTCATTCGGATGCCATCCTATGTCACCCTTTCTCAAACCCACCCAATTCATTCCACCCTGATTCCACTCCTGATTCATTCTGATGCCCACCTCTGTCGCCCTTGCTCCAACCAACCCAATTCATTCCACCCTGATGCTGCTCCTGATTCATTCGGATGCCATCCTATGTCACCCGTTCTCCAACCTATGCAATTCGTTGCAACCCGATGTCAATCCTGATTCATTCGGATGCCATCCTATGTCACCCGTTCTCCAGCCCACCCAATTCATTCCATCCTGATGTCATTCCTGATTCATTCGCATGCCATCGTATGTCACACAATCTTAAACCCACCCAATTCATTCCACCCTGATGCTACTCCTGATTCATTCGGATGCCATCCTATGTCACCCATTCTCCAACCCACCCAATTCGTTCCAACTTGATGCCACTCCTGATTCTTTCGAATGCCATCATATGTCATCCGTTCTCCAGTCCACCCAATTCATTCCATCCTGATGTCATTCCTGATTCATTCTCATGCCATCGTATGTCACACATTCTTAAACCCACCCAATTCATTCCACCCTGAAGCTACTTCTGATTCATTCGGATGCCATCTTTTGTCACCCATTCTCCAACCCACCCAATTCGTTCCAACTTGATGCCACTCCTGATTCTTTCGAATGCCATCATATGTCATCCGTTCTCCAACCCACCCAATTCATTCCAACCTGATGTCATTCCTGATTCATTCGGGTGCCATCGTATGTCACTAATTCTTGACCTCACCCAATTCATTATCCCCGATGCCACTCCTATTTGATTCGGATGCCATCCTATGTCGCCCATCCTCCAACCCACACAATTTATTCCACCCTGATGCCACTCTGATTCATTCGGATGCCATCCTACATCGCCCATCCTCCAACCCACCCAATTCATCCCACCCGGATGCTACTCCTGATTCATTCGGATACCATCCAATGTCACCCATTCTCCAACCCACCCAATTCGTTCCAACTTGATACCAGTCCTGATTCATTCGGATGCCATCCTATGTCACCTGTTCTCCAACCTATGCAATTCGTTCCAACCCGATGTCAATCCTGATTCATTCGGATGCCATCCTATGTCACCCGTTCTCCAGCCCACCTAATTCATTCCATCCTGATGTCATTCCTGATTCATTCGCATGCCATCGCATGTCACACAATCTTAAACCCACCCAATTCATTCCACCCTGATGCTACTCCTGATTCCTTCGGATGCCATCCTATGTCACCCATTCTCCAACCCACCCAATTCGTTCCAACTTGATGCCACTCCTGATTCATTCTGATGCCCACCTATGTCGCCCTTCCTCCAACCAACCCAATTCATTGCACCCTGATGCTGCTCCTGATTCATTCGGATGCCATCCTATGTCACCCATCCTCGAACCCACACAATTCATTCCAACTTATTGCCACTCCTGATTCATTCGGATGCCATCCTATGTCACTTATTCTCCAACCAACCCAATTCATTCCACCCTAATGCTACTCCTGATCCATTCGGATGCCATCCTACGTTTACCATACTCCAACCCACCGAATTCATTCCAGCCTGATGCCATTCCGGATTCATTCGGATGCCATCCTATGTCACCCATCCTCGAACCCACACAATTCATTCCACCCTGATGCCACTCCGGATTCATTCGGATGCCATTCTATGTCACCCATCCTCGAACCCACACAATTCATTCCAACTTGTTGCCACTCCTGTTTCTTTCGGATGCCATCCTTTGTCACCCATCCTCCAACCAACCCAATTCTTTCCACTCTGATGCCACTCCTGATTCATTCGGATACGATCCTATGTCACCCATTCTCCAACCCATCCAATTCTTTCAACCCTGATGCCACTCCTGATCCATTCGGATGCCATCCTACTTTATCCATCTCCAACCCACCCAATTCATTCCAGCTTGATGCCACTCCTGATTCATTCGGATGCCATCCTTTGTCACCCGTTCTCCAACCCACCGAATTCATTCCAACCTGATGCCATTCCGGATTCATTCGGATGTCATCCTTTGTCACCCATCCTCCAACCAACCCAATTCATTTAACCCTGATGCTACTCCTGATTCATTCGGATGCCATCCTATGTCACCCATTCTCCAACCCACCCAATTCATTCCACCCTAATGCTACTCCTGATTCATTCGGATGCCATCCTATGTCACCCTTACTCAAACCCACCCAATTCATTCCACCCTGATGCCATTCCTGATTCATTGGGATGCCATCCTATGCCACCCATCCTCCAACCAACCCAATTCATTTCACCCTGATGCTACTCCTGATTCATTCGGATGCCATCCTATGTCACCCATTCTCCAACCCACCCAATTCATTCCAACTTGATGCCACTCCTGATTCATTCGGATGCCATCCTTTGTCACCCATCCTCCAACCAACCCAATTCATTCCACCCTGATGCCACTCCTGATTCATTCGGATGCCATTCTATGTCACCCATCCTCGAACCCACACTATTCATTCCACGTTGATGCCACTCCTGATTCATTCAGATGCCATCCATTGTCGCCCATCCTCCAATCCACACAATTCATTTCACCCTGATGCTACTCCTGATTGATGCCATCCTACGTTATCCATCCTTCATCGTCCCATCACTAATGCTGATGGATTTGCCATTGTCTTCGTCTTGTTCTTCTGTTTTTGCATCTCTGTGATGTCGGCACCAATTGTTACACGGATGACGCATGGGGGCTATTATGTAGCTATTGCGGATTCTTCAATCTCTTCAGCTGCCTCACTATTCACTCTCTTTCTCTCACCCTCTCGCGCTATTGCTATTGGCATATGTATCAGGGTCTTTCAGTCCTTTTGCAAAGTCGATATTCTCTTCATTTTGAGCTGGTTGTTGAAATTTTGAACACTAGACAACACTTACAAATAATAGACAATTGAGTCTTCTCATTGATGTCACAATGAAACGAGGCAGATCTGTGTCAATTCTGGTTATAGTGAATATTTATAGGTGCATCACATTGACCTAAGTGTTCCATGAACTTGGTTCGTGCTTTGAGGTTAGATTTCAACTTTTAATCATTGAAGACAATCAAATTTCCAGAAAACTTATCGAATTAAGAGTACGTCAACAAAGACTATTTACACCTATTGATATAATTTCAACTGGTCTGATCGAATTGATTATGATTTTGCTTATAAATGATTTCGCTTGATGTATACATCACTTGATGCTTTTTGGATAAGGCTGATAGAAGTCAGTCAATTAATTATCAGATGGATTGGGCTGTCTTTAAATGTCTCTTCTTGCATTTGTCCCTTCTTGCGTTTTCATGAGCTTAAGAAATGAATTTTAATTTAATAAAGGGCTTGTATGAAAGCAATTTAAGAACAGATCTGAATAGGAAGTGTGATTTTATGCCAGAAAAAGTTTTCCAATTACTTTCTGTTGTTGTACGGGTCCTTTTTATGCTCGGCAGGTGACATTATGATTACAGAAAAGCACGACGAAATTGCAGGATGAGACGTGTAATGACAACCGAATCCACTGATAAGTGACTTATTCCCTTATAATCTACCCTCTCACCGAAGTACTGTATTGTATATTTATCACTTTATATTGAACTGCTTATAGGCACTAGTGACATGATAGCCAGAGGCAAGTCTTAATACAAGCGGCACTCTCGCGACCAATGTTTGCACATCTTGCAATAACTCGAAGGGTTCAAAAATGTAAAACTTCTGATACGGATTATGCGATGCAAAAAGCATTGATTTAGAAATTGCAGTAAATTTGTGTTCATCCCAAGGAATATGAATCGTTCTAGAAAGATGCAGCAATTGCACCCTTGGCACTGGATATGTGCAACAATCACCTTTGAATGGTTTCGGATGCTAACTGGATGAATGTATTGTGCTTTTTTTGTGTACAATTACCAGCATTCGCAAATCTTTACACATTTGTGGCTGAAGGCACTGTAATTTGTTCATCCTCTCTGTCCATTAATTCTGGACATTTAGTCAACTTAAATCTCAACTGATTTGCTTTTCCTCATTGCCCATCTTCTGATCGTGGGGGCATCACAGATAGAAAGCTGCAGAGCTGCACCAATATAAATTTTTTCCGATTATGCCGATAGCGAGCATAGCTAATTATTAAAATTTCTGATGCTGATTGTGAATCCAATTATTTATGAATATATTTTGTTATTTTTCTGTTTGTAGCGATTGTTATGCAATTACAAATAACTTTATTACTGCATTTGCGTTGGCCGCAGTTGGATGCTACTAAGTACACGAGCGGGTACATTGTACTGTAAGATTATCTGGCGAGTGGTGGGCTGCTAAAACCATGAAAACTATTATTTTTGCCGATACTGATTACAGCCGATTGTCCTAATTATCGGCCCAGGTATGGGTAGATACAGTAGGTACGGTAGACGTATAGGTACGGCTCAACTCACGGATTTTAATTGCTTGACTTCATCCAATGGATTGTGATGTTGAAGGCAATTTGCTTAGAAGCAACCATCGATTATTGTCTTGAGTTTCCAGATTAGATTAGGCATGCGATGAAGACAGAGTCCCCAAACAGGCAACTTCAGCAACAGTTAATACAACTTGCTAATCATGCTTTCGTAACATTGCCTTTAGCTGTAAAGGAATCTGGACTGTATTGCATTCTTATGCATTGGCTACTCTGCCCACACTTGACTAGATTAGGGTAGTTTCCTCTACAAACTACAGGCGGTCAGTGCGAGCGGGGTTGCGATGCTTCGGCTGACAGTTACTGCCATTCACTGGTATTTACATGTTTGGTGTTCTACGGAGGCAGATCTTCTCCTGCGGCACTCCTAAATTTTTCAGAACCTGTAATGATCGATGTGGCATGTTTTAATCAGTACAGGCCATTCGGGAGTATGGCCTGTGCCATAGTATGGTCTCGTTCCGTTTCTGGATGTGCGGCTGTTTTCTCAGATGACTATTGTCCTACGCATTGCTCCCAACGCAGAATTAAATAAGGACCTTGGTCGCGGCAACAGGAACGATCCGTGCGAAATTGCAGGATAGCATAATTGTAAACTTATTGCCCTTATCGCGGCAAAGGTTAGGTCGAAGAGCCGCAGGATCGTTTGATTGAAGAAAACCGTTCTGTTTGGCCAAGGATGGGTTAGGAGCCTAGCAGAGTTGGTTGCTATTTAAATTATGCATGACATTGTGCTACATTGGCAAATCAATATGCCGGATTATCTCTTCAGTTCCAAATGTGCAGAACCCTAGGTACACATTCTGCACATGAGAAAACAATTCAAACTGGCTGAGATATAATTATTATGCCCTGTGTATTACGACTGCATTGCAGTATGTAGTGTAATGTAATTAAGCATTTATATTGCGACCTTTCAAGTTATCTACTCAGGCGCTCTCTGTTAAATGTTATAGTAAACGAGTAAAATACGTCTGTTAGCAAAACTATACATGGTAAGCTGAAAAGAGTCACCAGTAAGTAGTTCCCAAATTGAATTTGATCATATCAGAAGTATCATGGAGAAAGCTATTGCTTTGCTGTTTTTTGTTGTTAAAGATGCCTTTGGAACTGACGTATTTACATTATAAGCAACCTAAATCATACTCTATGCGATGCCTTTTTGAAAGTGCTGATGAGAGTGACTACCAATGTTGGTGGTGCTTTGGCGCTTTGTTACCCTGGTTTGATTCGACTGGTTTGATTCGACTGTTTTGGATATCGGCTTTCTCGGTCATGGTACAGACCATCTGGAATGTGCTGCCCCTTGCACTCAATCTCCTACCTAAGAACTGCTCGCCTGCATTTGTACATATCTGAAATCTGTCCTTTTATGCTGCGGTTGGGCTGGTTGCGCCTCTTAGATGATGTCTTGAATGTCAAGTCTTCTTGATTGATGTGATGGCCTATACTTTTCACTCCATGGTCGTTGTTCTTGACCTGTTCTCTCTGCATATTGAACGATCGCAGATCTTTTTACTTGGCATTTGTAATTGAAGTGCTTCCGTATCCGGAAAGGCAGAAGAGTTGTGAAGTGAGATTAGAAATTCATGAGTTGCTGCTATGTTTGCAGCTGCCTTCATGGCACAGCGATGATATACAAGTCGGGTTGCTTAGTTCTGCAATCACCTTCCTTTCTTCTCGTGGCTCTATCATTCTCACCTCTGCTTCTATAAGCCAATGCAGCATTACTCAGGAATCTTACATAATCTTTGTGGATATTAAGTTGTCACTGTATTTGTTAGCTTATTTAGTGAATATTAATAGTCTAAGAATAACTCAGCATTATAAAACTTGTGTAGTTTTTTTACTATAAATTTGTCACAATATTTATAACCATAACCACAGTTTTTTTTTATTGTTTCACCATCATTATACAAATGTAGGTAACAAGTTCTCTGTGAACTATGTATATAGTTTAAGCATCATTATTCATTTAGTTATAAACTAATAGCATCTGAATGAGAATTAAATTTTTCCTAAATACCATCTGATGTTACACAGAGTAATAAATAAAACAATAATGGAAAAACCCTTAAGGAACCGAGACCCCGCTAGCAGGGCCACCCAATTACGGAGATGAAATTAAGTAGTGGTGGATGACGTATTGAGTATATTCAGCAATGTGGTCAAGTTACTAGACTTAACTAGTTAATTGATGTGAAGTATACAGACTTAACAGATAGTAAGGAATGTAAGGAAATAGGCATTTCATGTAGAGTAAGTCAATAGGTGCTTACGGAGTCATAGTCTATGTATATCAAGGTATGATAGTACATAGACTATGAATATAATGTCTTTGGGGTGGGAAGCCGTTTGCATAGTAAATTGTTTGCATGTAGATCAGAAGGACATGGGTTTGATACTCACTAGCCCAGTAAAGTTGATTATTCTTTCTTTGCTGGTCGATGTTGGTCAAATGAGCAGCAGGATAGATGGGCACCTTGCATGCTTCCAGACAGTTTAATTCAACTCCTATTAAACTTGTTGTCATCTACTATTTTTATATCATGTGATCTTACTGTGTAGGAATTGAACATAAGCAAAAGTATATTATTTTTCAATATTCATATATCACATATATTAACAGCCAGAGCATGAAAGGTGGCAAGCTGTATATACTGCAGATGAATCTTTTCAATGAAATTAGTGCAATGGGCTTCAACTTGTGGTGACATCTATTTGGTTCCGAGGGAAAACGTTAGTACCTTTGGGAGCATTTACCATGTTATGGCTATGTCTGGGTAATAAATGCTCTTATCAGCAGCAGCCACAGACACATCTGTGCTTCCGTGTTACTGATCTCTGTCTTGTTAATTTACCAGAGAAGTTATCAGTGTTAGTTGATTGCCGGCTGCATGGACATTCATTTTATGGCAGTCATCAAAACATTAGCACATGTATATGTGTACGAATACTTTGTACTGGAGTCTTTGTTAATAGTTTACTGGAATCTTCATGAAATTGATCAAAGCTGGCATGACAATTTTGAATACAACAGTAGTGTGGTATTATATTCGTTTATTGAGAAAAGCAATCTGGCAAAAATTCTAACATGAATGATAATGGATTATAAAAGTAGCTAAAATTGTGCAAGAAACTAGTAATCAATCAATCAGTCAATCAATAGTTTATTCAGCAAACCGAAAATGTAAATGTAAGCACAAGTACATAAAATTAACATTGGCTGTCGATCGCCCAAGAGACCCAATTAGGGAGCAAACGGCATAAAACGTAATGCATAGAATGTATGCGTCAAAAAATATTTATATTTTAGGATCTGGGATAAAATTGAAGGAGGTCGTGTGAGTTATATCATTTAAAACCTTTGATCCCATATGACAGTGCTGTCCAACACGCAGCCCACGATAAAGCTCGTGTGATGATCATTTTAAGTGACCCACCCGAGCTTGCTAAATTTTTCCTATTTGTGTAAAAATTAAGTAAAAGTCGAAGTCACTGACCAACATGCACAGCTATTCGTTTGTAACTTGGCTTATCATTTGACAATGTGAACACACGATTTACTAACATTTGATTATTCATTTTCATTATTATTCCATAGTAAAATTTCATACAGTTAATTATTTTCACTAAATATTTGCCTTTTTTTGTGGTTAATGGTGCGGCCTGTGGCTTAAGGAATAATTGATTTGGTGGCCTGGTGTCAAAAAGGTTGAACAATACAGATGTAACTGATCAAAGTCATTTGACTTCTATTGGAGTGTTGCGGAATCCATTGCGAGAAATTATAGTATACTTGTCTTTGCATCAATGTTTGGTATGCTGCTTGGGTACAACACATCTATCGTCTGTTATTTGTTTTCACGTGTTTTATTGGTCGCAGTTTTTGACTCGGTGTTTGTCGATGTCGTGTGGACTCTGCTGTTTAGCCAGCCAATAATTTAGAAAACTTCAAATTATGTTTGGTTTGGGTGGGACACTTATTTCGATTATTTGTTTGCAGTTATTGCCTGATTCGTTCACTTATTTGATGAATTCCCAGATGAGTTGGTTTTTTTTACATATGTTTCAATTGTCTGAGTTTTTATTTTCAGGCCATGTGAAGTTGTTCTTTCATTAACTCATTACTGTTTTTAATATCTTTGTGTTTTTCAAGCTGGCAATCCGTGCATGATTTCAGTCGAATTTCGCTATTGGCAGCCATGCAAGGCACCCATTACGCTGTACATCTAATTTATCGAATAGCACTGTCTAGCGAAAGAGGAGCTAATTGACCTTAGGGATAGCAGCTAAAATGAAGGCATGAGTTGGGAGAGGGGATATTCTTCCAATGCAAGGGTCAAATCGATGCATAAGCGCGGTATTGGGCAGAAGCCGTCTGAGTTCAGAGTATTATTATTCTATCCCCGGGAGAATGGGCTCTTCCTCGCTTGCCTATGGTGTCTAACTTTTTAAACAGTGTTATTCAAAATACTTAAGTACATGTAGTGATGAATGTTTCTTTAGATTCCTTCTGTTGTGATGCACATAACTCTATTTCTTGTGCTACACTGTGCCGCTTATTCTATTCAAAGAAGAAAAGTCTTCCTGGATATCAGATGTTCTTTACACAGATTTATCGGAAAGTTGATAGGCAGTCAGTGATATATGATTTCTTAATACTACAGGAAAACTCTATTGGAAGGAGAAAGGTCTTCTCAGCTTCTGTATGTGTTTTTTTACATCCTCCACGGATCCCATTGCTTTCGCTGATTCCTTCTGCAGATTGTGAACAATTGTCGTTTGTTTATTTTGTTTTTTGTGTCACGCTTCCAGGCTTTCCATTCCAATATTCTGCTGAATCGCAAGTGTACAAAGGCACGCTTGCCTCTGCTGGCTAAAGGCATTGCAGGATGGATGAATGGCTGACGTTGGCTGGCTAATGGTTGTAAATGTCAGGTGTTTGTCTGACTGGCTAGTTTTGCTTGTGTGGCTGCATCTATTTCTGTTTCTATTAGTTCATGATTCATTTTTCCTCAGCAATTTCCTTCATTTGTCCCTCTATGAGCCACTTGATTCATCATTTACCACTCACTTTAAGGATGTATTTGATGTTCACTCGCTTTTCAAGGGTGTGTATGTGATGAAATGCTGATCTTATGTCATGAGTTAACCCATAATACAGTGGCAAAGAGTTGACCACTCCTTGTAATTGCTCTTTATTCCCAAAAACGTATAGTGGAATTTATTAGTGGTACATTTTATGGCCATTTGAAAGGTGACCTTTTTTCTCAGGCTGGAATTTGAACCATTCTCAAGTGCTTACCTTGACAGGGCGCTTAATAAATCTTTCAATGAATGAATGAATATCAGAGCCACACAAGGTCATGTCAGACAGCTATGTTTCAGGGCTACCTAGTGAATAAACTGGTGCTATATAAGGATGCCTAGTCACCAACCAAATGTTTGCTTAGGTTGATGGAACATTTTAATTATGATGCAGAATATTTTTCCATATTTGCTTATTTTTTGCACTTGAAACAGCACAAAAGTCTGTAATTCTGAATCTCAAATGTGAGACAAGCAAACACAGAGTGACCTCAGCAGGCTCAGACCTGCAATCGTTGATTACAGACTCGGTGTGCTACCAGGTGGAGCATATGCCACACATTGTGCGACTGTGCGAGACAACACTCCACCATATCGCACTCCATGTGTTTGTATTGTTCTATGTTGTGGTGCTAATGGTGTGGCATTGTTTGTTTTTACACTTTAAGTGACGCTTTTTAACCGTTGGACGGTGTATTTGAGGAGGATAGTGAACGCATGCGATGGATGAGTGATTACCAAAATATTGGATTTAGACTCTGCTTTGTCGACGGATCGGAAAGTGGCAATTTCACTCGAAAGGACCATTGTGCACAACCATTGATTTATACTTTGTGTCTGGATGTTTAATCGAAGTACTACATGAGATTACGTAACCTGGCAATGCTTCCTATGATCTTTCATCAGACGATGAGGTGCTTCCCATGTTGCTGACCCTGTGTTTTGGAACGGGCTTCTCAATGCATGCGCCTGTTGCACGTTGTCCGCTTCTAAAAGTGTCCTCTTTAGCTGAGGTTTGGTCGGGAGCACTGCTTGGTGGTAACATTGAAAGGTGCATTGTGAATCCTCGGAATGAATGGACTTTGCGTGTGTGCACCTGCACAGCGTTTGAAGCTCTTGCTTGCACTTGACCATCGTTGGTTTGGCGCGTGCATTTTTTGAAAGTTCATACTATTTAAAAATATCACAGCTGCTGTTTTCATGATCCTACTGTATACAGGAGGCAGAATCATTAGTTTCCATTGGAGTGAGAATGTGTTATTGCCCAGTCGCTTTTCCTGGCCTACGTGATACACTGAGGAGCAACCGAGTGGTCCCTCAATTCTAACCCATGTGTACACTGTGATCTTTTTAAATACGCAGTTTGTTACTTCAACCGATAACACATAATAATGATGGATGATCCTTATAAGAGAGGTTGGGGCCTGCCTGCTTTCTCTCCTCTGATGATGTACAGCAGATGACTGAAGACTGCTACTCCAAGGACAAGTATTATTTGATGCATCAATAAATCTTCAGCAGCATTGTGTCGCTCTTGAGGAGCCAACAGGCATCTGTAAAATTATCAAGAAATAGTTTTTTTAGACAACGGTCAAAATGCATCATGAGAGCAAGAAATGCCAAGTTGGGCTTACGGTGGTGTATCGGATCGTTTGCTTAGTCGAGTGACAATGTTTAAGAGCTGCTTAGCAAATATATGCAAAGACGTCGACGCAGGCGCACGAGCCAGGTCCATTGAGCGACGCTTCAACTGCCTGGGCTGCAAATGTCCAGAAGACGAGTTACTAGGATGGATGGTGTTTGAGTTGGTTGACACGGAAAGCTATTAATTTTCGGCACTGGACAAAAATCAATTCTGTGTGAGACATTTATTGTAAGTGCTACTTGATTAAATGAATTGATGGACAAATATAAGAAGCAGGCTGGCAAATGTGTTATTATTAATATTGTTATTATTATTATTACTGCTATTACTACTATTATTACAAAGGTTTTTAACACGCGCAAGGTAACAGAGTTGAAGAGTTGATGCAGATTTTCTTAAACCTGTTGAAGCATCATGTAAACTAAATGACAGTCTCATAAAAGCAAATAGCAGATGAAGTTTAACTTTTTCTTAGTTCTTCTTCTCCTGTGTTCTGTGCAATTTTGTAGTCTTTTAGTTTGGACGGGCATTGGTTAGCATGCTAGACTGTCAAGTGAGATTTTGGGGTTTCAAATCCCCAAAGGCAGAAGTTTTGGTTTGAGACTTCTGCTCCACCAGCACCCCTATGCTAACATGCATACACTGACCGTACAGTGTCTGCATACGAGACGGCGAAGGAGGCGATTGGCCACCAGCCCTCATATGCCAAGCCCAAGAAAATAAAGTCGCTAATGCTTTATACCTATGCATGCCTCAGGGCTAGCTTAAGTGACTGCTCTCTTTTTCACTGTTTAGTCCTAATAGATGGGCAATCTTGCACGGACCAAAATGTTACTGGCCATGCTGTGTTACAGTGCAAGCAGAGGCCAACAATTGGAAGGAATTAGAATCTTTTAGTAGTCTTTTGCATCTGCATGAGCACTCTTATGCTCATCAGTTCGTCTCTTTCTGGTTGGACTATTTCGGGTGTCTCGTGATCTGTCGGCTGACTTGCAAATGTCAAAGACGATTGATATTCATGAATTTTATTCTCAGTTTCCAACTGCATCTTTAATTCTGTGTAGGTCTCTACTTCCAGTGTGTCCATATATATATACGTATATATATATATATATATATATATATATATACGTATATATACGAGTTAGGTCCAGAGAGAGATATATATATATATATGTATACATATATATATGTATGTATGTATGTATGTGTATATATAAATTATGTATATACATATAGATATATATATATATATATATGCAGTCACTGTAAACATGTTTTATGAGGATGTATAATTATGCACTGCATGATTATGTGGAAGGAAAAACTAAGTTGCTGAAACAGTCGATGTGAACTATATATGTGATAGAATGAATTGATGGTCGATTTATTTGTATGCTGACAATGTGCAACAGATTGAGTTGAAGTTTAATTCTGGTTTCTTTTGTTTTGGAAGAAATAGGAAATATTTGAAAGCTCTGATGGGCAACAATGTGAATTAATAGCCACTTGCTATTAATAGCCACTTGCTACCAAAGAATACTAGATTACCTCTCATTCAAAAGTAGAAGGAGAGGAAGAAAGTTGAGTTAGGTCCAGAGATAATAAGAGAGGCAACAGTCGCAATTTGCCATTCTGTTAGCAATCGATAGGACCGGAAATCAGTTCTTGTGTATATGCTAAGCGCAGCACTGCTTGGAGCCAGTTGGATTGCCGCCTCTGTGAATAACAATAGGAAGATGATCGTCTCGACTTCCTCCTCCTCCTCAGGGTTCAGCTTGAGTTCACCGGTTACACTGAACAACAATTACAATTTTATGGTGCAATACATGATGGAACTAATGTCTGATAAGAGCAGATACTTCTTATTGAATTCGTATAGCGAGGCAGTTTGAGGTCTCGTTATGTTGTATGAGGTCAGCATATGGTGCCTGTCAGTGGTGCCATAGTGTCATAGGAACTTGATCAGTGTTCTTGCACATTGCTGTTCTTGGATAGGGCTTGAACCTTGAACTCAATTGCTGTTCTGTAGAATGCTAACTCTCACCAAGGCTACAATCTCAAAACAGCAGCTGTCAATTTTCACAAGGAAAAGTGAAGTAGTTGGTGGTGTACCACAATAGCCGATTGGGTAGAGCCGCATAATTGGGAGACTTGCCCTGTGACGATTACTGTGTAAGGACCAAGAGCAATTTATTCCATATCACACACACACGCACACACACACACACACACACGTGATGGATACACGAATATATATATATATATATATATTTATTCGTGTTTACCATTGCTCAGCACCATCATCCGCTGATGTCTTGTCATTAGGTAGTGTGGTTCTTAATTGTTTTCTAATAAGTAGTTGTGTCACTTTAATGCATAAAATTGTGTCAGTTAAAGGTTGTCTGTGCCGTGCGTGTGCGATTGCAGGCGTTTCTATTATAGAAAATATTTACTTTACTTACTTCTTTATTACATACCCCTTTTACCAAATTTCTTGAACAATAAGGGATGATGTATCTGTTGGTTAAAGGATGAGTATTTGCAAAGCTAATCCAGTACATTTCATCAGTAATCAAAGACCAATTCACAGAATAAATGCTGTGGATGTTTCTTGAAATTTATGGTATCTTCTAAGTACCTTTGAATAAGCTGGTTCCCCTGACTTCGCTTTTGTGGGTGATGTAGAAATGTTGATATTACGATTACCTCACACAAACTCACGATATACTAACACTGAATCTATAGACTTGCAATATTTATCTTGTAGTTATGTAATGTGTATCTATCAAGCAATTACTATAATTTCTGTATAACTTCTGATGTTAAGTGGCGCTATATAAGTGCTCCATTACATTGCAGTCTAATACACCAGGAATCAGTTGTTGATACACACCAAAGGCAAGCGATAATCAGGTCAACATTGAGATCAGTGCTTACGGGTTACTGTTGTGTCAAAATAAACCATTGAGACAGAGCGATGCCATGTATTGTCTCACTGAGAATTGTTTTAGCCTAGAGCTAAATCTGTCACTGCTGAAACTGAAAACGACTGTTTCTGCCGTTGCCAAAACTTTTGCCAGAAACAACTTATGGCTTATCACTGGGTTTATCACTGCAGTCATACTTTACATATCTTGGTTCAATGGACTGCTTCATTCTAATACATTGGTTGTCATTATGTAATATAGAACAGACCTTTTTTTGCTCCAGTCTATTTTATTAACTATGTTATTATGGTACCATACAGTCGTTCTAGTTTGGAAGGCCTAGTGAGTCTTCGTTATGGGGACCTAGCTAGATGAAAGCAAAACTAGGCAGATGTGGTACTCAATACTCATGTTATTTTATTGATGATAATAATAATCATTATAGCGATCAAAGAGAATGATGAAGATTTATAATGAATCAACGCAAACACTAAAATAGACACATACCAAGAATTTAACTGGTCTCAGTGTGTCTGAAGTTTACACCCACATAACTTTGAATAGAGCATAACCGGAAATCGCCTCGGACATTCGCCTCGGCCGAATATTGGACTATTCGGAAGTATTCGCCTCGGCAAATATTACACCCGCAAATAGCTAAAAATAACTTTTTTGATAAAATCATTTTTTTTAAAAATAATATTTTTTCATCAAATAAATTTAGGACTAACGAACTTACTTATAAGTTATTGACTAATTAAACAAGAACCTAACATTCCATTGAATTTTATTTAAAATAATTATATTAATTTATATATTTTTATTTCTTTTAGTTGCATTTACAGGTGGCAACTAAATCAGTAATTTTCCCGCTTGAATTTTCTAGATAGTTCTCCGTAGCTGTGCACGTGGCAGGTTAACTATGCTTTGCCTACGGATGGTACTCGCTGGTAGTGGCGGCGCTGCATGGAAGCAGAATACGCAATTGTGTACCAAAAGAAAGATAAAAGATCAATTTTTAACGAAAAATTGGTACATCTTTCAATTAGTTTTAACATCATGTGCGGAACATGCGTATTGCTGCTGTGTACCAAATTTGCAAGGCCAGCGCCACAACTGCACGTTGGCCAGATTTGCCTGTACTATTCGGTTCTTACCGGGATTCGTCAAATAGTGCAACCAAATACTCAGATTCTGTACTCGGCGGAAATTGTCTACTCGGCTATGCCCTAACTTTGAATGGCCAAATTAACCTGAGAGTCCTTCTTGACCACTTGCCTCAGATTCCCTGGTCTCGTGATTCATTCAGGATGGTAATACCCTGCTGGAGAAGATGGGATCGCAATTTGTCGACCTTTGACCGGTCGAGGAGGATGAATCCTCCCACCAGTGAACACACTAACTATAGGAGATAAGTCCGTTAGTGATGAAATACTAAGTGTCTATACTATTGAAATAACTACCCACTTGGACATCCAATCCAGTTATGGTGTGCTGATGTATACTGCCTCTGCAGCAGTACTCTCTGTCTGTATATATATATATATATATATATATATATATATATATATATATATATACATACAAAAAAGACATATATATTTGATATCAATGATATAATATATGTGGGTGTATATATATATATATGAGATTATTCAGCTCTGTATGTCCTTACTACCCCACTCTTGATCTGTGTGGCTGGGTTTGTCTGTCTGTCTGTCTCTCTCTTTCTCTCTCTCTCTCTCCTTCTGGCTTGAATTAATCCCTCCCAGGGAGGGGTCAGCGACCTTCACAGCGCCATTATGATTTTATCTGTATTTATCATTATAGTGAAAGGTGATTTTCTCGCGTAATTACTTCTTGTAATTGAACCCGATGACTTCTATAGCACCATCATCATTATTCATCAGCAGAGAGGTCAGGGTTTCAAGCTCCATCGTGGCATAAATTTGTTTCGATATTTCTAATCTACTTGTGCCCCAACTGTAATCTATCAATCAATATGAACATAATATTGTGCCCTTTCTAGATACCTCAGAGATGCTCCAGTCTGAGCTGTGATTGAAAATAAAACGGTTTCTAAAGATATTTAATAAGTGCGCTCACTGTACACTGTGGGTGGGAAGAAGAGATTGTGAGGGAGAGGACTGGCCACCAGCCCTCGTAAGCCGAAGCTGAGAAAATTAGGTCACTAACGCTTATCATCCATGGCTGGATCTCAGACCATCTTAATGGGTGGTTCTTTTTCTAAATAATTTACTTACTTGCTTACCTGTGCTTTAGGATGCTGCCTCACTGAGCAAGGAGTTGAGTCAGTTGCAAGGACGTCTGCAGGAGCGTGAGGAAGAGATCGACGAGCTGAAAGCAGAGCGCAATAACACACGAGTCAGTACCTCAACTTGTTATGCTCTTTTATCATCATATCAACAGTTCTGTTGCATCGACTATCTATATTCAGTGATTATTATGATGTCGATTAGGTATTTATCGATTTTGTAAATCAATTATCATGTACTAATTGTACTTATAGCTTGGTAGATGACCTTTAGTAATTATAAAAATGTTTACCAAATCCTCAAAATATTTCTGGTAGAAAATTTTATGGATTTTAGTGCCAATGACTGACTTTTATATCCCTCAATGTTTTTGTTTGCATTTGAAGTTAGTTGTTGATCTTTTTTCATTCATGTCAGTTTTATCACTCTTTTATACAGCTTCTAATGTAATAGTAAAAGTTTTAAGTCCTTTTTAAATTTTTTACTTTCCATATAGACGCTCAATCTGGTGCATGTCAATTGTCCATGCTTATCGAGTCGCTTATAGTACCATCAAGGATATGTCAACAAGAGTTTGTGATAAAACCTTGTATCACAATATTACAGTTTGAAGTATGATGGGACTTTTCATTTTAATCGCATTTGTGTTTAAGTTACTGCTCGAACACCTCGAGTGTCTGGTGGCCAGACACGAGCGATCACTTAGGATGACAGTTGTCAAGCGCCAGGCGATGTCACCAGGCGGCGTGTCGAGTGAGGTGGAAGTGCTAAAGGCACTCAAGTCGCTGTTTGAACACCACAAGGCACTTGACGAAAAGGTAAATGATACATATAAAATGATTTCAAAGGAATTTTTTAATATATGATGAAACCTTTTTGATGATGCTTCATCTGGGACCCTTGACATGACAATATCAGCAATCATATATGTAGACTCTGGGAGCAGCTGGGGCATGTGCCCACCCCAATAATTGAGGACAAAATATTCGAAAAATCTCTTGAAATATTAAAAGCGTCTTCAGAATGTACAGGATATTAGAACTTAAATATTCATGTAATCTCAAATTCCATAATAAAACCAAAGATTTTCATTTTATTTATATTACATTTAATGTAATTTATATCTATAATATCTGCAGGACTTCGATATAAAACGAATTTACATGTAAGCAAAATGCATCCGTTCCTTACATATTGCATAGCACCAGAAGCACACAGAATGTCATCAGTTATTGCTGACTGTCCAGACCCCAACGCCCCTCTCCTCCGCTATTTTGGACAAGTTTATGCCAGTGATAGCAATTCAGGAATCAGACAGCCATGCAGATTGGAACTGGTTTTTAATAATATTATTATTATACTTCTTCTTTATTAATGCCCAAAGGCACAGGTGATCCCTCTGGACTTAAATATCGATTTGAAGAGAATGAGATTAGCATCTGGAATGGCAAGTATTCGTCAATTGTTATTTTTATTATTATTATTTTTGTGAATTATTATTATTATTACCCAAAAGACAAAATCCTGAGCATGTGGAAAACTACATTTAACATAGGAGGCATTTCCTGGATGGCTCATTGGCAATAATAATGTTATAATTTACTATTTCAATTATTATCATTATTGTTTCTTACCCAAATTACCTCAGATGCCTCTTGAATTAAAAAACTATCTGGAGATATAAATTATTAATGATACAAAAGATTGTATACTTTTTGTTATGATTTGCTTCTTGTCTTGTGTTTCAGTTGCGACACCGGTTGAAGGCAACGGTTGATCGAGCAACTCAGCTGGAGGAAGAGCTTGCATTGGCCAATCAGGAGGTCTCCTCACATTAATTTATTCAATTTTTTTTATACTTACATAGCACCACTATCTGACATTCACAATATCATTCGACTCCATCTGGTAGGGCTATGCTGTTAACTAACAATTTTTTGCATACTAAGCTGTGGCCATCTTTGGAAAAACCAAGACATACATAGCATAACTGCCATTAGTGCTGATTTCCCCCACTTTGCATTTTCCTCTGTTGTCCGGGACCTTGGAGTCATGTTAGACCAAGAGCTCACCTTTGCCTCTCATATTCACCGTCTTTGCCGTGATTCATACTACCAGTTGCGTCAGCTTTGAACTGTTTCCCGCTCGCTAACTCCAGACGCCACAGCTACCCTTGTTCATGCCTTCATTACTGCCCGACTGGATTACTGTTGCTCACTCTATGCAGGCCTTCCAGCTGGGCGTTTGCGGTGCCTGGAGCAGGTTCTGCATTCTGCTGCACGTCTTGTTGGACGCATTCCAAAATTTAGCCATGTATCCGGTTATATGCTGGATGTGCTGCACTGGCTCCCCTTCCAACAGCGAATCTCGTACCGTATCATCTCTTTGGTATGGCGGTCCTTGCTAGGTCTCGCCCCTGCCTATCTTCGCGATCTCTGTTACTCTACTTTGAGTTTACTGGGTCGCCGCTCTCTACGCTCTACTGAGCGAGGCATGCTTATTGTCCCATTTGCCCGTACAACTACCAAACACAATCGTGCCTTCTCAGTGGTTGGCCCTTTGCTCTGGAACATGCTCCCGTTGGCATTACGGTTGTCACCAAGGGTCCACTCAGTCTCATTTTATACGTGCCTTAAAACTGTTCTTTTTAAACGTGCTGGAGTCGGGAGCGCTCCTGAGCAGTAGCCTTGAAGGGTCGCTATATAAATCTGTGTAATGAGTGAATGAGTGAATGAATAAGTTGCAGAGAAAATGGCCAAACATTACTTGCATATGCATTGCTTGATTACTGATCTAAGCAGACTAATAAATCAGTTTGATTGCTGTGTTTAATACTTTTTAAGGGCACTATATTGATGACTACACAAGAGGGTCAGATATATTTGACCTTAGCAGTTGAATTACTAATTATTTTGTCCAGTCTGAATAGTCAAGTCTCTGGTTCTGTGGTCATTCATTCCTTTACAGCACGCTCTCTTCGGCCTCGACTCTGCTACGGTGCTATGCAAATTGACTTTATTATTATTTTTTTTATTATTATTATTTTTGCCCCGATTTTTTCAGGATCCCTCAGGGACTTAGAGATTGCTAACTATTTATGCAGTTTATCTGAAAATGGTCCTACTCGTTGTTGTTGTCCTGGTTGGTGAAAGTGTCTCGAAATGCGACAGCGTTAAAGCATTGCATGGTTAACGAGATGAATCAATAGAGAAAAGAAGTTTCTCGTGGATGCCCCGAGAGGCCGAGACCATGATTAGTTTTTATCCTAGGTCAGATCAGAGGACCAGGCCTTCATTGTTTATCGGGCCCATGGTATGAAAAGCCAGAGGGACGAACAGATGTGTGCTAGAAAGTGGATGGTATTTTTCGTGCTTGCGGACTGCTGCTCTTTAAGCCGCCACTCCAACTGTCTGAGATGTGTCTGACAAATAAGACGCAGCCTAGGTGTCAGTCACAGTTGCATCCTAGACTAGGCATCGGCCCACCCACCATGGGATCAGGGTTAGGCCATCGGGCCTTCTACCGTCAGTTCTCATTAAACTGGCTGGCTCTTTGGTTGACGGGAAGCCAGCTCGAACCAAGCCTCGGTAGACTGAGTCATTCATTATTATTACTATTATTGTTATTATTATTTAGCATGGTAGTGTTGACGAAAAACAGATGGTGTTCCCTTGCTGCCGAGAGTCTTTGGAATAGGTAGCTTGTTTCGAGTGTGTCACGGGTCATATCAGTCAGCCTTCGTCCCAAATCCAACACAAAGTTCAAACCCTCGGAATTCCAACACCACTGGACTCCAGTGCCACTGTCACAAAAGCATGCGTTCGGGTGATCGATGCGTACTTTGCTCTCTTGGCGATTGCTGCATGGTTTGCTGCTTCTCCTGCTGCAGTTGATGTTACTGTCAGGTATGAAGACGCATAAGTGTCTGAAACAGTAACATCCCAAGTGAGGCACCTGCCGCATGACCACGGAATGAGTGTCACACCGTTCAGTCGCTTGCCATCTTTTCTGGCGAGGCCCAAAGGTTCTTTCTGAGAAGGGATGCTTGCCCTTCAAAATGATCTATATATTAAGTCATTGAGCATACTGTGTCGTTGTTGTCGACCTGCGTTTCTTCTGAATGCCAGACCATGGAATCCTTTGGCATCAACGTTCTTGCTACAGTGACACAGATGAGGCTCACATGGCTTCGTTCTGAGTTGAATTCCAACTGCGATCCTTATGACTTCATCTGACAATCGGAGACCCAATGCAGTAACTGGAGGAGCAAGCAACCAATCTCCCGCGTTTGGTGATCGAGAGGCCAGGAGACGTGCCCGGTCGATTGAATTGGTTACGGACGCAAGCAGAGTTGTCCATGCTTTACTTGTCCATCGGCTGTCCCATTCTTGTTGGCGATGAGCGGCCGATCCTGTTGGTGGTTCTGCACCCGTTTGTATTATTCATGCCTTCAACGCTGCATTTACTACTTCGTCAGATGTTTCAGTTGATACTGAAAATCATGGTCTGTATATTTCAAGAAGGTATGCGCTTATATATATATATATAAGTTTGCTCGTTTTGCCTGCACTGCTTGGCATATCATATGCCACTTTCATTTTTTAATAATAATAATAATAATTTTTTTTAAATGTAGGAGTCAATCATTCTCCAGTTTTCTGAATGTTCCAACCTGAGCCTGAGGTGCCCAGAACTGCCAAAGAGTTTCCAATTTGGAGGGCGACGGACAAATGTTGATGAAGATGGCTGTTTTCACGCTGGTCACCTGCTGCTTCTGAGATTTTTCCCCTAGTTCGCTAACAAATCCCAGTGACTCTGTGTGCCAGCTTCCTGCGGTTTCGACTGAGACTGGGATAAAGTGATGTGACTGGGATATTGCTGCATATTTGCAATGCTTGTCATGAGCCGCTTTATCGGCTGCCGCTCCAGCGTTTTGTGATGTTAGATGTTCATAGGAAGCTGCAAACGTATCAGACACCGTAATATCCCACGTCAGACAATGACCTGTTGACCAGGGTATGACGGTGACTTCACCAGGTCTTTTGCCGTCAGATCTGGAGTTCTTATTGGGTTCTTTGAGGGCCGGAATTTTTGCTCTGGCAGAAGCTCGCCAGATCACGTCATTCATCATGCCATGCCGTTGTTGTCTCCCAGCTCCTTTGGTACAAGAGAATCCGTTATGGCCATTGGACTCTACTGTTACACCGCATTTGCATATGTGATTTTCGCATATCGTAGCCCCACTTAGCACTTCTCCCGACATTCTTAGTCCTGCTGCCGTTATGAGTAGTGTGTGAAGCCAGTCTCCTGAGTGTGGCGATCGTGCGGCCAACAATCGAGCTTTATTAGTAGGATCGGTAGGTCTTCTGACAGACCTTGGAATGCGCACGAAATGAGTGCGCTGCCCCATTCTCTTTGCACGTGAGCCTTCTGTTCGATGGGAGCAGGTGCATTTGATCTCGTTAGCCACGAACAAGAAGCCTCTTCTACCAGTGGATCTGGGACTGATACATCGGCATCGTGAAGCAGTCGGTCTTGAAGGCTTCGCGTGCCAGCAGCTGAGGCCGAAAGGCAAATGCCCAGGCCACCATTTCTAACGAGTAGGGATGCCTGGATCCACTGATCATCGTTGATGTGTATATTAAGAAGGCGGCACAGTCCTGTTCTCAAGACTTCGTCGAAGTCACGTAGGAGTCATTCGTATAAGAAACAGGCTGACGTTCTCCATGTGTACAGCAGCTTTGGAGTGCTTAAGCTGCTTCTTAAAAGGGTGAATGAGTCGTGTGGGTGTAGCAACTCTAGCCTTGTGATAACTTTCTCCAGATCTGTAATCTCCTTCTGTATGGACTTTCAACAGCCCTTCCTGGCAATAGCAGCACTCCTAGCAACATCAGATCCTCAATGGCGACGTTTTCAAACTAAGTGAAACTCAGAAATTTGTTGGCTTCATCTAAACTCCTAGATGTTTTGCACTTCACCCATTCAGCTTTAGACCATACATAGGCTCGAGTTTCTCTATCAGACTGATGTCGCATTCAACTTTATCAATCGGTCCTGCAAGAGTAAGATCGCCCATATAGCTAATGTTTAAGGGAGTTGTCAGACTCTCAAGAATTGGATGTATCGCCAGGCGAAACTCCAGTGGTCCTAGAGGGTCGCCCTGGTGAATGCCTTCTTCTGAAAGAATCGTATTTTTTCTGGTATGTAGCTGTGGGGCGTATGCATAGTTGTCAAACAAGTACCTGTATATTTCTGGAACCTTTTTTCTGCAATTGCTTCTAACATTGAGTCTCTTCTCAGAGCATTGAAGGCATTTGAGAAGTCCAGTTTGACTTTGATATGGTTTTCAGCCATAAACTGCAAGTATCGTCTAATTGCCTCGGCTCCTCCCGATAATCCCACACCGATTTGAAGCGGTGATAGAGTTTGAGAAAGGTATGGTGTAACGACTTGGCAAACGCACTTTGCGGCCAGGCGTCGCCACGTGTATCCGACGGTTATTGGTCTAACTACGCCATTTTTTTTCCGAGTATTATTAATCTGATGCCATATAGAATCTCTGCTATGTGTCTCGGTAATCTGCCTCTCAAAAGTAGATTAATTAGGTCTGTAGGAGTCTCCACTAAATGGGTGTCTGTTGTGTTGGACAGGAGGTCCTTTAGATGTTGTGGTGAGGCTATCCGGTCTTCTGCTAGAAGCTGCTGGAAAGGATGCAATAGCATTACTGACCATCTTTCCAGAAACCTGTATGGTGTCAAACCTGTCTTCCCAAGGGCATGGTAGTGTTCTCCTGTCTCCTGTATGCCTTTGGGTGCTTCTTCTGCATTATTATTATTATTATTATTATTTCAGACCATTTGTAAGCAATCCATCCAAGATAAGTTTGTAATGCATGATTATGTATATGGGTCAGTGGCCACTTTGAATTAAGGCCACAGCTAATCTCGTAATTCATTAGTTAGGTTCAACTGTTGTAGAGTATGGTGGATTTCTCGCCTCACATGTTACTGCCCTCATTAATACAGCTCTGAGAAGGGCTTATAGATGGCAAATGCATAGGAAGAACCATACATCAGAAGAGCTGATTGATTGTTCAGACAGGAAGCTCTTCCAGAAATAGCTGTTCATCATTCATTCATTACGAAGATTTATATAGTGCCCCTTCAAGGTTGCTACTCTGAAGTGCTCCCAATACAGCTGAATGGAACAGTTTTAAGGTGAGTATAAAAGTTGTTGCCATCTCTTCGTAAAGACAAGTAATCGCTTTGCAGCGAGGACGTCCTTTCATGGTGCCAACTGTTACTATTAAACTGTTTAGAAGTTGTTTTTTAAATCAGTGTATCCTTAGTTATGTGCATATATGACTTTATAATTGCTGCTGTTGTACTTTATGTCAAACTATAATCGTTTGATACAATCCACATGTGCTTGACAGATGCAAATAAAGGATACTTGCTTACTGGGGCTGTATCTTATATTCAGGACAAACTCATCACTGTTCTATTACATTTCAAAGCTGTTCTCCTTAGTCATGGTTGAGCCAAGAGAGCCTCTGAATGGATAACTTGAAGGAGTACTATATCAAATTTTGATTGATAACTTACTTGGTTTATGTAATGTAATGTAATTTAATCGAGCATTTATATAGCACCCTCCCTTCAAGATATCTACTCTGTGCTAACCTATATGATGCTAAATGTCATTACTAACAAAAAATGTTACAACAGTTTATGACTAGCTTGAATGTCAACAAGAGTTAAATGGTTGAACTGCAGCTTTTCCAGTTTCGTGAGAAAGAGGCAAAGCTGAAGGGAGGAGGAGAAGACCAGGTGGATGAAGGCAGAACACCGACATCTGGTGACAGCACATCTCGTCTGTCGGGCATTTTTTCAAATTTTAAGGTAAATTTAAGATGAGTTTGTACGCAGTGTTTGATAACAAGAGCTGTGTACAGAATACTGTCATAAGAGGCTTGGCACTTTAAGCAAGATTTATGGCCGATTTTTGCCATTGTGTTTCTGTTTTGTCCGTCCATTTTATGGGTCCTTTTTGTGGATCCTGTTGACTGGTGATCTAGGTCTTTGTTTTGTTCCAGTTTATCGGTAATTGTTCCGTTTTGTTCCAATAATTGGGTGCTTAGTAGTCCAGTGGTTGGTGTGCTTGACCGTGAACCAAGGACTCGGGAGTTCAGATCCACGTCAGGGCAGAAATTAGTTTATAGATTTCTCCTCTACTTACACTCTACCCTATTCAGATGTAATGAGTACACAGACAGAAGAAAGATTGATGGAGAGGGGATGACTGACCATCCACCCTCATATGCTAAGGCTGAGAACTCAGTGATAAGGGGTCGTTGCTAATGCTTTATAACCGTGATTGCCTCTTGAGGTTAGCTTTAGGTACTGGTCATCGTCTTTATCAAGGTAATTGGTCTTGTTTTGTGTTTGTGAGTTTCTATTATTTTGGTTTTGTTTGACCTATGTCTTGATTGTTTGGTCCTGTTTAATGACGCATTTCAGTTCTACACATTGGTCTTGTTTGTTGGTGCTGTTTGGTGCTGTGTATTGGTATTTTGTTCCTGGTGCTATTTGGTGCCATGTTTTGATCTTGTTTTGTCCTATTCATTGTTGCGGTTTAGTGCTATGTGTTGGTCTTTTAGTTCTGTTCATTGGTGCTATGTATTTGTCTTTTGCGCCTGTTCTTTGGTGCTGTTTGGTGATATATGTCGGTCTTTTGGTCCTGTTCATTTGCGCTGTATGGTGCTATGTATTTGTCTTTTGGTCCTTTTCTTTTGTGCTGTTTGGTGCTATATGTCGGTCTATTGGTCCTGTTCATTTGCGCTGTATGGTGCTATATGTCGGTCTTTTGGTCCTGTTCTTTGGTGCTGTTTGGTGCTATGTGTCGGTCTTTTGGTCCTGTTCATTTGCGCTGTTTGGTGCTATGTGTCGGTCTTTTGGTCCTGTTCTTTGGTGCTGTTTGGTGCTATATGTCGGTCTATAGGTCCTGTTCTTTGGTGCTTTTGGGTGCTATATGTCGGTCTATTGGTCCTGTTCATTTGCGCTGTATGGTGCTATATGTTGGTCTATTGGTCCTGTTCATTTGCGCTGTTTGGTGCTATGTGTTGGTCTTTTGGTCCTGTTCATTTGCGCTGTATGGTGCTATGTGTCGGTCTTTTGGTCCTGTTCATTTGCGCTGTATGGTGCTATATGTTGGGCTATTGGTCCTGTTCATTTGCGCTGTATGGTGCTATATGTCGGTCTATTGGTCCTGTTCATTTGCGCTGTATGGTGCTATATGTCGGTCTATTGGTCCTGTTCATTTGCGCTGTTTGGTGCTATATGTTGGTCTATTGGTCCTGTTCATTTGCGCTGTATGGTGCTATATGTCGGTCTATTGGTCCTGTTCATTTGCGCTGTTTGGTGCTATATGTCGGTCTATTGGTCCTGTTCTTTGGTGCTGTTTGGTGCTATATGTCGGTCTATTGGTCCTGTTCATTTGCGCTGTATGGTGCTATATGTCGGTCTTTTGGTCCTGTTCATTTGCACTGTATGGTGCTATGTATTGGTCTTGATCGGTCTGTGTATTTCGGTTATTTGCTGTTGTTGTTCATAGGATGGTTCAGAATTGGTTTCTGCTCGTAAACAGATATCTGACCTGACGATGAAGTTAGTCGACTTGGAGGAGCTCCTCGAATCAGCGCGCAAGGATAACCTGAAACTTCAGGACCAAATTATCAAACTCCAGTGCGACTTGAAAGAGGTTGTGCAAAGCAAAATGAGGAAATTGTTTTGATTAATTTTACCTCAACATCATCATGTTTTTTAGTTTGTGTTTGAACATTGCTCTTTCCAATATCAGTTGTATTATTTTCTTTTAATTTTATATTTCTGCTTGTTGGTTATTTCTTTGGAAATTTTGTGATAAGTGAGCTGTTTACAACCTGTGACATTTTATGAAGTCATTTTCTAAGCTGTTGAAATTGATTTCTTCATTAATCCTGTAATCACAGCCTGTAAATGATTATTTAAAGTGATTACTTAATAAATCTGCTTTCAAATTCTGTATTGTTATGGTTTTGTCAGTCAGTTTTTCATTCCATATTAATATTTTATATTCTGTTTATTCATTTGATGCATTTATATTGGATTAGAATTTGCTTCGTTATTGACATTATTGACAATGCACTGTCTGATAGGAAGATCAAGAAGCGAAGAATAGTGTGGGCCTCTCGTTGTCGTATGCTTAGGCCGAGAAAAATGATGTTGCTAACAATTCATACTCGGTGCTTTCTGTCTTGACCCTTTAACGACTAGCGTTATTAATTATGCCTTACATTTTGCTGCGTCACTGGATAGGGACCTTAAGCATATCCTTCACGCACAACTGCTCTGCAGTTCAGCTGCAATTGCGCCATCGAGGCGTGTGCACTTCTTAGCAATAAATGTTTGATGAAGGGCGATATCAAAGTTCAGAAGAAAAAAAATTTGCTGTTTCTCTTTTTTGTCTTATTTGGTTGTTACCTCTTCCTATGAATGTGTCTTGGCTTTCTCATGAATTTCAGTCAATGGCACAGAAAGAGGACCAGGAGGAGCGGATTGCTACGCTGGAGAAGCGATACTTGGCAGCCCAGCGTGAATCAACGGCCGCTGCAGACGCCAATGACAAACTGCAAGCGGAGCTAGCACTCAAGACGAACCAACTGAAAGTGGTGAGACAACTTGCTATATGTTATCCAGTGAGTGATGTATGTATAACCACCATTTGCGATATGTATATTGCCCAAGGCATCAATCGATAGTCTCATCAAAGTGAGCTTGTTGTCAAAACTAATGATTAATGTAATTCATACAGAATGGAGTGGACTCTTTTACTTCCGTTTATGGGCCATTCTGCTTAACGCAAAGTTGTGTTATAACTCCAAAGCTGTTGACTTCTGGTTAGGTTAATAAGTAAGAAATAATCTTACAGATGCTCATTCTTTACTTTACTTTACTTTGCCGATAGTGAGAAGCCTGTCATTAGTTTTACCCTTAGGAAGGGAGTTAGGTCATTCCAGGTAGATGGACCCACAACGTCTAATTCCTGGTGTTTGTTGGTCAAAGCAGTCCTAGTTCAAAAGAGTAAACTGTTCAGCAGAGCGCTAGGAACTGGATGAAGTTGCAGATAATGGAATTTCTCAGTCAGTGGTTAACCTTTCAGTTTAACAAGTTGTTGCCTAGTCGTCCCAAACCAGATCAGTTGAGTCTTTGTAGCATTTAGGCAGTGCCTCTGTTAGTCGACATCCAGCAGGAGCGAAGATCAGAAACGATATCAGTAGTTCAAAAACAAAAATAAAACCAATGCAGTATAATGAATAGCTACAGATTATCTGATTTATACACAGTTATATCCACAGGAATATCATCTGCAGAACATGGACGTTACTCTGAATCTGCTTCTGCCCAATTCCATGCTTAAACACGTCTGTTGGCCCTTTGCTCTGGAGCGATATTCCCTCTCTATGATCTTAACTGGGGTTCTTCGGTTTTTGCCCGTGCTCTTAAGACTTTGCTTTTCCCGTGGGGCTTTTTACACTGGGAGCGCCTGTGATTAGTCTGTAGTGTGAGAGACGCTTTAGAAATCCATACAAATGGAAAGAGATTGAATGTTGGAGCAAACAAACATTAATAGGAATGTCATTGACCAATTTTTATAGTTGTACAGCAATACACTACACAAGACCTGCAGTTTTGCCCTCCTAAATGCTGACTTTTCCATCGTTAGCTTACACACTGTTGTACAAAACCTGTCCTTCAATGGCTAAACATTAACAAGTCCATGCTGTACTTGCAATGTTAGCTGCTGACTCTGCAAACCTCCATCTGCTTACTTAGTCTGACAACTTTATGAAGCCAGCTGCTGACGCTTTGAATTTAATTTAGTGACTAATATTGAGAAATGGATTATTTATTTTGTTCTAGCCTAATAGATTGAAACTCTTTTGCAATCAGTTTCATCAATGAACTTTTGGCTGGTCATTTTAATTTGGGCTTG
The DNA here is from genome assembly GCA_959347315.1 of Bimastos eiseni. NCBI lineage: Eukaryota > Metazoa > Annelida > Clitellata > Crassiclitellata > Lumbricidae > Bimastos > Bimastos eiseni. Next base: position 11,461,802 of record OY365815.1, read on the forward strand.
CACACTGATTGGTTGATTGGCTGATTGAGTTTTTGATGGATTGGTCAATTGACTGATAGATTTGTTGTTCGTTGAACAAACTGAATATATATATAATATATATATATATATAAAATATATGAAATATATGTATACATAATGTCGTATATATATATATAATGTTATTTATATATATGTTGCACTGACTGCACTTTCTGAGTGGTCGTGCCCAGACGGGGGAACAGTCTTCCTCTTGCTCTGCCAGCAGCTGAATCGATTGACCCCTTCAAATCTGAACTCAAGACTTCCTTGTTAGTTTACTGTGAGGCACCCTTGTAATGGCAATGTCATTATTATTATTATGTTATTGTTATCGTTATTATTCTTATTTTTATTTGGCCTTTTTAGCCTCAGCTTCTAATATTGTAACAGGTTGATTGAATAAATTGAATATACATAACAATGCTTGATATTTTCATTGGTATTTATGAATCGAGATACTGAATATAGTGGTTGTTTGCTATTTAAATAGGCTGAAGAGAGACTGGAACAGCTGCAGTTGTCATCGAGGAAGATCTCAGATGGACAGAGCACAGCAGCGTCAGATTCCAAACGAGGAATGGAGGTCAGTAGCAGATTATGTTTTTATATTTCAATCCAATTGCATATAGAAAGCTCTAGATTTTCTGTGGTTTTCAGATGCCTGGATGCCCAAGACTAATATGGTTGACCACAATGGGTTATTAATATTTTTTTACAAATTTTATTGAATTATCATTAGTTCGAGTTTCATAATTATAAATTATAAACTAATTGATTAAAATTAGTTGCTGATGTCAATATGAAAAAATTTATTTTACCAGTATGCTGTTCAATTTATTAGACAAATATTTCAAATTATGACAAAGCTAAAATTTTGATCGTCAATTTCTTCTTATTACTGTGGAAAACGTTTTTATTTACGAGAGCTCACAGTTTTACTTTTGAACGATCATGAGTTCTAAAGTTTAGTTTTCAAGCTTTTTTTTCTTTTCTTTGACCATCTTATAACAAATGTTGCAGAAGCAGAGTGACAACTCTGAGAAATTATGTATTATTTTCTTATTAAGAGCAAAGAATCTTACTGACTTTACTTTACTGATGGATCTTTTATGTACTGAAATTTTGTGTAAAAACTAAAATGTCATGACTGAAGGCAATTCTTCTTTTAAGGACATCATAGAAAACCAGTAACTTAAAATATTGGTTTGTTTAATTGTTTCAATGAAAGTATCCAGCAAAAGCTAAGGAAATTTATAGGCAAATACGAGTTGAATTAAATAGCTTTGATTGGAATTAGAATTTGAAATGCTTTGTGATGTCTAATTAATTAGAATTAACTACCAAGCTAATCAATTACTAATTTAGTATGCCTAATTAATTAGTTTCCTGTAACTGGCAGTTGATGAGGGTAATGGTGGTCGAATGATGGTGGAGGTCGAGGTTGTTGTGGAGGTGGTAGTGGATTTAGTCTTGAGGATATGATGCTGATGGATAGGGGATAATTTATGTTGGTGCCTATGATGAGATAGATGATGGGTACTTATTTTGGAGTTATGTTGCTGATCATGACAAAAGAGAAGCAGCTGAGGTTGTGGAATTAGGTGCTAATGATTCTCATCGCTATCTGACTGATCGGATTTTTCCAGGTATCATCGAGCAATGAAAAGATGAAACTTCTCGAATCTCAAATGACAGAGCAAAGTGCAGAACTTCAGCGGGTATAAAATGAACTATAACACATTGTCCTTCAAATCTGATCTTACCATACCATATTATATCTATCTTTCATTGTTGTACAATACCTTACCATAACTTTCCTTAAGTTTGTTTGCCCATTAATAACAGTGCTGGACAGCTGGTGTATTTTCTTGTCTTATCTTAATTACAATACTGGATGCTGATGATGCTCAAGGTTATATCATCAAGCAGTTACCTATCTTACTTACCTTGCACTATCATCATTTTCTCTTAGAAATAACATTCTCTTTGCTTAGAAATTGATGCCTTCTATTTATCTAGGAATTACTCTCCTTTTCTCTTAACAATTACTTTCTTTTCTCATAAATTACATTCCTTGTCTCTTAGAAAAGGAATGTAAGCTTCTGCTTCATCGGTCTCTCTCATTCAAGGCCTTTGTTGATGGTGCGTTAAACCTTAACCTTAGTCCAATCAATAGCTGGAAATTGGTCCTCTGAGGCAGAGTTGGCTTATGGTGGATGTACCCTCTGGAAAAAGATAATTCTTAAATGGGATCTATATGACTTTAAAGTCTAAACAGCACTATGTAAAGGAAAACTGTATATTTTTAAATCTCTGACTCTCTTCGATCTTGACAGGTGCTGTCCAATGCATGCTTTGTGCATTTATAACAAGCGCATTAGAAAGTTCAAGGTTTTGACGTGAATCGGTTTTTTATTTTGAAAATTTCTTGTTTTATTTGTTCATATTGATGCTGCTGCTGATGTCGTGCTTTCTGTATAGACTATCGTATTTTTGACTTGTTTTCTTGAATGGATTTTGATTTTCACTTCAGTCAATAAATCAATAGGTCGGAATTTTTACAGCATCCCTTCAAAGTCTCTACTCAGACCAAGCTAAAATAAGCATCTTAGCAGCCAACAGAAAGGGAGAGAAGGTCCCAAGTGAGACAACATCCCTCCCAAGGAAGCCCATTCCATGTCACAGGGCCAATAATAGAGGAAGCACGTAGGTGCTCAAGCAGAGGGACAGTCATATTGCCGTGGGGGCAGAGGTGAAAGAGATGGCTTTTCTTCTTAGGTTGGGATGGGAGTACTTCTATATAAAGAGCAGTTTGGGCTCAATGATTACTGCACAATAGATGTAATTGGATGTGATTAATATAAATGTAGATAATTCATTATAAGTAATTATTTCATATGTAGCCTTTATAGATTAATCATTATCAAGTATTTATTATTTAATAAATAAGATTAATGTAAGTGTAGATCTGAGGTGCTTAACCTTTTTTAGCGCACGACACGCCTAAAGTTGCAATAAAATTTGGTGACACACCATGCAATCGTCATAATATGAACACCGCCAAAATATTTTTTTAAACTAGCTTATTATTGGAAAATTTTAAATTGCTTACATTTTTATGAATGAAATTGTTTATATTGAACTCTATAGTTTCTAATGGTTTTAAGATTCTTAATTCAATTCATTTAATTCTACAATTCTGTGACGCATGCTGTGCTGCAAAAATTTTTCGTGACACACCAACGACACACCATGCTTACGTGATACACTGTCAGTCGTTTCGCGACACACTAGTATGTCGAGACATACCTGTTAAGAACCTCTGGTGGAGATGATAGGTTATGAGTAATGAAGTAAATAAGTAGCCTTTATTGATAGATGTATATGTAGATGAGTAAAAGTAACTACATTGATCGATTATAAGTAAGTTGCCTTTATAGATTACTGTAAATATAAATGAGAGATTATAATTAGTTAAGTAAGTAAGTAGCCTTTATTTGCATATGACAAGCACACATGCAGTACATCACATGCAATGATCGAGCGCATCTTTAAAATAAGCTATGACAGGAGCAAATTAAAAATCACACATACACTGGTTGCACCTCTGATTAGGTTGTACAGTGAGAAGCTCTTTAGAAATCTGTAATTGAAATACATTAGCTAAATATAAGCAATGATACTTCTATCAACAACATTACTTTTTAAACAATCTATTTCGGTTTGCTAAATGTTTGATTGTATTTTTTCCAAAAAGGCTCGTCAGCGGGAGAAGATGGATGAAGAGCATAACGCTCGTCTGTCAGCAACTGTAGACAAGCTGCTGTTTGAGTCGAACGAGCGACTCCAGATCCACCTCAAGGAGCGGATCAAGGTCCTGGAGGAGAAGAACCAGTTGGTCCAGGAACTGGAGCGTATTCGGAAGTCGCTTTTTGATGTCCAAACGAATGAGGTACAATACAATTTAAATTTGATATTGCCCTTTTTGCACTCAGGTCAGAAGTGCACACACGCCTCAACAGCGCAATTGCAGTTGTAATGCAGAGCAATTGTGCACGAAGAACTTACACAGTGACTTCTCGAATGAGGCTCAAACACTGAGCCTTACAGGCGACTGTTGTAACCAATCGGCCACCATGTCATGAGATGTAATGTAGTCGAACATTTATATAGCGCCCCTTCAAGATGTGACACAGTGGCAGATCGGTTAGAGAGCGGTCAGCCCGTAACGTTCAATGTGTGCTGAGCGAGCGGGTTCGAGCCTCGTCGAGGCGTCACTGTGTAGGGACCTTGAGCAAGTCCTTCACGCACCATTGCTCTGCAGTACAACTGCAATTGCACCGTCGAGGCGTGTGCATGCACTTCTGAGCAAAAAGATGTTGGAAGAAGGGCGGCATCAAATTTCAGAAATTAACGAATGAATGAAAGATGGTGAATGTGATGCCTTTGGCAAGAGCAGACTTTATGTGGCGATGTTTTGCTGTGACGAGAAGTTTGACTACTAGGGCATAACTGGAAATCGCCTCGGACATTCGCCTCGGCCGAATATCCTGTTTTTTGGGACTATTCAGAAGTATTTTCCTCGACAAATATTACACACACAATAGTTAAAAATTAAATTTTTTTAGTTCAATAACTTTTTATGAGCATTTAACTATCTGAAAACGAAAATAAAAATTCCGAGTCATATTAGTAGTTATTACAGGCACAAAAATTTATTTTGCTATTTGTTCATTACTCAAAACCATGAAAGTAGAAAATTTTAAGCATTCGCCTGTGGATGGTACTCGCTGGTCCAGAGTTGTCGCTACTATTCGGTTCATACCCGGACCTGACAAGTCTCAGGCAATTATGTTTGACTCATGACAGTGCCTGCGTTCATTCCCATCCAATTAAAGCACCGATCTTTATGGCACTGCTGTTATCCGAGGAATCGGAGGGTTTGAACCCTAAGCTTTGATATAGTGTGGAATTCCCAGACATTCTCATCAGATTATTGAAGAATTGGACTCTGCACACCATCAAACGACAGAACATTGATGAGCAACTGCGAGTGAAGAACTTGCTCAAGGTTCCTACGCAGAAACTGCATCGAGCAAGGCTCAGACCCATACTCTCCTCGTTACGGGCCGAAGCCTTTGACCAATCGGCCACCATCCACAACCCCATGCAACAAACCGTCAAACTTAGGGCATAACCGAGTAGACAATTTCCACTGAGTACCGAATCCGATTATTTGGATGCACTAATGCTTTAATTGGATGAGAATGAACGCAGGCACTGTCATGAGTCAAACATGATTGCCTGAGATTTATCTGAGTTTATAGCCAAACTGCTGAAGGAGAATTATGCATGCCGTAAAGGGAGATCAGCTGAATTTATTGTAGTGCAATTATTACAATGTAGTGAGTTTTTATGCCATAATGTGACTTGTTGTGGTATTAATGTAATCAAGGGCAAATGAATGTAATGTAGAGGAGATAATTGTAATCAAATTGAGTTTACTGTAGATTATTGCAAATTAATATATTTTGTAAATATGTAGTGCAGATTGATGTAATGTTGTGCAAACAAATATATTGCAAATTTAATCAGTTCAGATTTATTCAGTTTAATTCAATGCAGATTAATGCAGTGCAGATTTATTCAGTTCAGATTAATTCAGTGCAGCTTAATTCATTGCAAATTAATTTCGTGCAGATTAAGTCAGTGCACATTAATTCAATACAGATTAATTCAATACAAATTAATTCAGTTCATATTAATTCATTGCAAATTTAATTCATTTCAGATTTATTCAGTGTGAATTAATTCATTGCAAATTAATTCATTGCACATTAATTCATTACAGATTAATTCATTGCAAATTAATTCAATACAGATTAATTCACTGCAAAATAATTCAATCCAGATTAATTCAATACAGATTAATTCAGTGCAGATTAATTCATTGCATATTAATTCAATCCAGATTAATTCAATGCAGATTAATTCAATACAGATTAATTCAGTGCAAATTAATTCAATGCAGATTAATTTAGTTCAGATTAGTTCTGTGCAGATTAATTGTGCTTGATAATGTACTGCATTAGAGATTAACGTGGTGTATGTTTGTAGTGTAGTAATAGTTAGACTTACTTCCACGCAAGACTGAAAGATAATTTAAGCTTAGAAGGAAAGACAATAAGACAAGAGGATGAGTGATCTAAGTTAGCGTCTCGTGATTATACCCAGACACGAATGGCAAAGGAAACCTTTGTATTCGCTCGTTCAAAGTCCGTGGGCAGAGTAGACCTCAAAAGCAGGTCATGCTATGGACTGTGTGCCATGCAGTGAATTTGGCATTGTTTTCAGTATAGTTTTGTTTGTTTGAATGTAATAGGACGTGCTAAGGAGTCAGCTGGATAGGAGCCAACAGGAGGCATATGTACTACGCCAACAGCTGCATAATCTCAAGTAAGAACCTTAATCACTTGCTGATTCCCTGGCTTAATTGATTAACTGAATCTGTGAGTCGTGGAACAACTGAGGGATGGAATGCAAGTGGTATTCTATTGACAGTGTGTCAGTTTGTTCATCTGAATGGATGGATGGGTGGGTAGATAGCTGGATGATTGATTGATTGATTGATTGATTGATTGATTTATTGATTGATTTATTGATTGATAGATTTATGGACTGATCGGTTGATGTGGATGGATCAATTGACTGATGGCTGGCTGTATAGATGGCTGGTTTTATAGATTGATCGATGGATTTATTGATTGATGGGCGAATGAATGGATAGCTTACTGGAATGATTGATTGATTGATCAATTGATTCTTTGATTGACTAATTGTTTGGTTGATTTATTGATTGATTGACTGATGAAGGAATAGATACCTTGCTGGATTGATTGATGGATGGCTGTGGACGGATGGACAGATGATTGACTTACTGAATGTCGTAGGATGCAGTCTTCATCTGTGCCAGCCGTCATTGTGGATGACAGAGGTTCCATGAAGAGTCCAGACTGGTGCCTTGTTGATAGAAACTCAGCTGATGATCCCACCAAGGTAGAGAACCAGCTGGCCATTTGTTATTTACATAGTTACTTGGACTCCCTCCTAAGAACTATGACTGAGCTGAATTATGTAATTGGACTGAATGATGAAGGAAGGTTAGTAGTACTACAAGGTGAAAGAGAGAGTCAGAAAACGTGACGAATTAAAACTGATAAACCACAGTATGATTACATGACATGGTAGTAACAGATGAAAGCATCTTTGACAGGTGGAGTCAGATTTAACTGTACAGGCTGCCATGAACTTAAGATCACCCGGAACTTGAGGCCACCCTGAACTCAAGACAACCGCCCGCAACTTAACACCGCCCGCAACTTAACACCACCCTTAACTTAACACGACCCTTGACTTAACGCCACCCTTAACTTAACACCACCCTGAACTTAACACCACCCTTAACTTAACACCACTCCTAACTTAACACCACCCTTAACTTGACACCACCCTTAACTTGACACCACCCTGAACTTAATACCACTCCTAACTTAACACCACCTTGAACTTAACACCACCCTTAACTTAACACCACCCTTAACTTAACACCATCTTTAACTTAACACCACCCTGAACTTAACACCACCCTGAACTTATCACTGACTGACTAATCCTTGTTGTTAGATGATTGCACTTTAGATAAATAAAAGTGTTTTACATAGTGTTTCTCAACATGACCTATTCCTTCTGAAATGAGTTTATTGGGACATAATGGGGTTTATGCAGCTTTCAGCTGTGAGTGCTGTGTCTGTTGCCAGATGTTACCCGCAACCTCCTCAATTTCCGATCCACTGTGGGAGATGGGAGGGGGTCTGGGACAGTCCCGTCTCCGGTCGGACATGTCGTGTGCATTCCAGGTGAACAGCTTCGAGGGTCTGGTGGAGGGCGACGGGGGCGTCATAGATCCCCTATCGTCCAGCAGCAGCAGCGGACAAACAGATGCTCAGGCGCTCGCTCGCATGCTCCAGGAACAGCTAGATGCCATCAACAACGAAATCAGGTAATCGTTTGTTGATTGGTTTCGTGTGTATTTGTTCATGTATGTTTGCGTGTTTGTATGTGTGTATGTATGCATGTAGTGAGCCAAGCTCATGCTCTGTGAACTTGACTTTAACATGAGTACTCTGAATTTTTAGGGGAAGATCTGACGAGGGTGAAGGCAAGAACTGGCCATCCATCCTTATATGCCTATGGCTAAGTTCTAAACTGAGGTTACTTACTTTGGCCAACCATTGCTGCATACCCATGGTCAGGGTTAGATCAAGCGATTGGTCTTCTTCTGCCTGTACTTTCTTTACTCAGTCTGTATAATTCCCATTAATTAAGTAGGTAAGTCTAGAAACTTTGCCACCTTCTATTGCTCAATGTACCAAATAATTATGTCATCCACCACTATTTAATTTCATCTCCGTAATTAGGTGACCCTAATAGCGGGACCTTGGTCCCTTAAGGTTTTCCAATATTATTTACTCCACAACTCTGTACTAACACTAGACTGTAATTATAAAAAAGCAATTCTCACTTTGTAGTGATGGTATGTAACTAAATAAATGCTGCTGTATATGTTTTTAGCAGAGAAATTTTTAACTACATTTGTATAATGATGATGAAACAATAAAAAATACTTTGCTTTATCTGAACCTTTCTAGACTAATCCAGGAGGAGAAAGAGTCGACAGACCAGAGAACAGAAGAGCTGGAAAGCCAGGTTGGAGGTGGAAGCGTTGGATCGCGGTGGCAGTCTGAGCAGTCCTTTGAACATCTCTCGCCACCTTCCAATGGCCAGCTTCCGTCTTTTCCGAGCCCAACGTTCCAGCGTCGGTTGGCAAGTCAGTGCCATCTGGTGAGTGGTAAACGTTTCTGGTTCATATGTGCAGTATTCACATCCACCTCCTTTGATTATATGATCTACCAGCTGCTGTTAAATTAAAGATGATCATCAATTATGATTATTTATTTATTTTGGAATATGATGACATTGACATGATATCTGCTATTTTGTGGCTGTTATTTACTGATTTGTCTTTGTAAGGATTGGTTAAAATTGCTATATTAATGTCCAGATATACATGCATAAAAATTCTCTTACCTAAAATTAGGGATGAACTGAGTTTGAATTTCTTGCCATGTGCGAGTGCAAGTTTTATGAGCTGAATTTTGCTGAGTCCGAGGTCAAGTCCAAGTTTGTAATATTTAAAAAAGAGTCATTCTCTTGATTTTTAGATTGACAATTTGAACAACTTTTATGAATTTTTAGCTTTGCCTTAGTTTTCTGTAGGAAGTAGGTCTAGTAACACTAATGTTAGTAGTATTTGTGCTTTTAGTTAGGCCGCTTATCGTTTTACATGAGGAGTGCTCAACCATTTCGGAATATACTACCTTTATTACCCTTGTCAATAGATAATATGTGTTACAGCAGCAAAGATGTTGTACTCATGTTATTGGTATCATATAAGTTGCATCAAAATTGAAATTGTAGTTATATTCTGTTCATGGGAAAAATAATTATGGTAATAATGATAATCTGTAGCTTCATTTGTTGCCACAACTTGGTAAGTCATGTCGTTTACAGTCTGAAGTTTTTGCTTCATGTGAAAGTAATGATGACGATAATGATGTTTTTAATAATAATGGAGCTATTATTACTGTTGCTGTTAGGGCGCCCAGCCGGTCTACCCATACTGTTCTTCTACTCCTCATTTGGGGGCCTCTATGCCTACTCTCTCTCCTGCGCCACACGTACAGGTTAGTCCCTGAAACAGAAAATAGTTCCAGGTTAGTTAACAGATGAAGGTAACATAAGGCAATTAAGACTCGTTTATGATGGACCTGCTAATTAATAGTAGTTTTAGAGATAAAATATTGGCTCAGTGGATTTGTAGCTGTCCAACATTGAGACAGAACTTTATCTTTCTATCACTCAATAAGTTACATCTTAACTAGTATTTCATAAATTAATTAAATTATAAAAAGAGAAGTGTGGAAATTAAATTAAATGCCATTAGCAGCTCTTTGTAGTTGAAGGATTTTGAGTAATACAATAATATTTAATTCCACAGGCTGCTTCTTTGCAGTTAAATTTATTTTTCTATTGTACTTTTAGTGACATATACAAATATATATATATATATATGTATATATATATATATACCAGTATATCTCCTTCAGGCTTGAATTAAGCCCTCACAACGGAGGGGTGAGTCACACGGATCCTTCTTCTCCACTTGACTCTGTCACCAGTGTCTTCATTTTTCAATTTTAGAGTCTTCTGGTCCTTTTGTATTAATCATCCCATCTCTTTTTCTGTCGTCCTGTACTGCGTCATCCATTGACATCAACTTTCATAATTCCTTTAATGGAGCTTTCGTCCTCTCGTCTCATTACATGAACGTGCTATCTCATTCTGGCCTCTCTATTTTTTTTACATAATAAATGCCACTCCCAGCATCTTTCTGGCGTCTTCGCTCCTTTTCTTATCCCTAAGTGATACTCCAAGCATCCACCTCAGCATTCTCATCTCCGTTCTCTCTACTGACCCATTCTTCTTTATTCGTCAGTGTCAATGCCTCTGTTCCATAGGTCATCGCCGGTCTTATCAATGTTTTGCAAACTTTTGACTTCAGATGAATTGGCCTTTTGGTGTCGTACAATACGCCAGTCAAGTCCTTCCAATTTTTTGTTGTTAGTGACATATAAACGAGTTAGTTGTTATCATAAAATAAATTATATGAGACATCATATAAAAATGGTGTTTTGACGCATGGTTAGCCATGCACCAGGTGAAGATCAGTTGAATATCCATATGAGGAATAATGAGTTTTGATATATTTCTTAACCCTTTAATGATAACCTGGATTGGTTTCCCATACATTTTAGGGTTAAAAGATGAGTTTGTCAGAACTAAGTTGTTGAGTCAGTTAGTCGTTCATATAATTAATTCACTATTCATTATTGAACATTTGTCTTCACAAACCATTTGTCGACTGATGTTTTCAGTCGGGTGACTACTTATCGGTTGATGGGAATTCCAAGGTCATTAACTCAAGGTCGAGTCCTCCAACTCCACGCTCTTTGCGACTCGACCGAGTGGTTCAGGCCTTGCAGGAGCAGAATACCGGTCCTGCGTCGAACTCTGTGTCACAGCCTGTTGTCAGGTAGAGGCACATTAATTTCTTTATTGTATGGAACAGCAGGCATTCCTAGGACCAATTGTATGACAACTGAAATTCTGTCTATTATAATTATTATTATTATGCATTTATTAAGTACTAGTATCTAATGCCAAAGTTGAGTGAAGGAGTTACTCAAGACCTTTAGACAGTAACTATTAGGGCTGCACCGAATATTTGCTTCGTATTTGCTTCGGATCCTAACAGTGGGCCTAATAGCTATTCGGTATTCGGCCGAATAGCAGAGGTTGAACCGAATACGAATAGTGATCACGTGACATCAGTTTCTGCACAAGCGGCTTCTGTTATATTGAGTGGACTGAAGTAACTCTCTACAGCCATCTCATTTCTAAGTGTAGTTCTACTTGTTCTATTCGTAGTTTACTTAGACTGTCAGTAGAATGTAGAAATAACACATAGTTAATTTTGCCATTTTTATACTTTTAATTTATGTATTAAATTTACTGAACTAAAACATTTGCTAATATTTGAAATTTGGAAATTTGGCGGTAGACCTATTTTGTACAATATTTGTATTCAGCTGAATAGTTGTTCCAATTATTCGTATTCAGTCGAATAGTGAAAATCACCTTATTGGTACAGCTCTAGTAACTGTCTCAGGAAAGGCTTGAACCTATGCTGTTGGGCATTGCCAGGCGACTGGCATGCAAATCAGTTACTGTCTTCCATACATTGTGTAGCTCTTGGGCTTACACTGGCAGTTGACATTGCAATGCACCACTGAAGTTGCTCACTTACTAGTATAGATTTGTTGTTTTATATTTACAGTTTTATAGTATATTCGCTTATTGAGCAAGAAACAATCTGGAAAATAATAGTAGCTAGAATTATAAATGAACAAGTAAATATCTGGAGATAAATTGAGAGTTGTCTTTGAGTGGGAGAATTTGGTTGTGTCCTCTAAGTCTTATTTACAACATTGCTTATGATTTAAATGGGCAGAAATAGGACACGACTAGGTAGGGTATCAGTGTATATATACATGAATAGTATGCCAATTAAAATGTGCACCTTGATGTCAGTTAGATTGTTTTAAGATACCGGTAACTTAAGGTAAAGTCACTGTCAGGTGCAATGAGGTAAACTGTGGTGAGGTAAGGTTACTAAGAAAAGATGAGGTAAGGTAGCCTAAGGTTTAGCTAGGTGGCAGAACACCATCCAATGTACTAAGTACAGGAAGTATGATGTGTTGAGTTATTTAGAGATGGGTTAAGTTGTGCTATAGCTAAGTATGGTCAGGCAACTTTGGATAATTATTGTAAGTTCAGAAAGTTGAATTTAATGTTAATTTCTTCTATCCTTGATAACATGGGAGTAACTTCATGTACAAAAAACTTCAGTAAGATGTCCAAACATTTAGTATTCGGTTCTTTCCCTCTTGTTTGTCATATCGACAGGAGCTTGGATGGCAACTCGAACAGTGCTCCGAGTTCTCAGAGCAGCTCAACTTCGAGCCAGGATTCCCTACACAAGCCACTGCAGACTAAGAAGAAGGCGGGAAGCATCAAGACTTCTCTTGGCCGAATCTTCAGCAGCAAGAAGAAGAATACTTTGACAAAAGATCATGTCGGCCGAAACCACCATTCGACTGGAAGCGCTTCAGATAAATGTTAGAGCATTTCTCTGCATATTTTCCTTTCCGTCTCTTCCTGCTATCTGCCTATTCATTTATTTAGCTCATGCACAACGCACTGAGCCATTTAACAGCAAGCTCTTCAGCAACGTGCAATGAGGGCAGGTCATCAGAAAAACGAGTTATTACACAGTCATTTACGATTTGAGACATTGTCTGATGATGGGTCGGTTGCCTGAGACGATCTGCCTATATTACTGGCTGACTGTGTATTTTCTTTTCTGTTGCCTACTGCTGTGTGCCTGTTATAAAATGGCCACTTTCCAATTGAAAGACTGGTTGTTTCGAGTAATTTGTTCTGACGGATGTTTGCTCTGACTGACTGACTTACTGACTAAAGGAGTGACTTCTGGCTGCATAAATGATTTAGTCATTTTGTTTTGATTGAGTGAAGGACTGAATTAACGTAGTTTGTTTTAGTGGCTAATTAACCGACTGTCATGCTCATTCTTAATTCACTCAATTGCTAGACTGCTCGTTGAACCCACCTTCTGACAAAAGAGTGGTTGATGATTGAATAATTTTCTTTTTCTTCAGCAACAGTCAATTCCTTTGCTGACACCGACACGTTATCAACTGACTGTGTGAGTCTCACTGGTGGTTTAGGCGCACCATCCGAGTTTGACAGGCGGAAAAAGAAGAAGTAAGCATGATATGTATAATTGTATATGCATGTTTTAACCCCTTTAGCGGCAAACCCGATTATATTCGTCCTTAATAACCAACCATTAGACAGCAAACCCGAGTATAATCGTCCAATTGATTATACATACATACAGACATAAATACATGCATACGTACATACATGTATACATACATGCATATACATAAGTATACATACATATATATACATACCCATACATACATATACATACATACATACATACATACATTCAGGGACATATACATACATATATATATATATATACAAATACATATATATATACATACATATGTATACAAATACATACATATACATACATGTATATAGACATATATATACATACATGTATATATATATATATATATATAGACATATATATGTATATATAGGCCTATATAAATTATATATTTATATATACATAAACTACATATATAAACATATATATATACATGTATATATATATATGCATATATACATACATACATACATATACATGAATGTATATATGTTATATACATATATATATTTGCATATATATATATATGCATATATATACATAAATTACATGTGTATGCATATATATTTAAATATCTATACACATATACATACATATATGTACATATATACATATATATGTATGCATATATACATATATATATATGTGGATTTATATATTTATATATACATGTGTACATATATACATACATATATACATACATACATATGTGCACACATATATACATACATATACACATATATACCGATATCCATATAAACATATATACCTACATATATACATATGTATATACATACATATATACAATACATAGATATGCAGATATAAAATTTGCTTGCCATATAACGGTAGGTTTTAAAAATTTTACTGGATGCTAAAGGGGTTAATGCCTTTGATCAGCTGTTGACTCTTGAGTCCTGATGAGAAGTATTTGATGTATGAGATGCTGAGTCTGTGAGTCCTGGTGAGAAATGTATGATGTCTGACTCGTAGGTATCCTTCTGTAAATTCTATTCATGCGTTGTTAGCGAAATTTAGATAGCGCCTTTCAGAGCCTATTAAAAGCCTGTTTTGTCTTTCATAGGCATGAACTGCTTGATGAAGCCATGAAGGCCGAGACACCATTTGCTCTGTGGAATGGACCTACCATTGTTGCTTGGCTCGAGGTAACTGTTGTCAACTTTTTTGTTGTATCCGAGTGCATGTATTTTGTAGGTCTCTGCTTAGTGGGCCTGATCCAACAAGTCTCATATTTACATGTATGTCATTGTCTGTATGTATTAGTGTATATGTTAGTGTATTTTTTTTTATTATTACCGAAATTTTATACCACCCTTCTTCCAACATTTTGTCTCAGAAGTGCACACACACACCTCGACGACACAATTGCAGTTGTACTGCAGAGCAAGTGTGTGCAAAGGACTCTCTTAACGTCCCTACACAGTGACGAGGGTTGAACCCGCTCGCTCAGCGCACACTGAACGTTACGGGCTGACTGCTCTAACCGATCGGCCACTGTGCCGCACACAGTGTACATCAGTATGTCTATGTCAGTGCATATGCATCAGCGTGACTGTTTATATATGTGTATGTCATCGTGTGTGCGTGCGTGCGTGTGCAAGCACTGAGAAGCAAGAAGAATCCTTCTTTAGTTATTCTGTGTATGTCTCTTCTCTGTCTGTCTGGTTTTGAATCTCAATGTGTCCCTTTCTCCCTGTCCATCTTGCTCCTACTCTCTTCCCTTCAATCGTGTTGACCAAATGAGTGTGTTTGCTTTGGTAGTTGTGGATTGGTATGCCGGCCTGGTATGTTGCCGCGTGTCGAGCCAACGTCAAGAGCGGTGCCATCATGTCGGCTCTGTCCGATCAGGAGATCCAGCGTGAGATCGGCATCAGCAACCCCCTCCACCGGCTCAAGCTCCGACTTGCTATACAGGAGATGGTCAACCTCACGAGTCCATCAGCTCCAAAGATAACGCGAACAGTCAGTTACCTCTGCAAGATATCTTTCTCATCATTACGACCGATAACTCGTCACATAAATTTAGCATTGTTGTATCTGCTGCATTCCATTTTCCTGTCTTTCTTTGCTGAAGAGTGATTATTATGATAAATATAAATTTCATATTTTTTCTTATCTACAATGACATATATTTTGCTCTTCTGTCTTAATTAGTACTATTATTGTTATTTTATTCTGTTATTTTGTCCTGTTTATGCATGCATTATTTTTAATGCTTTTATTATTTTTTCATTATTTTATTTTGCATCCTATGATCACCCAGCAAAAGATGATGTAGGATGATCATGTGTTGCCATTCTTTCTTGGTCTCTTCCTACATCATCTGTGACAGAATGTTTCCTTTGGAATGGCTGGTCTTCATCAATTTTGTGCTTTGGATCAAAGGTGCTGTGGAGAATATTTGCATCGAAGAGGTCCATGTTCATGGAAATGCACTGACAGGGCAATATAGTTTCCTTTTTGTCTCCTGTTATCATGGCAAGAAAGCAATACAGAAGCAGCAAGCAGATAGAAGATAGTCTCATCATCAACCTCAGACCCAACATACCAATGGCCAGTGCAGGCAGCCAATCCTTTCGTTGTGGTACTTCCCAGTTGCTCTCATTCTGGCTTGATTGTGCTGGGTTGTTGCGTGCTGACCACTAGGTGTGTCACATACCTTAATAAGGGACCATATTTTTAATATGATAATAATAGTAATAATGATGATTATTCTTATTATTTGTGATATTGGTTTAATAGATGCTGAGTGTCTGCTTGTGTTGAAGGCAGCCTGTTTGCATTCGCAAAAGGGGAATTCTACAGATGAAAAAAGGTGTAAATGCAATAAAAAGCTTTCTGGTGTTGCCTGTGAATAGACCTGTGAATAATAATGACTGTGTCATCTTCTTCATTTGCCTTCAGTCTCTGGCATATGGTGAGTTGAACCACGAATGGGTGGGAAACGAGTGGCTGCCTTCACTTGGCCTGCCACAGTACAGAAGTACGTTCATGGAGTGCCTCGTTGACGCACGAATGCTCGAGCACTTGTCCAAGAAAGACCTATGCAACCATATCAAAATGGTGGACAGTTTTCACAGGTACGCATTGTGCATCTGGACATTTATCTCTTGTTATTTGGAGTGAAAGTTACAGATAGAAATTTTTCTTCTGATATGTATATGCTTTCTTTATATATTTTCTAATTATTTCTGTCCGGAGATCTTTTGCCCTGCACCACTGATCCTAAACACTGGCATATTTTCTTTGCTCCACAAGGTAGGATCACTGCAGCCCAAATTAGATCTCTTACCACCATTGGGCTTCCCTATGAAATGCCCTTCCTCACCTCTATGTATTACCATTCTTTCTCGGTGTCTTCCTACATCATTCGACCTCCTGAAAACCTCCCTACTCTCAAGGTTTTCTCACTACTAAATGGCCAGTGCTTTGAGAGGCGTCATATACATTAATAAATACAAAGCAAATTGCGCTCTGCTGTACACTGTAGCTGGATTGTTGTAGCATGAACTGGAATGACCCTGATGCCATTAATTCTGTCTCTGTGCCCAAGAGAAATTATGTATCAGCTTTTCCAAGTTGCCATTCAATTCCTTATTTTGTGAGTAAGTTGTTTCTACTGTGCACCTTAGGACAAGTCTGCACTTTGGAGTCATCTGCCTCAAGCGACTCAACTTTGATCTCCACGAACTGAGGCGCAGACGAGAAGAGAGCAGCTGCTCAAACAAAGGTGTGTTTGAAAACCCATATTTGAAAGAGAGGCTAATGCACTTTGATTGAGTGTCCTTGTCCTATGTGTTCTGAATTGTCAACAATTTAAATGACTTAATGGGCAGTGGCGCGTTTACCTATAGATGCACTGGGCGCGCGCCTAGGGCCCCCAAATCTTATTAGGGGGCCCCCAAATAATGAAAACATTAAATGCAAAATAACGTCTCAGAGGCCCCCAAATGAATGAAAACATTAAATACAAAATAACATCTACGGGAGCCCCCCCCAAACGAATAATAACATTAAATACAACATGACATCTCAGGGGCCCCCAAATGAATGGAAACATTTCATACAAAATAACATCTCAGGGTCCCCAAAATGAATGAAAACCTTAAATACAAATAATGTATCAGGGAGCCCCAAATGAATGAAAACATTAAATCCAAAGTAACATCTCAGGGGCTCCCAAGTGATGAAAACATTAAATACGAAATAGCGTCTCAGGGACCTCCACTTGAATGAACAAATTTCATACAAAATAACATCTCAGGGACCCACGAAAAATGAATGAAAATGTTTCATAAAATAGCATGTCTCACGTTTGAAATATTTTAAATATAATAACTTATATTCTCTATTTTTGCAGCTAACCATTCACATGACAAGTGTAGTGTGGTAACTCAGAATTGTTTTGTTACTGTGAATATCAATTGGTTCGATTAGCTGTTTTGGTAACCGGTAAGAGCAAAGGCTGCGTGTTATGGCTTCACTTTCAGAAGTTGGCTCACTGTTTAATTGAATGAAATTTTTAAATAAAGTTGCGTATTTCGATATGTGATGTGATGACGTGACCTCGCATATCTCAGACTCACTCCCCTTTGTCACAAATTGTCACAGATGTATGACCCCTCCAATGGGTACACGACATCATTTATAGATGGCCCCTCAGACTCTATATAAATTCAGAGGGCCCCCAAAATGTTTTCTGTAAATGCGCCTTGTTAATGGGTAGTGAGCTGCTTTAGTGTGCTGATGAGCCTTGTCAACTATTGGCACAAATGCAAGCTGAGTTTAGCAAAGGCAATACACTTTGATGTTTTCTGTTTTGTCAACTTCTATGGTATTTGTCCACATTCTTGTTTTTTGACACGTTCACTGACAAATCTTAGTAAGTAGCACTGAAAAATGGTGTTAGAAATTTCATGATATTTATTGAACAGATCATATCGTATAAGTAAGTTTATGGAGTACTCTTCACAGTATAGATGATTCGGAGGCGCTTTCAGCACATATACCCATGGAAATAGAAATACCTGGAGAGAACATGAGTGTGCGGGAGAAATCCTAGACATGAGTTGGTAGGCCATTCCCTGTGGAGGGACTTGTCACAGCAAATGCCTGACATTGAGCCAGGGCAGACCTAGCACGACAGACAGAGAGAGATCAGTGTGGTTGGTAGCGCCAGGAGTTGGCCGATGTTGTAGAAAGAGGCTTATGCATAAAGTCAGAGAGATTTTTGGGGCAAGGCCTAGTTGAGATTTGAAGACCAGAAGGAGATTCTTATATTGGATATGTCAAGTGATCGGGATCCAGTGTGGGACTTCTGCTGTATAAGTTGGTAAGCCGAGGAAGGCGTGCTATGAGCCTTGCAGCAACATTTAAGACTGACTGAAGGAGGAAGAGGCTCAACTTGGGGAAACCTATGAGGTGTGAGTTACAGAAGTCTATGCGAGAACAGATGAATGCATAATTGGGGTAAAGATTGCATGAGCGACAGATCGTCTGATGGCTCTCGGTCGTTTCAGTTGAAAAAGCAGGAGCAAGTCAAATTTGGAATGTGTTCAGTAAACGTAAGGGAGGAGTCGAGGGTGACACTCAAATCTCGAACACTAGAAGCGTAAGTAAAAGTAAAAGATGGATACCTATCAGTCAGCAGTGGAAGGTCATGTTTAACCCTTTAACGACCAGTACGTAGTAAAACGTAAGGCATAATCAATAACGCTGGTCATTAAAGGGTTGGGTAGCTGTTGCTTTGTTCCTGATCAAATCAGTTGGGTCTTAGCCGAGTCGAGACAAGTAGTTTGACGCCATCCAAAGTGTTAGTCATAGGCAAATACATCAACAAAAGAGACCAATGAGAATTGATTAACTGGTGAACCATGTATGAAAGCTTGAGCATCATCTGCATGGAAGTGACCAATCACAGTGTGTGAATAATAAAGGGATGTTTGCTGTATAAAGGATATTCTATTTATGGATTTATAAAGCGCCTCTCACAGTACAACCTAATCAGAGGCGCTCCCACTGCGAAGAACCTCTCAAGAAAAGAAAAGTTTAAGACAACGAGCAGAAACAGTTGTGCTACCAGATAACATTTTAGCACGAGTCACAGCAGGAAGGTCGTTTCATAGCGAAGAGCCAACAGAGTATATAGAGTAAAGGTCCGAGCACTGATCCCTGGGGTATGCCAGATCTAACCCTGACCCACCGGGATCTGGTGTCACCAAGGACTGTGATACGGATTGATTATACAAAAAAACGAGGAATATTGGAGATTCCACAGTATTGCTGCAAACATGCACCCTGTTAGGCATCCTCGGGTCAAAATAATAATGTGAATCTGCTCGGTTATCGTAATTGGATTACATTGTGTTGCAAATATCTTCGTGTTTAGATGTTCTTGTCTGGTCGAATGAACGAGTGATACAGTGGCTGCAATCGGTTGGCCTAAAGGAATTCGCCAATCATCTGGTGGAATCAGGGGTGCATGGCGCGCTCATGGCACTCGACGAAACCTTTGACAACAACACTCTGGCGATGGCACTTCAAATTCCGACAACCAACACCCAGGTAATGCTTTGTCCTACAGCTGTTGCAAATTAACTGCACGAATATTTATTTTTTATTTGTGACCCAAGGAATCAAAATGAGTCAGATGTCCTCGGTCCAGTTGTTGCTAGGATAACAAAATAATATGATCACAATTCATTTTTTTATTTCTGTGATAGCAGAAGTGTAAAAACTTATTTTTTTGCCCATTTCCATGAAAATCTGTAGATTGGCAAATGTTAATTTTGATCAATCCTGGGGTTTCAAGAAATTAAGAGTACACAGCTAACACGACATTTTTTGATTTTTTTGGGGTTTTTTCTAACAATATTCCCATGTGGGCTTCGTGTGTCCCACATATGTACGCATGTGATACCCATTTGGGAACATCATCATATTCTTGCCATATCTTTGCCATGTGACATTGGGATTACTGCAACGTTGCAGTTTAAAGAAGCACTCGAATTGTAGATTTTGGCGTCTAAGGCTCATGGAGCACAGTTTGACTGTGCAGTTATTGAGTTCTTGGATTAATGGTTAATGGATTAATAACACTTCTCCATCTCGGCTTTAGTCATTCTAAATGGCTTTGATTGACATCCTTCCTTCAGAAAATGGCTTAAAGCTCACTATTTCTCTTTGGCTTTCAAGGACTTTAACATCGAAGTGCATCTTTTCTTGGCAAATGATCGATATGACCTTGCACACGTTACAAATACGATAAATAAATAAAATGCCTTCAACCTCCTCTTGATATGTAAGTTACTAAGAAGTGATCTCAAAAGTTAATCTGTGTGATGGGATGCGGTGGTGTAGCGGCTGCTTTGTGCTTTGTAACCGGTGGGTTGCTGGTTCGAATCTACCTTAAGCCACTACGATGCGACCCTGGACAGTAATTTTTTATGGGATTGTTGTTGCATTGCATTGTGTAGAATTGCAATGTATTGTTGCTCGCTTAGGCTCGGCAACTGCTACATCGAGAGCTTGGCAACCTATTGGCGCAGGGATCCAGTCTACGGTTGGACCAGGTCAGACTTCTACCCTCATCTATACCCAGTAGCTTCAATAGCACCTTTGTTGTATTGCACAAGCTGATGGTCACTCTAGGTGCATACATTGTCAAAAACTGTAATCCACTGAGATGCACGGTTA
This sequence comes from Bimastos eiseni, assembly GCA_959347315.1. Taxonomy (NCBI): domain Eukaryota; kingdom Metazoa; phylum Annelida; class Clitellata; order Crassiclitellata; family Lumbricidae; genus Bimastos; species Bimastos eiseni. The sequence continues at coordinate 11,483,100 of OY365815.1, forward strand.
AAATCGGATGGTGTATGCTGCAGTTGTAATTGTTATTCCTCCTCTTTGGTTATTGTAATTGTGAATTTATATAGCGCCTCTTCAGGGCACTCCCAACATGAAAACATCAAACCACGATCGAAATGAATGGTTTTCAAACGCTTGTGGACAAGGGCAAAGTAAGACGAAGAAGTTCATTATGAAGGTTACTAGACGACCTGTTCCAGAAATATGGACTGACCACAAGGAAGCTTTTATGAAGCACTGTGGAAATTTGAACCATAGGCACAACCAGGTCATCTTGCTCTGAAAAGAATCTATGTCCTTCTATGCTTGACATCGATACACAAAGCTCAATAAGATTGACTGGGATGCAACCTGCAAGACAATTGTTGATCACAAAATGATCTGTGTAAATGTCCCTTCTGAGAGGCACACATTCTGATCACTTACCTTAGTTATCACTATTTTTTCTTTTTTATTACTGAAACTTGATGCCGCTCTTCATCCAACATTTTTTTTACTCAGAAGAGCACACATGTGCCTCGACGGCGCGATTGCAGTTGTACTGCAGAGCAATTGTGCACGAAGGACTTGCTCAGGGTCCCTACTAAGGCTGTCAACAGGTACCCGGTTACCCGACCGAGGCTGACTACTCGGGTAATGAAATCGGTTTTCGGGTACCCAAAATTAATTAAAAATGCGCGATTTACCTGAACATATGCCAGAAATATTCCATTGGTCATATTGGCTGACTGCCCGTGCAATGAAATCGATTCTCAGGTGCACATTCCATAAAAATGCGCAATTCCCTACATTTCCTAACAAAATATTCGTGCGGTCGGGTACCCGACCGCGCGGATCGACGGGTACCCGGGTTGTGAGTTCAACTTTTTTGACAGCCTTAGTCCCAACACAGTGACTACCCGGACGAGGGTCGAATCTGCTCGCTAAGCGCACACTGAATGTTACTGGTCGACCGCTCTAACCGATCGGCCACTGTGCTAAACAAATGGGACTTTGTGCAGGTTAGTTGATCATTTGAGCACTGTATAATGCAGAATGTAAAGGTTTGTGCGTTATTGGTAATTTAATTTATGGGTGTGCATTATTTAGTAGTGCTATGCAACTGAACTTGGGATCATCATTTTATTTGCCTACAAGGAACTGAAAAGTTTATGTGTTTTTTAATCTCTGCTTGTTTCTTCCTGTTCACTTACATTACGTTATACACATACATTATATTCTTTTCTTGAGAGTTTCCTGTGCACGGACTCCTGAGGCTTTAACGGCTATATAAATTTATTGGCTGCATTGTAATTTTATCTAATTTCAGAGGATCGGCCGCAGCCAGACACAGTCGGTCAATGATTTTGCACTCGATATGCAATGTACGTCAATCAAAACTTTTGTTTTCTAACTAAGATTATTAGATCAAAATATATGGGACCATGAGAAATCAGAAGTAAGATCTATTTACTGGGTGTTCTTCTAACTTCACTATAGAACAAAAGTTTTCAAGCACTTTTGTGGTTTCATAGCTGTTTGTCTGAAACCAGACATATATAGAATGTTTATCCTTTAACTGGAAGACCTTTTGACTACTCCTTGTAAGACTTGTTGATGGGTATGTAATAATTAATTAAGTATTTACCATGTTCTACTTTACAGCTAAATACTATGCATGAGTTCACCAGTTTTGGAAGTGCACCTTGAAACATGGTGGAAGTTGGTATAGGGTCGTCCATATATAACGTTACACACCTAGGGGAGGGGGTCAAACATTTGTGATGATGAGTGACAAGAGGGAGGGGTCGACAAAATGTGACATCACATCAAGCATCAATATGCATAACTTTATTAAAAATTTTATTCAATTAAATAAGTTTCACATAACTAATCATAATTATTACCATAATTTAGTAACACTAATTATGATAATTGCATTCTTAATTTTTAGATTGTTTACTTTACACTCATTTCAATTTTGGGGTTTTGGAAGTGAGACAAACATTCTGTAACACACAAGCAGGAATCAATTATCCCGCCCAAACGCAGTCCACAGAGAGTCGTTGAACCGAAGAAAATGGAGAGTGCGTGGATCGGATATTATTTATTGCATATTTGCCTCACCGTGGGAAATTGGAGAGGCATAAAGTTTTGGATTGTTTTGAATTATTATTATTAAACATTTTTTAAAATAATTGTAATGATTCTGCCAGAGCCTTTCATCTTGAGGATTGCATAAGATTGTAATAATTATACTTTCTCCATTTTTCTTCGTTCTACAATTATAGTTTCAAGTATTTTTATGGTTATAATTAGTTTTTGATAATTATAAGAAAATCTGCATATTTGAGGGGGTCATGGCATTTGTGACGACATGAGACGAAGGAAAGCAGAGGTCAAAAATTGTCCACAATTGCGTGACGTCATTTATGGACGGCCGTGAATAATTTCAGCTTTAAATACAGGTATGAATGAATTTTATTTGGGTTTTTCAGCATGAAATTCGTTGATTATGGGCCATTTGTTGAGGTATCGACCAATCAGAATCAACTGTCAGTTTGTAACCTTTTCCTGCTCCTTTCCCACCTCTCCTATTCCTGAAGTACATGAAGGGATGATTTTCTCATCATAAAGATTCCCAACACTGCTGACATGACAGTCTTGGAGACCTTGAAAAGATCACGACCTCCGGAGTTTCAAGGTCATAAAGCACAACATAGGGAATGGGGTATCAACCAAGGAACAAAGTTCATTTTTCTGATTGAACTGTGTCGCTGACCTCAAAACATATCAACATTCGCGGCAAACAGAGAAGAATTGTGGATAGTTGTTAATTAATTGGATGATTAACTTAACAAAACGGACTTTCTGTGAATGGAAAGCAGATTGGTATAAACAAAAGACCACCTTGAAGAACAGGTATTACTATTCTGAACATACCGAGATATTTATCACGTTCATTTTCCTGGAAAACGGGATCAATCTAGGCAAGAAAGAAAATGCTTCTCGAGCTTATTAGTGCCTGAAAAACTGACTTGGAGGAATAGAAAGTTCTGAATATTCCAGAAAATAAGTCAGGATACTTCTGTTATGTTGCCCGTGAAAACTGACATGGAAAAAGTTGAGACGATCTAGAAATTAACTTGAAAACAGACGAAACAATGGAAAACCAGCCAAAGTAATTTAATCATAATTTTTTAACAGAGAACCTGAATTTAGAGGTTTGAGAGGTTGTTCTCAATTTTTTTGTCTGCTGACTTTGGAGTTTGATAATGAGAATTTTGTCTTTTTCTATGCATTCTGAATATGTAGATTGCCATTATGTTGCAATCCTTTGCTGAGTTTCACGTCGGATCAGACTTGCTGATTTATAATGACTGTTATCATTATCATCATCATCATCATTTTACTTGTATTAAAAATGTGTTTTCTCTGCATGCCACTATGTAAATGGTCCTTTTCACAGCTGAAGCATCTCTGATGAGCTCCTCTGGAAGAGGTGCTATATAAATGTGAGACTACGATAAAACTTCTTTTTTTCATTGCCATCATAATCAACGTCTTTGTGGTCATAATCTCAATATCAGTTGCTTGGCATTCATTTATTTGCAAATTATATCGTTCTTTTATTTTGGAGTCTCTATTGTATGCCAAATTCTTGTAGCAAGGGAATCTGAAAATGTCATTTAAATGTCTTAATGCATTGCTGTACATGTACTGCATAGGCGTCAGTGGTGTTCCCAGATGGATGAGAGAAATCCATAGCTAAAAGTATTGACCTGTGTTGACATCTGCATGGGAGTTTCAACTCCTAGTGTGATGATGAGTCATCATGTTATGAGATTTATGTATCATCTTCAACATATGTTTGCATAATTTAAAGGATACTTGCAACATATTTTAAAGACAGTCACAGTATACTGGTACATGGCTATCCAACAGGAATAAGAAGATGCAATTTACAGGTAACTTTGGCTCAAAGAGTAAACCGTAGAGGTCACCCAATTGTTGAGTGTCTTCTCCAGATGGAGATACATAGGGATTCTAGGGCTAATCCAACGATTCCTTCAATATGAGTTCAGAGGTCATGCCATGGAGTGCCTTAACTCCATTTTTTGGTGAAGTGAAGAAGTGTTACGAAATATATGTGCACTGCTGATATGTGCATTGCTGAAATGTGATGAGATAAATTTCCAGTTGCTTTCTGTTACTTAGATATTGGCTGTGTTCCAATTAATTATGAATTTAAATGCTTTGCTTTTCTTTTTTTGGTACAAATGCTTGTGTGGCTAGGTGGGAATGATCCCTGAACATTGTGAAAGTATGTTCAGCAGCAGACATTTAGAATATGATCGAGTTGTTTTGCGAAGTGGGTCGATGACTCAACCAAATTCTCAATGTATCTGTTTTCAGGAATCTCTAACAGATGGCATAATTTCTGGATAAAACCTCCATTTACATCTGTAATTGCTAGCCGTGCTATCATTTTTCAGTTTGTTTATTTTTTCTTTGAAATAATTTTGTATCAAAGAAATAAATTAATTTCATTTGTAGTCTTTATTTGATGTTTTTAGTGGTGCAAGTGTCCTGTCTCTTTCCCCACAGAAAATGAGTTTTTACTGTAAAAACTGATTTTAATAATAAAGATTCTGTGTTGCAGTAGTGTGACTGATGTTAAATAAATTAATGCTTTGCATAATTTGAGGTTTACACACAAACAAGTTTATATTGTGTTACTGCATGTATTGTTTTTATGTTCCATTTACAGAGTTATAAAGTGCCTCTCATAGTCAAAGGCTCACACGTTTAGTAAAGGGTACTGGGGAAACTGAGTCTGCCAAACTTTGCTGATGCTAGGCCAATCCTACGTTTTATGTCTTTTGTGCATCATCCATCTTCCATTCTTTCTCCTCCCAGATGCACAAACTCTGTGACTTGCTCCAGCTCATCTCCCTCCAATCTCACCTTCAGTTCTTTGTGTTGTTTTTCGATGATCATTGCCTTGGATTTTTCCGCATTAATTCTTAGTCCGAACCTTCTACTACTATCGTGTACACTATCTGTCAGTTTTTGCGGTTCGTATGGCGATTCTGCTAACAAGTCAATATCATCGGCAAAATGCAGGTTATTAAGTATCTGTCCATGCAGTGTCACTCCAGTTTCGACAGAATTCACTGCGCGAGGCAATCTAAAAACCTTATCGTCGGCGACGATGAGGTTTTTACATAATGGCTCCTGTCTGTCTCTGATGGTATCCAGGTCTGTTCTCATGTCCATGTTATTTTCTTCAAGATCTTTTCTGACATTTTCCATCCATGTCTTTGTCTGTCTTTCTCGACACCATGTTCCCTCCACGTGGCAATATAATGCACTTGCTGGTAACCTCTTATTATCCATTCGAGTTGCATGTCCAAACCATGTGTTTCTGATGCTGTCTACCCGGCTCTACCGTTGTTTCTTTCTGTCCCAGGTCAGTCCTGGTTACATCATTGCAAATCCTGTTCCATCTGATCCTCCCAGCTATTCTTCTTAGCCAGCTCATCTGCGCCACAAAGATCCTCCTTCCGCCTGCACCAGCACTCAGATCCATGCAGCAATACCGGACTGACAAATGCCGTGTATAATTTCAGTTTTGTTCTTGTTGATATGCTGATATCATAAGTTTACTTTTGCTTAAAATATCAGTCAATTTATGATGCTCAGGTTTATATGCTGCCACTCTAATTCAGTCTAATAAGGTTTAACTCGAGATTTTAATAAAGCTTAAACTGTTAGATTGTTAAACTTAACTTAGTATTTTTTCATTGCATCAAGTGCAGAGAAAAATATGTGAACTCTTTGTAATAGCCTAACTGGCCTGAGATAAATAATTGATCTAGCCTAGCAACATCATAATTGGCAATGCATTATGCATTATTGATTTAAAACCCAACACCAGCTTCCCAACCTAACCAATCATTTCGTGCATTGACCCTTGACGCTAAGCCTGCCAACATTTCTAGTCCCAGATGGAACCCCCTAATTGACAATGTTTGCACCTTCTTGATCGAGCTGCCTCCATTTTTAGGCCTACATGTTAGTTCTCATGTAAATGGGGTTAGATCACCAATAACTGGCATCTACGGAACACAGCGTTCGTGAATAAGTAAATGCCCAGTGCTGACATAGCCTTTGAATAGGTTGTAGTTTATAAATTTGAGATTACGCTGTGATATACACTTATTATGGACTCTAGGCCTTCCAGAAGGCTTTGTCGTGATCGTGAGCTTCGAATTTCTGAAGTGCTACGCTAAAGCTCACAATACTACTTCGAGCCAGATGGGTCCAATGGGCAGTCAAAAAGAAGTCCCACTCAGATTTTCAGAAGGTTCAGAACAAGAGAGGAGGGTTGGAATTTTCGATAAGGTGACATTTCAGCTTTGAGTGGAAAACCTGAGGTGACAGAGGAGCATGACTCATGACTTCAATAGCCTAATCAGAGGCGAGTGGCAACGATAATGGAGGAATACGTACGACTACGAGTAAGAACTCTGACCATGCCCATTACAGCCATGTAGTAGAACATTGTGACAAATGATGAGGGAAAACAGGTTCAAATTTTGAGGTCAGGAGCTTGATTCGTCTTTACATATAGAGTCACTTTTGTTACTGTAACATTGTGCATTTTGTACCTACAAGCAAAAGAGTTACATATTTTGAATCAGTGTTAACTGCAGAAAAGGATAGGATATCTGCACATTTTTTACAGTGCAAAGAAAGTTTTTGGAAAATTTTAAATTACAGGGTCATTCCGTCTCAAATAAACAAATATTTCCCACTTGACCATCTACGACTTTTTTGAAATTTTCACGGATTGTTCATTGATGTCTTAGAATATGCTGTGCAAAAGTTTACAACAATATTCTTATTTTTCTTTTTTGGTAGAATTTTTAAGGTGTCTGGGTGTAGTGATTTGAAATCTTGTCTTCATTTTCTACCATATTCAGAAGGCCTATACAGGTAGTTTTGTCGATAAATTGATGAAATTTGCAGGACACCTACTCTATGTGGGACTAAGTAAGGGATGCATGAAGAAATTGATCTCAGATGGAAGGTTTTTCCTAGCAGCAGATTGAAAATGGTGAGAAAACAATTACCCTGTCTGGCGGTAATACTTTACTACTCCATTATCACCAAATTATTGTGTGCACAAATAAGCAATTAGATTACCATAGTCTTATAATGTGTACTTGTTCCATAATGGCCATCTAAAAATGACAAAAAGCACATTTTTGCATTTTTACGACCATTTTAAAGGTCTTATAAAGGCATGTTGGAGAAGTGATCAAGCTGTGAAATTTACACCGTTGGAAAGAGCAACTCAAATAGTAGTAACTACAACAAGAATTGTTTTTGAGACTTCGGCAATCCTCCGAATCCCGGTCCCAAATTATTTTATACTAATAAGAGGAAGTATAGTACATCAGAGTATGTTATTTATTGATAGAACACAGCATAAGTGTTATTTATTGTAAGACAACCAGTCATCAACTACTAAATATTGTAATTGTCGCACAGCATTTGCAAATAGCTGCCGAGAACGTTCTGTTTGTGACTGTTGCGCCACTGAAAGGCCGACAAGTAGCTTGCAAACAGAGCGCGACTTGCACCGCTCTGATACCGTAGTTTACGTTTTGCTTGCACCCACAATCCTTCGATAGTTTCTGTGTGAATGTCCCTGTGTACTGAATGAACGAACTCATGAGCGTGCACAACAACTGCATGATCATACACCCCGTTGTTTATGCGAGCGACATTCTGATAGCCTCGCCAAGCGTCTGTGACGACTGTTGTCCCCGGCAACACATGATTATTGATAATGCGTTCCAGTGTTTGTGCATCTCGACGGGCAACAACCTCCATCCAACTCCATCCAACATCGTCCGCTACCACGCTCGACCAAGCCAACAACCCACTTGCCAACGCGTCGAACGAGTTTGTAGTCTCATAATTTAGAAGGAAACCGTCACTTGAATTGTCCGCCAACAAGAATTTTGGCAAGCATATCTATGTGATAACACATACGAAATAATTTGGGACCGGAATTCGGAGGATTGCCCAAAAATTGAAACAACTAGTCTATTTATGAATTCGATTAAATGACACTTAAAATTCATTTGGAACTGTCAATATTGGGAGCACTATGTAAACAGGCATGTAGTATGCGCGCAATATGTCAATGAAGAACTTATTCTCAGTCTAATATAAAGTTTGTCAATGCATTTCACATATTAACAACAGGAGACATTGATGCAGCTCCATCCAAAACACAACAGTCTACATTAAGTTCAGAAATATCTTTGGTTGGAATAGACAGAGTACTGAAGCAAGTTAGCAAATCTGATTTGGTACCAAATCTCAGTGACCGTCGCTGTGACAAAGAAGGTGGATTAGCTTGAAAATTTTTCATGTCAAAAATATTCGTCAAGATCACTCTCACGAGATTGACAAGCGATGTACAACTGCGAAAACAACTGACAGTCTATTGTTAGCTCAGCTACTTTTAAACGACTTGCACTCTTCGTGTTGGAAGCTGACTTGAATGTAAACAATGGTAGCTTATTTTTAGGGATTGGGTCATGAATAGAAACTCTTCCATGAAATCGTTCATGGAAAACAGTTTCAAATTGCATGTTGCCCAACTCCCGAGCTGCTCTAACACTGGAACAAACAACATTATCTGCAATTGTGTGACAGTCAAGAAACAATAAATCATCATTTGCGGTTTCACTAAATGTATTGTCCTCTTGTTCAAAAATCTTGAGTACATTCTTAACATCCTGCTGAAATCGTTTCTGACAACATGGTTTCTGCTCATGATGTTTGCGGTCATCATTAACCCCTCTAAAAATCCCTTCAAATTCTTCCAAACATCTTAGAATCTCAGGACCTGAAATTATCCATTTGCTAAGAGAGCGGCATCACTTTCGGCTAGCCCAACTGTACTTCCATCACTTTGATTAACGCATTTAGCTATTTATGTGCATGGTCAATTGAAATGTTGGAGAAATGCTTGTTAGATTTAGAAACGGTAAATTTTGAATTCGTCGTCCCACTATAAGAACTGAACAGGTGTCTTACTTTTTCAGACCACCATTGGACATATGACTCAAATTATTGTGATGATATCCCTGAGCCAAATTTCTATTGGCTCAGGGATATCATCACAATAATTTGAGTATGCATGTTGTAGGCAAATGTATAGAGCAGCAGCTGTAACTGAGTGTGCATAAGGAGTTCTTTTAACATGTGATGCACTAATTAACGAATCAGCAACTCCAGATGTCGATACGCCAGCATTCACTCAACACTGAACTGAACCATCTAACCAGTTACCTAGCATCTTGAGAGCAGCCATTTCGATATGCAAATACAAATTTTCCGCCACAGTGCCAGAACCGTCGCAATGATTCGACATTCACTTACAGTTGTTCGTAACGATGTTCATAATGTGCATCCAGAACAAGTTCCTGCTGTAACTCTTGATCAACCGCTATAAGTTCTTATGCACAAATCAGCAACTTCAGATGTCGCTACGCCAGCATTCACTAAACACTGGACACAACCTGAACCTGCTAACCAGTTATCTGGCATCTTAAGAGCAGCCATTTTGATATGCAAGCCACCCATCATGATAACAAAATGTTCTCCATTAATTATCAGGCCAGTGCCATTGTATTTACTTTGCTAGTGCATATAGCGGCTGATCAAAAATTACAACAAGAACTTGTTCTGGATGCACATTAGGAACAGCGTTACGAACAACTGTAAGGGGAATGCCGAATCATTTCGACGGTTTTGGCACTGTGGCGGAAAATTTGTATTTGCATATCGAAGTGGCTGCTCTCAAGATGCTAGGTAACTGGTGAGATGGTTCAGTTCAGTGTTGAGAATTTTGCTGACTGGTTTCAAAAGAACCATTGAAAATGGATTCCTTTGCTTTAAACATCTCATTCCTAATCAGCTTTGCAGTGTGCATTAACAAGACGGCATCTCTATCTGAGTTTTCCTTCAGTTTATGCAAGACGATGCCAAGACTAGCATTAAATGTTAAGAAAACTTCTTTACCATGCTCTACTGTTCTACAGCAGTAAGTTAAGGACAATTTGCAAGCAGATGGTCCTTAAGTCGCGTTGAGTGAGTTTTACTTCAAACTGAAATGCCGTGAAGCTGAAGTTGCGCAGTATACAAACTCTACAAGTTTAATGTAAATATGCCTACTGTGGGTGTATTCTCATTCATTCGAATCTCTTCCACATGTGCAATAACATCAGCCAAAGCAAGAAACTCCGCATTGATTTGAGAAAGACAAACTTCAGCGTCCACTAGTTTCACTTGTGGAACTGGTTTCTCTGCCTTCGATGCATTAAAGTAGAGACCAAGTAGACACGCTGGATGGTAATGGGCTTCAATTGCAATCAAATCTCCCAGAGCAAATTTAGCCAATAAATGAGGGTCCTGTATTAACTGAGCACAATGGCCCGGCCAGTTACTGACAGACAGGGCTGTTAATATCGCGATAAAGTATCTCGAAATTTTGGTATCGAGATACTTTTGTCAGTATCGCAGCAAGTATCGCGATAGTTTTAATTTGCTGGTATCGTATAACTATTCTTAGGTATCGCATGTGTATCGCGATACCTATTTTTAGCCTGTCAGCGATACTTGATACCAATACTTTTGTCTCACTGAAATTTATATGGTTTCTCAAGAAATATGCGAAGTAAATCGTTGCGTTTTGATAAGTTTAGGCCTATATAATTATATATACATATACCACCTCCTTTGGCCATATAAACCTTGGCGCAAATAGGTGTAATATTTTATACTCCTAAAGAAAGAAATGACTGTATTAGGCTTAGGCTATTTATATAAGTGGCGCTTGCCTAATTAATTTTAGAGTGCTTACAAATTTAGTTGATCTTGAAAATGAATAGGACTGAGGAAACGAAGATTGCCAATACGATATAAGAGCATTGTGTTTCAGCAGCGTGCCTGTAGGCTACTTCAAACACATTAATTGAGCGGATTTGAGCCAAGCACAAATATGCACAGGACTGGAAAGTCGCATGTTCTTTCGTGTCAGTAGCTTTCGGGCGATACTCAGAGGCCAGAAACTTTAGATCATTTTAAAATAACAAGTTGATTCATCAAACTCTTATAATTAGCCGTGAAGCCAAATTTACGAATGACTACCGGGTATGTCAGCAAAATACAATAAAGTGCCGCGTTAGAGCTTCAAATCACCATATTTTCAAATAGAAGAAAAGTTTAGATTGGGGCGACATCTGTGTTTAAGAGAAAAGCGTGTACACGGAATACGATGCCTTGAGAAATTTTCAATAATTATCGGTGCATGAATTATAATTTGTGCTAAGATCGAAAATGAGCAAGCATATTGAAAAGTATTGGTAAAAGTATTGATATTGCAATACTTTTCAGAAAAAGTTTTGGTATTGGTATCGCGATACTTTTAATTAGGAAGTATTGGTATTGCTATTGCAATACTTTTTCAAGTAGTGTTAACAGCCCTGCTGACAGTGTCAGTAACTGGCTGGGTCATCACTGTATATATGGCGATTGTCTTTCCCTTCATACTCGCAAAAAACCAGGCAGAAATAGATGCGGTTTCTACAAAGCGTGGAGCTTCTGCGTCCGAAAGTTCGGCTTAAAAACGCACAGAAAAATTACTTCTAAAGCCAAAAGCTCTTCATATATGTATAAAAAAGATACTAACCCTAACCCTGACCCTAAACGACCCTCACGACGCCTAACCTGACCCTAACCGATCCTCGCGATGTCTAATCTGACCCTAACCGACCTTCACGAGGCATATCACAAAGTTTAGGTGTTTTCAACAGTGTGCAAGCGCCAATGGTCGCGCATATGTCTTTACGCGCTAAATTTTCTAAGGGTTTGGCCGTAGAAGAAGAATTTTAGTTTACTTTTGGGCCGGGCCGCAGAACATTTTTCCTTCTACAAAACCTGACGTCGAAAGTGTCAATCGTGGCCAATGTTCAGGAGCTTCATATTCGTCGGAAACGTGATCAGATGGTTCTAATTAAGTCATTTACTTCCGGACCTTGGTCATACGGTCGATTTCGCATCCGTTCAAGTGTGGTCGAGTGCAGCCGTTGTCTGCAAGTAGGGTGCCAAGATGACTTATTTCTTTTACAGGTACTCTCGACACCGTCCTCTTTAAATTATTCCATTACATCACGTTAATGCTATCGCTTATAACGTTCGAGATAGAGTTTTGTAGCCTGAACTATAATCATTTCTTTTCGACAAAGCAAGGCTACTCGTTTTTCCTGTGTCACTTTCTGACAGAAAATGCAACGAGTCAAATCAACGGGATTAACGTTTCGTTCCCGATCCATTGACTTTTATAGTAATCGTTATCTCCAGACATTTAAACCGTTACTCGAAAGCCAAGCACCGGGCACCTGCATGGTTATTTACGAGCGCCGCATCGACTCGATTCAGAGGGCTTGCACAAAGGTTTTTTAGTCCAGAAAGGGTTCAGGTCCGGTGATAAACAGTTCAGATCCGGTAAAGTCTAACCAAAACCACCTAAATATTCTCTAAAACTTTCAATTCAATTATAAATAAACATCTGAGTATTTTTAACTTCATAAATATCGTAAATAAAGTTTCTAGCAGTAGCAAGAAACGCTGTCAGTTTCAGAGACAAGCCCAATAAACAGCCCAAGTTACCGTAATAAACTTTGCCATAGTAACATTAAATTTCTCTTTTCTCGAATACATTCAAGAATGTGCAGTTCGCTTTATAAAAGCACAAGGAACTTATAAAAACATTAATGCTTGTAGATAGTGTTTGCACAATGCAAGGGTTCTGTGAGTTTTACAAAACGAGCTAATAGCTTCAGGCCTAATATACAGTTTTTTGCACACATGGCCTTTAGGTGCACAATTGTGACATAATTATAACGGTGAAAACAGGTCCAGATGTTCATGTAGCTTATTGCTGGTAATAGTCGGTTCCAGACTTATCTAGATAACAATCATTGTACGTGATAACGATTAGCTAATACATAGTGGATTTCATTTGGTTATTAGGATACGCCGCCATTTTGGAGTTGCTTCGACGTCCGGCTTCTTCTCTGGATCTTAGTCGATGACGTCCGTCCGTGCGTTGAACGGTTTCCTTTCTTGTATGATTAAGTACCTGACTTAAAATTAGCAATGATGACAGGTAAATGATTCATTTTACCGTAATCTTGTCGTACGATGTCGTGGGTCAGAGAAAGTATACTATTTGAAGGGCAAGCATTTAATTAAGGAGACAATTCAATGTTTTTGTTGGACCGATCGACACACACCCTCGACGACGTCTTACAGTCATAATAATAATCGTTGTAATCATAATATCAAGTTCTTACAAAATGGCGTCAGAGGGTATGTTGCAATAAAAGTATTAGGTGGAGTTTAATTACGTTGTTTGGTGAAATAGTTAGGATTTATAGCTTATGCGCCATTGAGGCTTTGAGTAATTTATTGAAAGTGTCGCATATTAATGTTACTGTCGTGGAAGCGCTAATTTGACACTCTATTTGACGAGGGTAAATTATCGAGTCATGAAATCACCATGGAGTCATCCAGTTGTGACACTGCTGATTTCTTGATCCCAATATTTCATTTCTATATGTGTCATAATATAATCATGTGCTTGCCAATATGGAAAACTGCAGATGGATTAGGGAACTTGAATGAAACCCCGTGACTCAATATATTTTTCACAAGTCACAAGTGAATTTGCACCTTAAATGAATTTGCTACTGTTCACGATAAAATAAGCAATTTATTTAGTTAGTAAGACAAAATGGAATTAACAGAAAGGCAATTGCTAAAGTAATGTTAATGCAGTCATACTGCATTGATGTAATGGAAAAGGGAAGATGGTAGCATAATTTGATCAACAATACTAATCTGTCAGTATACTGGGTTTTTGCATTCTATGCAGTTCAATTGTTTTCACATGTCTTAATTTCATTGAAATAGCTCCAAGCAAAAGCCGGCTACAGCTGAACATTGGAGGTCTTATGCAAAACATCACTCGTCAGCCGCGCCAGTTACCACCTCAGCCACCACCTCCGCAGCAACCACCACCTCCGCAACAGAGCATCCTTGCAAGTCGAGGACACCCAACACAGATGTTAGTTAACATTGGGGTGCAACTTGTGGTTGACTACAGTAGGAAAAACCCATTGGCAGAAGCAAAATTTGTTTTGTGGATGCGGCTTATCTTCCCCTTCCTTACAAATTGCACTCAGTCATGAGTCTTATAATCATCTTCATCCTTATCATTGTCGCCATCATCATTGTTATTGTTGTGAAGAATCCTATTGCTTTTGTTGTTAAGAATCACATCTTCTTACCTTAGTCCTTACCCATCATTGTACTGTGAAGACTACACTACTTAAACTGGTCTGCTTGAAGACATGATGGTCTCTGTTTCTATGCCGTTTTTCTGCTTTGGACACTGTTAAACCACCAACTATGTATATTTCTTCATAAACTCTGTGAAACTTTGATGTCTCTTGAATTGACTTGCTTCTTACGTCTACAATGGCTCTCGACCGGCAAGCATTGGTACTGCTTGGTCTGATCCTTCTTTTTGTACTGCTGGTATCTGACAGGGATCTGCTTGTCACACCATAATAAGTTTCTTTCTGCAACATTCGAGTATTGATCTTTTCACTGAGCCGTGATGCAGAATGTTGCTTCTTCCTCCATGGAAGGGAATCGACTGCCATTGTACCATTGTTTCTCTGATGTGCAAACTACTTCCTCCTTCAAGAAATGCCTGAAAATTTGCACTATCTGACTTGCTTTCAAACATCTTTCCCCTATTGACTGAATTGCCTTGGATTTACATTTCTGTGATAATTTTCATGCATTATAATGTTTCATAATAATACTAATAATATCATGATTATCATAATTGTTGTGTTACCTCCATGATCATTATCAGCGTAATCATTATTTGTTTTTGTTTGGCAACTCATATGAATCTTTCGTACGTGCTCAGATGCCTTCCTTTTCACAATTAGTATTGTGATAATTGATCTTATATTGATTGTCTTCATTGTTGTTATACCAATACTCTTTTAGAATCATTGATGTTTAAATTTATTATCATTGCTATTCTTTTGCTTTGTCAGAGACAGATTGAGATCTCATAGTCTAGAAAATTCGGGTAAACTACAGATAACTCCGGAGCAGGTAACTGAGATATTTCCATGCAGTATTTGTTTAGTAGTTTGATGAATTCATTTTAGCTAAAGATGAAATATAAAATGCTATTGATATTAAAACAACATTTTGTACTAATAGGTTTTATTTAGCCAGACACCAATACAACAGTGCTTTCTGCTTCGGAATTTCTATGTTAATATACAAATAATGAGTATAGTAATGTTGTGTCCAATAGTTAAAGGTATTTGTTATTTTTGCTGTCAGATAATTAAAGGTCATGTCGATGAAAACTACTACAGAATCTGCTATATGACTATTTCTGTCTATCCACTTTTCCAAAAGACTGTTCAATCTCCAGGACTATACCTGTGATGAGTTATGGCTGATTAATTTGTGCATAAAAGTTGTCTATGTTCATTGTCTTCAAGAGATGTTTCCATGAAGTTTTGCTCTGACTTCTCACCTGCTACCGTATCGTTAAGTATTTCGTTAAATTCTCAAGTGATTCTGTTGTTAGTTGTTTATAATTATTCTAGTGATGTTGTATCATTTAGCTTTTGAGTGAATATTCCAGGTAAGCTGTTATCATGTAGTTGCTTTTGTTGGATTTGCATGTTCTAAGCTGTACGACTTCACAGCTGAAGATCTGACTGATCAGGGGGAGATTGGGAGAGGCGCCTATGGCACCGTCAACAAGATGTACCACGAGAGGAGTGGAACTGTCATGGCTGTTAAGGTGACTGCTGTGTAATTTTTATTGTAATAAACATGCATCAAGTGTTATACACATTATGCAATAGAGCATTTGGTTGCTGCTATTATTGCATCAATTCTAGGTATTGTGACTGTGGTCTTTCTTTGCCCATTTCCACAGGCGTTTGAAGCCATTCTTTTCGATCGTTGTTTGATGTTGTCAGGTCAAGATGAGTTCTGAGGAACTTCTCTTGGATTGGCACTATATAAATTCAAGGTTATGATTATGGCTCCCGGGACATTTAAATTTTTATTCTGTCTAAGACTCAGATAAGATAAGACCAGGTAAAATGACATGGTTTAAGGCAAGACTAAGCATTGAAGTGAGATAAGGTATGGTGAGATCGTGGTAGATCCAGAAGTTTATGAAGGTTAGCAATGAACTTTGCAAAGTTTACTACGATGATTGAGACGGTTTAGTAAGCAGAAGTGTTCATCTTCTGAATGACTTCTTTAGTTTCACAATTTTTTGTGTTAGCAGTTTACTATACATATAAGGCAAGGTCTTATTTACACCTACTTACGATATCTTGCATTCATTCATTAAGAAAATTTATATAGCGCCCCATCAAGGTTGCTACTCAGGAGTCTCCCGACCCAACCCCAGCTGAAGAGAATGGTCATTAGGCTTCTTGCAGTGTCACTGATACATTTCCTTCAAATGCTTGCATCTGCTATATTATATTTTACATTATAGGAAAATATTGATGGCCTTAATAAGTGTTTTTGAAATGTTGTTACTTGTGTACAGAGAATTCGTTCGACTGTTGATGAAAAGGAGCAGAAGCAGTTGTTGATGGATCTCGACGTTGTGATGAGAAGCAACGAATGTCCGTACATCGTCAAATTCTACGGAGCACTCTTCAAAGAGGTCTGTTTTGATCAGCAGGTGATATCTGAGTAATTGTACTAAACTTTTTATGGAACCTCTGCGCTGTCTGCAGTACACAATGGGTAACTGAACGGGAGGAGAGTCGGGAAAGCGTTCATCCTTTATGCCCAGCATCTCAACGTATCGGGGCATCGTGGGTCGGCTCGGGACCTCCGAAGAGGAAGCACATGCTGTAATAGGATGTGTGGCATATTTTAGATCTGTCTGGTTTGTGTGCACGTATGTGGACTTTATAAAGTAAGCATGTTTTTCCTAAGAGGATGTTAATCTTTTATTTATTTTTGTACCTCTGTTTTTTCAATTCCATTTCGTTTATTGTAGCCATATAGCAAAAAGTATTCAATGTACAAACAACACAGATACAAACCAAAGGACACAAAAGGAGCCCCTAAAAGGATTGAAATCCCGCTGTCAGGGACACCAGAGTAGCAGACTTAACAAAGACCAAACTAAGATAGCCACCTATTGAATAGTAACTGTAACTTGGGGATCAAGCACTAATGTGATGGTAGAGGTAACTAGTTCCAGGTTGCTGGATGACGTGAGCGCATCTCACCTACAATCCCTCTGAGGAGATTCTACTGAGCTGTGTAACCCCAAGTGCTCTGCCTTTGCATTTGTTTACCTTAGGAGTGTCTTATTGTGTTGTAGGGCGACTGTTGGATTTGCATGGAACTGATGTCAATATCGTTAGACAAATTTTACAAGTTCGTTCATGGTCACCACCACTACCAGTCTATACCAGAAGACATCCTAGGAAAGATAACGGTAGCGGTAGGTACATTTTCAATTGACATTTCTCAGTTATGGCTTAGCAGTGCTTGATTTGTAATGCAGCATGCAAATTAGTTAGGCTAAAGCATCGCAATGTTACCACATAAGGGTTTGTTAGTTTCTGTTATCCACGAACTTAATGACTTTAACACATTGACCGCTAGGGACGTGTATACACGTCCCATATCACGCGTATTTACAAACAAAGTTTGGCGGTCAAAGTGTTAAGTACCTCACAAAACCACTGTGTAAAGAAACACAGTTATTGGGGAAATGGATAAAATATATGTTACAGGCAATGTATGAAACAGGGTTTTTGTAAAATGCCTGATTTTTTTTATAGATTTTATGCAATTTGTAAAATCACCCAGTTGCAGTCAGGGTTAGGGTTGGTGTAGAGTTAGGGTTTTACAAATTTCATAGGCATTTTGCAAAATCCCTGGTTTCACACATTGCCTGTAACAAAAACGTGTGTCTGTGAGGATTAGGCAAAGCAGTCTAAGTAGGGCAGAACCTAAAAGTTTGTGAGATTGGGTACCTAGGCGACCTACTACAGAAGATCGACCAACCACAGTGAAGCCATGATGCTGAGAAGTGTAAATAATGGTATACCGCTTATATTTAAATAGTTGTTTAGCCATGTCAGACTAGTCTTATAAGAAAACTACATTGCATCAAGTAATATTGAATGTCATAAACACCAATCATGTTTTGTAGACTAGTTTACAATTCTTTTCACTATGAGAGTTTTTCCAATTACCTTTCTTGCCTTTACCATATACTGCTGCCTTATTATTTATACCAGTGGTTGATGCATTGCCTTTAGATGTGATAAAGAAATCGATAAGTTTCCTGATGAAGGGTACAGAATAGAGTGTGATTCACTTCCAGCATAGTTGTCTTCAGCATCTCATTTTATATTAGGAAGAAATTAGGATGTTTTTGATTGACTGAATGATCAATGAATTTACCAATCTTGAAATCTGGATTAATTAAGCTTTAAAGTAGCTCAGACTGAACTATGTACTGTGATGAGGTTGTCTGATAATGTATCTTGTTCGTGTAGACATTAAAAGCACTGAACTATCTGAAAGACAACCTGCAAATCATACACAGAGGTTAGTTTTCTTTACAATTTGTGCTTCAAGTATGCATGCAAAACTTGAAGTGTTCACACATTTTCCTTTCCTATACAAAGCATCTGTCCCTTCTGCAATCTTTCTGCCTTTTCCCTTGATCCTTCCCATCTGATCTCCCCTCATTCGTTTCTCATTATTTTTGGCTCTCTCCATCCACATTATCTATTTTTTCATTTTATTCCCTAGGTCTAACCAGGATTAGGGCATAACCGGAAATCGCCTCGGACATTCGCCTCGGTCGAATATTGGACTATTCGGAAGTATTCGCCTCGGCAAATATTACTCCCGCAAATAGCTAAAAATAGCTTTTTTGATCAAATAATTTTTTTTCTTCAAATAATTTTTTTTCATCAAATAAATTTAGGACTAACGGACTTACTAATAAGTTATTGTTATTGGCTAATTAAACAAGAACTTTAACCTTCCATTGAATTTTCTTTAAAATAATGATGTTAATTTATATATTTTAATTTCTTTTGGTTGCATTCCCCAGGTGGCAACCAAATCAGTAATTTTCTCGCTTCAATTCCGGTAAACATTAGAGAATAAAGACATCGTTGATAGCTTCATTTTTAAAATTTTATGACAAGGTTTTACGGTTTTTTAACATATAAAGTTATTAAATAATATTTATATATATATATATATATTTATAGCCTAGAGTGCGATGATACGTTATATGAAGGATATTGCTATAGACTCTGCATTGACTATAGATAGTTCTCCGTAGCTGTGCACATGGCAGGTTAACTGCGTTTTGCCTACCGATGGTACTCGCTGCCAGTCGCTGGCCAGATTTGCCGCTACTATTCGGTTTGTACCCGGATCCGGCAAATAGTCGGATTCAGTACTAGGTGGAAATTGTCTACTCGGTTATTCTCTAACCAGGATTATATGTTTCCTGCTCTGAATGTGGTTATTGTACTGGACCAGGGCATATCTAAAGTATAGAGTTGCCAATGTTTAATTGCTGCAGCAACCATTAATGATGATCATATTACCTTTGTTTTATTGCAGTACATAGCTATCTGTAATTAATACTTTTGAATACTTTGATTTCATGAATTTACTTTACGTGCGAATGTTGACTTTACTAGTTTTTATCACATTGACTTAACAAGTTATTATTGAATATGGCAATGGATTATTTAGGTTAGTTGTATCTTGCTAATTAACATTTGGTGTGTAATTACATTTCTATCATGTAATAAACTCAGCATTGCATGATTCAGTTGCTAGTACCTACAGGTTGCAAACTACTTATTTTGTTTTGTTTTTGCTGTAGATGTCAAACCCTCAAACATTCTTCTTGATAAGAACGGAAACATAAAACTCTGTGACTTTGGTATCAGTGGACAACTGGTTGATTCCATTGCCAAAACGAGAGATGCCGGATGTCGACCTTACATGGCGGTTGGTTTTCTTTTGTTACAACGGTTCTTTTCTATTAACAGACTTATAAAGCGCCTCTCACAGTAGAGCCTAATCAGAGACGCTCCGAGTATGATGAAGCCATTGAAAACAGAATTGTTATAAGGGAAACATGCAGAAATTGTAGTGCTACTGGATCAGATTTCAGCATGAGTTACTGCTGTTATGTAAATGTATCTGTTTACCATCTGCCAACTGTTAATGATAATATTATTTCTGTAGTTATTAGTATCTTTTGCCATATCTCTTGTTGTTAATAGTGACATTTTTGGTCACTGTATAATGTATTTGTTAATCATAGGGTACATGGTATTGCTTCTCTTATAGTATAATTTCTCTAATTCTTATTACTATCTGTTGCCAAATATCTTGTTGTTATTAGAGGCTTTTGTCTAGCAGCATTATTTATATTAATAGTAATGGTTGTTAGTATCTTGTTATTGTCTCTGTTACGGTAGCTTTTTGACATCTCTCCATATGTTTTTACCAGTTATATCTTTTTGTAATTGTTGAATGTTTCATTGCTTCACTCAGTTGCATCTTTTGTCCTATATATTGAATAACTAATTCTCTTTTTGTAATATTTTGTCATCTCTGTACTAGTCCTCTTTGTTCTCACACTTTGGCAGCCGATAGTAACTCTTCATCTCTGTTATAGTTGACAGTATGTTAGAAGCCGATAGTATCTTTTATTTCTGTAGTGATGTTTATTCTAGTATCTTTTTTCATTTATTCTGAGTTAAGATATGCTATATAAATCTATGTAATTAATGAAAAGGAATGAATATGGTCTCATTACAAGTTTACAACTAGGTGTATATATATATATAAATGACTTCCATAGATGATGTTGCAATTAGCCTATAATATAGTGTCTGTTTTTATCTTTATGTTGAATGATGATAGCCATGTTTTTGTTTGCAGCCAGAGAGAATCGATCCCAAAAACTTTGGTCGTGGTTACGATGTCAGGTCTGATGTTTGGAGCTTAGGAATTACATTAGTAAGTTGATATTACGACAATTAATTTACTACTATGAATGCACGATATGTTTATTTAAGAAAATTACAACTGTTAAGTGATTTAATCTAAGTTTCATTTATGGTCTTGAGTTACTTGTAGTTAATTAGTTATCTGCAGACTAAATAAAGCATTAACACTAATCCACTCCTTTTTTTTGTTTCCCATCTGGATTATTGCAACGGCCTCTATGTGTGTCTCCTAGCAGTTTGGGTTGGATGTTTGGATCGGGTCTTGGTTGCACATGGGGGCTCGCATTATGAGTTGAATCCCAGGATTCAGCCATGTCACTGCTTATATGTGACGTTGGCTTCCTTTTTCGCAGCGGATCATCGCTTGACGGATCTCTGCCTTGGTTTACTCAGCCTTGCAGGAGTGGTCAGTGGTCACTGTTTACTTACACGAGCTTATCAGCCATTGACCCTTGAATTGATTGGGCACCTGTGATGCTGCATTTGCTCCCCAGGATTCGTTCTGATAAATTCAGTTTCAACTTCGAACTGTCCTTTTTTAGCCATGCTGGGGTGAGGAACACTTTTGAGCACTTTCTGTAAGCCATGAAGTGGTGCTATTTAAATCTATAATGAACGAATGACCGTCTCAAGAAGACTTGAAAGTAACCAGTGAATGTTTCTGTTAGGATTCTGTTGCCAGTTGGTATTATCTTTTGATAAGGTTAGCAATTATTTCATGATGGATATTCATAAAGTCTTAGTTGTTACCAACAGATTGAGGCTTCAACTGGAAGATTTCCATATCCTAAGTGGACTAGCGTTTTCGACCAGTTGACACAAGTCGTTCAGGGTGACCCACCACAGCTTTCCAGTGACGATGGAAACTTTTCACCCGAGTTTATCAACTTTGTTAACACCTGGTCAGTTCAGTATATATGAGAAAATAATCAGTAATATGAAATTTAATCAGTATTGATTAGTTTCGGTATTAATTCTCTGTGAACACTAATGTAACAAGCCAGAACCGTTGCATAACGTGCATTATGGTAGCATGAATGTTGATGTCATGCAGCTGGTCGTGGAGTCTAAATTTAGTTCAGTTTAGAGAATGACCTGAGGTAAAGTGGGAGAGCGTGATTGCCCGTCAGTCAGACATGTAGCCTGAGTGATATGTCGACACTGGGCCTTTTTGTCTGCTTTGTGGAATCCATCATGTACTGGAGAGGAATATCTAATTTATGGCTTATTCCTTAGTCAAAAATAGAGTTGCCATGGATCCTGGAAAGTCGTGGAATTTGTCATTGAAAAATGTACAATCTGGAAAACAAGAAAGGCAAGTGGAGGATGAGGCAGTATTCCTAAGAACCTTTCAAGGGGTTTATGGTTAGCAGCAAAGCATTATTTGGTATGTTTACTATTTAAATAATTGTTTGTATCTGTTCCTTTACCACTACAAATTTTGTCTTAAGGTTTTATGCTAATGTTATTTTGTTATCTTTTCCAGTTTATTGAAGGACTGTGAGTCAAGACCCAAATACAAATCACTTATGGTTAGTTGAATATATTTTTAAGCGTGTTTGAATGTATGTATGTTTGAATGTACCATTTGTATTGTAAATTGTTTGAAAATTTCTTAAGTGCTGGCCAATCAGGCGCTACCAGTGTGAGGGGCCCGTGAAAAGGATAAGATTGAAGGCAGTGGAGAGAAAGAGATGGGACTAAGGCTGTCAATGGGTACCTGCCCGAGGCTGACTACCTGGGTAATGAAATCGGTTTTCGGGTAACCGAAATTTCATAAAAATACGTGATTTTACCTGAACGTATACCAGAAATATTCAGTTGGTCATATTGGCTGACTGCCCAGGCAATGGAATCGATTCTCGGGTGCTCCACATCTGTAAAATGTGCAATTCCCTACATTTCCTAATAAAATGTCGACGGGTATTTAACATTTTTGACAGCCTTAGATGGGACCCTCAGTCAGAGCATTCAGTCAGAATTGTAGAGCATAACAGATTACATTACATTACAACAGAGGCAGGAGATCATTCTACAGTGAAGGGCCAATGCAGACAAAGCTCGAGATTGGGCCATGACAGTCAGTGAATAAGCAGGACTCCCATAAGTCACTTTTGTGGGAACTGAGAAATTTTAAAAGATTTAGATTACAACCATAGCCTTGTATTTAGCTCCAATTTTAATCTTGATTGGATATACTGGGTCCCAGTCCTAATGAGTAGAACATGAAGCCAATGGTCTCTGCATTCCAGAATAATACAGCAGCCAATGGCCAGTGGATTAGGAGTTCAGCCTTTTGGGAGTTTGCCCAGTACCCTGTCATGGCATCTGGCTTCATAGGGATGACATCAAGACCAATCGTTTACATTTACTATCCAGGGAGGTGAACTTTGTGTGGTTCCCACTGCCCACAATTATTCGACTGTATCAGATCAATTCTTGAACACAGAGTTCACTGGAAAGACTATGCTACAGTTACACTAATGGACTTAGACCTGGTCTAAATGTGCCTTTTGAAGACAAAATTGGCTATGTAGTATGTACCAAAAAAAATGGTCTATCGAAAGATTGTTGTTACCGCGCACTCAATTTGTATGTAAGTATGTTTATTAGCCAATTGCTAAATGCACTTTGACGTACACTGGCCTTCTGGAATAAGTTCTGTTCCCCAGGCAGAGAAATTCAGGGTGAAATTCTGGGCCACAGGCAGACAAATTCAGGGTGAAATTCTGGGCCACAGGCTGAGAAATTCAGGGTGAAATTCTGGGCCACAGGCTGAGAAATTCAGAGCCCCCAGGCAGAGAAATGTGGGGCAGTCAATTAGACAGAATTGTTCTATAGCAGAAATGACAAGTAAGGTAATAGTGTATATACTTGACGTTTAACCCTTCAACGATGAGAGCTGCATTGGTTTTCCCATACATTTTAGTACACGCTTGTCGTTAAGGGAATAAACTGTTGTAGTTAATGTCAGTTGTAGTGTATTTAACAAGGCATAAATCATACACTTTATTTGGCAAACAACTAACTCTTGTTTCTTAATCATCATCTTGTCATGATGTCAGCCATTTGGTAGCAATGGGTGCAATGTTCATGTTCATAGATCATTTGTCCTTATTTACATCGTTTATTGAGCATCACTTGTTACGATGTTGCTTGATTCCAGAGGGTTTCTAAACTGCACAAGTTGCCCTTGTGTATGTTTGTCTGTGTCCTGTTCATGAGTCTACTATTGTAGGGCCACACTATCTCCCTTGTGAACTGACTGGTTTCAGAACGATGTATTAAATGCAAGTAGATTTTGTAAATGATTGGTATTATTTTTTTTAGAAAACCTATGAAATACAAGTCATTTTTTTTAGATAGATACATGGCAAAAGCTTTAATTATGACATCAGCTCTATTAGAATGACGTAGAAGTCACCCGATGGAATTGATGAATATTGTGAATAGGCAAATGCAGTGAATGCACATAGGGATTTGACAAAGATATCTATTCCATAAACGGTTGTTCATAAGCGAATTAATTGATATTATGAGTGGAGCAAATATTGCAAATGAATAATTTATTGATATTAGGAATGAATGAGCGATGAAATGATTGATGCTGTGAATGGAATAATGTTGATTCAATTCATGCCATCTTCTGGTGACAGGCTCACGACTTCTTCCGTCGTTGCGATGCGGCTTCCATCGATGTCACCGGTTACGTCACAAGCATTTTGGATCAGATTCCTGCTGACGACCTTGCCATGGAAACGAACAACTCCTAAGCAACCGTTTCTACTGTGGATACAAACAGCTCCGAAGCAGCGGGCTGCCAGTCTCGCACTATTGCTTATAATTTACTGTATAGAATGTTTCTTTTATGTTTACGAAGCCGATAATGATTCTCAATTCGTTTCACGGAACGGGGCCAAGGAACTGCTTGAGATTACTGGGTCGACAGCGATGTTTTCATGTGCGTAGTAGTACTCTGTTTTGAGTAGACAATGAGTTGGAAAATTGGACGAGTTATTAGGCGCATGGTGATGAATGGAGAAGGGTGAAATCTTGGAGGGTAGGCCAAGGCATCGAGATGGTTAAATGTGAGTTTATGGTTAAGTTAATGCAAGTATGTTGACTGGAGAACCACCAAACTGAATGTTGATGAAGTAAAGCCACTGTAGGTGCAAGTAGTGCAGGTGGGAAAGGATTTGTACAGTATATACCCAATGATGTGAAAGTGAAGTGCAGAGGGAAGTAAAGAAATGTTACAGGGCTTTTTAGCCTGGAGAAACCAGGTGGATGCTAATATCGTTGGTTATATCTGAAATTGAATCTGTGGTAAAGTGTTCTTGATGTCCAAGGATGTGTAAGGCTCTTAAATTTGACGTTTGAAGTGACGCTATTGTGGCAACGTGTCGCATGCAATTTTCCGTGGACCAAAAAGCATAAGGCAGCTTTTGCACACAGGCAGTAGAGGTCGATTCAAATGGGGTTAAGGTGCATAAGCTTTGTTGATGCATGAAAAACTTTGGGAACAATGATGCCCTTAACTGCAATGTTACAGTAATGATGTAATGTAATTTCTTATATTAGATAATATAGCGTGATGTGTTTTGTCTCCAATGATTTTTGCAATCGTTATGAACTGGATAATGACGAGGGCAACAAAAGAGCTCAACACGGGACTGATATGGAATGCAGATGACAGATTGAAAGATCTGGACTTTGCTGACGACATTGCCGTACTGGACCATACCTGGGAGGGGATGAAGAAGCTAACAAGCAGGATGCGGGCAGAGGCGGAAAAAATTGGACTTAACTATCGACCCAGAAAAATAAAAAATCATGAAAGTCGAGAAATGGAGAAAAGAAGACAAGATCTTAATTGATGGAAGAGAGGTGGAATCTGTGGACACCTTCTGCTACCTAGGCAGCCTCGTGTCATCGGATAGCAGCTGTGACAAAGAAATAAAGATGCGAATAGGAAAGGCAAACACTGCATTTGAGAGGCTCACAAATATCTGGAAGATAAATGGATGTAGTTTAAAAAGACCAAGGTCCGCCTGTACAATGCCGTGGTAGTGAGTACACTGTTGTATGGATCTGAGACATGGCCAATGAGGGTGGCAAACAGGAAGAGACTGGAGGTGGCTCATCACAGATGGCTGCGAAGAATCTTGCATATATCATAGAGAGACAAAATAACCAACAAGATTGTACGAGAGAAAATGGGGCAGGAAGACATCAAGAGCAACATCAGAAGGAGAAGACTAAGGTGGATGGGGCATGTCTGTCACATGGAGGAGGAGAGAAGAACTAAACAGGTGATGTCCTGGTGTGTGGGAGAGTGACGGAGGAGAGGAAGACCGAGAAAAAACTGGGCAGAGCTGGACTGGCCTTGCCTCGGCCGAAAAATAAAATAATATGCCACAAAATAAAGTGAAGCGTATAGAGCTCAACTGAAGGGAAATGCATTGAAATTAATTTGAATTAGACTAAATTAACTGAAAAGAGCTGTGCTTTTTTGCAAGGCTGGGTAGGGATGTTGTGTACAGGGATGAGCCAGTGTCTTGCTCGTGTGGTCAGCCTTCCTGAGGTATAATGGGCTGGACTGAGCTCTACTGACCTTACCTCGGTCGGAAATAAAATAAAATAAAATACCACAAAATAAACTGAAGTGCATAGAGCTGAACTAAAGTGAACTGTATGTAAATAAAGTTGATTTAGATTAAATTAACTGAAAAGACATGAGCTGTTGTGCTAGGCTGGGCAAGGCCGAGGTGTCCAGGGCTGGCATAGGGTCAGGATCGGCTGGGCAGCCCTTTTGAGGTATAATGGGCTTGACAGAGCCGGGCTGGACTTGCCTTGGCCGAAAATAAAATAAACTAAAATGTGGGGGATGGGGTGTACAGGGATGAGCTAGTGTTTTGCTCGCCTGGGCAGCCCTCCTGAGGTATAATGGGCTGGACAATGCTCTACTGACCTTATCTCGTTCGGAAATTAAATAAAATACCACAAAATAAACTGAAGTGTATAAAGCTGTGCTGAATAGAACTGAAGTGAACTGTAGCAAGATTAAGTAGAATTAGACTAACTCATCTGAAAAGAGATGAGCTTTTGTGCTAGGAAGGGTGTCCAGGGTTGGGCTAGGGTCAAGCTAGGCTTTGCAGCCCTCCTGGGATATTAGTGGGCAGGACAGAGCTGGACTGGCCTTGCCTTGGCCCAAAATAAAATAAATTACCACAAAACAAAGTGAGGTGTGTAGAGCTGACTGAAGTGAAATTAAAGTTGAAATAGATTGAATTAAATGAAAATAGCTGGGCCGTTGTACTAGGTTGGGCAGGGATGGAGTGTCCAGGACTGGGTCATGCTCGGCTTGGCAGCTTCTGAGTCCTGAAGTGTAGTGGGCAGGACAGAGCTCGATTGGCCTCGGCCGATAATAAAATAAAATAAACTACCACAATATAAACTGAAGCGCATAGAGCTGAACTGCATTGAACTGAAGTAAATTGTATGTAAATAAATTTGATTTAGATTATATTAACTGAAGAGAAATGAGCCGCTGTGCTAAGTTGGGTGGGGCTGAGATGTCCAGGGCTGGGATAGGGTCAGGATCGGCTAGGCAGCCCTTCTGAGGTATAATCAGATTTTTATGGTCTCTAGATGTCTCAAGATAGTTTTTTGGTGTCTCGGTCTCGGAAGCCTGTTGTCTCAGTCTCGCGGTAGTGTCGAATTTTTCGAAACGGTCTTGAAGTGAAAGTCTTGTTATGTCTCGGTCTTGGTCTCGAATGCGTCGGTCTCAGTCTTGGTCTTAGAGGAACGGTCTTGTGATTGTCTCCGTCTTATATTAGCGTTCTTGGTCATTTGCCGTATCAGAGGAATTTTTTATATTTGTAGTTATTTTAGATTATTAGATATGTTTAGGCCCTATGCGATTGTTATAATATCGATTTGTGGCTTGCTGCTCGTCTATATATATGCCTATATGTTACTATGGGCAAACAAATGCATTTGCAACGGAGCCAGCCATTTCAAAATTTGCTTTCACGAATATCAAGGTTTTGGAACAATCTAATAATTACGTGGTCGGTCACATGTAGACTCTGTTAACCTACAATTCCGAGTAGGCCTACAAATATTCCTTTCAAACGGAACATTAATCTACTTGTTCAGATGTCTTAAAGTAGGCCTATTTAGGCTACCATTCGCATACCGGAAAGACATGAGCTGTTGTGTGACTTCAATTATCTTAAAGTGGAAAAATGTCTGAGAGTGAACCTGAAACTGTGAAGTTTGCGTTTACGCAATTTGAAGTTATTGACAAAACAATAGCTATGGCGTGCCGTTTGTCATGGATACCACCATAACCGAAAAACAACTTCCGAGTTTCTCAGGGCGAGTAAGGATATGCGCATATTTATAATTTCGTTTGGTATTTGGTATCGAATTTGCTTGTTTAAAGTCGTCTAGAAAATTTCAGACGTGTCTAAAATAAGGCTTTCTTTATACTATTCGGAAGGTAGGATATTAGTCACAGGAAGAGATTTTTTTAATATAGGCCTATACTCATGCAGTCATGTTTAATCCATTAGTGCTCAGCGTCCGTTAAAACAGACGCTCAGAAAACTCGTTGCCAGATTAATAGGATCTTCATTATGGAGGATGGGCCCTTCGTAGTATAGTCTCGAACCTTAATTTGAGTTACGGTACGTCACTGCCTCTGCAAACTCTAGCCCGGAGATAGTGTTTAGGCCTAATAGTTTCAGCTGATTTTAAAAAGGCATGATAGATTACAGATTCATGGATAGCAGGAACGGATTTAAGAACGAGAATTTGACCTGCTCCACGCGTGAGAAATTTCCCGCATGATTCTCGTCCACCACCATCCGGAATTGTGAGTATCACGTGTCTGCATAGATATGATATTTCATTGCATAGATTTCTTCATTAAATTAATGTAGTGTGTATGTAAATCTTCGAAAATTACTCAGCACACACAAGAGCCACATCACGACCCAATATATCGGCGCTATGTCAAAATGAAAGAATTATAGAGAACTATGCGAATTATTTTATATTCAACATTTGGCATTTGGGATTTCAAAAATAAAATTATAAGGATGGGAATTCGGTGCAATTCGAATAATATGTCGTCCAATTCGCCTCTTCCACGTTATTCGGTTTCGTGTTGCTTCCTTTTAGCACAAGTGTATTATTATTCTTGCTAAGACATGCTCTTTTTGATGCTAGCTATCGACTATTCCAGCGGTTCTCAACCTTTTTGGCATGGCGACCCACTTTGAAGTATCTAGATCCTAACGAGACCCACCATTCCAAAATCTGGGAGCATGTATGTAGGCCCCTATTAGGCAATTTACAGGGCGCCTTTTAAGAACCTCTCGAAGGCGCTAACGTAGCTACCCAATAGATTTGGAACAAATGCAATTTGTGTAATTTAGAAAAATTGGCTGCAAGCAATGCAATGTTGCGAAGTTGTAACGGAAGAGCGTTCCAGTATGATGGTCTAATGCGTGAGAAGGCACGGTTTGTCCGGATCGATGTACGGGAGCGCGTGACCATCAAGTCCCCACGAGCCGCAGCACGCAAGGATCGACGACCTGGCTGGCTGGCTGGAGACGGGAAGACAGAGCTCTCTGATGTATTCTGGAGCCGTGCCGACCACCGATGTCCGTCCCATGAGGGTGATCTTGAATGTGACCCTATCTTCAACCGGGAGCAAGTGCAGTGTGTCACACATATAGCTTGAAATATGCGAGTATTTTGGCAGCAGGGCAACGACTCGAGTGGCGCAGTTGAGAACATATTGAAGCTGTCTTATCCAGAACTTTGGCAGACCGCACGGACCTTCCAATGAAGAAATGCTGCTTTAATCGCCTTGTCAACCCTCGAACGCGCTTGTCTCTTGCCCAGCCACATAAATTCAGTTTTATCCGGGTTCAAACTTAGCCGATTGGAGGACTTGATCTGCACTTACTCCACAATTGCCAAGATTTCTGACACGACCTTCAGTGTCTCAGATGGGCGGCATGTCAAGTACAGTTGGGAGTCGTCGGCTTATTGATGAACCCGGGCTCCAAGAGCACATATTATCAGAGGTTAAAGTGGTTTGGGTGAGCAGTGGGAACTCCAAAGTTCGAGGTGACTCGATAGGAGACAGGACCGTCAATGTCTACAGTCTACCCCTAACCAGGCCTTATGCAAATTTAAGAATTGTATTCTTCGATGAACCCGCATTCCACTTTTTTCAAATGTAAAAGATAATACATTAAAAAATTCAAAAAATAATAATAATTTGCATTGATTTTTTAACATGTATCATCTTTCTTTCCCTAAAAATAAATACGAATCCTGCAAATTTTTTGAATAAATAGATGTATATTTATACGGCCTAATGTCGATAATGTGTCGAGTTCAAACTCAAAGAGCAAGGGTTCGGATCCCACATACAGTTAGGCTTATATTGAGCCAGTCAAATAGCCAACTGTAGCTACATGGGCCTAACAAAAGAAAGTATTAATGAAATTCTATTCAGTCTATGATGTTGTCTCCACACGAAAGACTCAATAGACAGCTGTAACCTGAGTGATGTGCAGAATTAATATATTCATTTCACTTAACCCCTATCACACTCGCCGTGCTCAGGTTTAGGTGTTTATTCCATTCAGCAACTCTTGGAAATGATCAGAAACCCTGCCACCTCTACTATCTTAATAATCTCGATAATCTTGCTCCATAGCAGTGTATTGACGTAGGAACTTGCCACGTAAATGGACAAGTTATCTCTCACCCCCTCAAGATCGAAATCATTTGGCCAAGCATTGGGATCAAGAGATCAGACACTAGAACTACACAGATCCTTCTCCGAATCTGCCAACAGTTTTTTTGTCATGCCGCTTGGTAAAACTGGCCTTGATAAATTTCCCTCTCTTTCCCACTGCAAGTAGCAACCGATACACCTTTGAAAGCTCTTGCATCTGCAGCCTGACCAGTTTCAGCATAGTACAGTACTGTCCACTCAGTCATTTCTAGTTGTATAATGACTTCGATTCGTCTTGTCAGGACTCAGGAGTAGATGATCAACAGGAAGAGTGATATAAACTATCTGCAATGCTAAGGACAAATCGGCCAACTCTTCCAGGGCATCATACACGAGTCTTTGTGAAAACAGGGTTAGCTAGTTTCATGACCGTTCCCAACAATTTCTGCTGCTCTCAAACAGCTCCTACAAATCGCTGATCAATTGCTGAAATAATTGTGCAACACTCTGTAGCATTGCCGAACATCTCCAACCAAGACGAAGAGCTTACATTTGCACCCCACATTCACCGTCTCCGGTGTCACTGTGTGATTCATGCTAAAAGTTGCAATGCTACTCGCTCGATAACTCCAGATGCCACCGCTACACTTGTCCACTCATTCATCAAATTACTGCGGCTCACTCTATGTAGGCCTCCAAATTTGGCGGTTGCCGTGCCTGGACCGGGTCCTGCGTTCTGCTGCACGTCTTGTCGGTCGCATTCCGAAATGTGGCCACGTCTCCGGTTAGATGCTGGATGCGCTCCAATAGCCACTCCTTCCAACAGCGGTTCTCGTACCCCATCATCGTTCTGGTCTGGTAGTCTTTGCCTCCTTGCCAGGTCTCGTCTACGCCGATCTTCGGCACACGGAGGAAGGGAGAGTGAGGGCAAAAATTAGGAAAGGGAGGAAAAGGGTAAATGGAGGAAAGGGAGGGCGAGCTGCTGCCCTCAACCTCCCATTCCTTAATTTTAGTTCATTTCTGGATGGCACAATGTTTACCGTAATAAGCGATGTCTGTTTAACACGGTATAACAAGCTCGCTTCCATTCGCTAGGTGTCGATATGTATACGGTGTCGGTGATTAGTTCACGTCTATTCGCTAGGTGGTGCAACGTATGCGGTGTATATTTACACGATACAATTGGTTTACGACCATTCGCCATGTACATGGTGTCTATTTAATACGATATAATTAGTTCACGTCTATTCGCTAATTGGCGCAATTTAAAAGGCGATTATTTAATACGATATAATTAGTTCACTTTCCTCCGTTTGCCCTAAACCTTCCTTTCCTCTTCGCCAGAGTGCCGACAGTGTTCGTTGCTGTTTAACGACACTGTGATAACAAAGCTTCATCAGCGTCGCCCTCCTCTTGCATCCAGACCTTGGACTGGCACCGCCAGTATATCCCAACTTGTTTCGTTTTCGTTCTTCTAACGGAGGATTGGGAGGAAGATCGCATATGGAGGATAGGGAGGGTGATGGGCAGATTGAGAAAGGGGAGGAAGAGAGCATATGCAGGGAAAGGAGGAAGAGAGCTAATGGAGGAAAACGAGAAGTTGGAGGAAAGACAGGAAGAGAGCATATGGAGGAAAGGATGGATGATGGCAAAATGAAGTAAGGGGAGGAAGAGAGCAAAAGGGAGGAAAGGGAGGATGAGGGCTTACGATTGCTGTTACGATTGCTGTTATTGTAGCGGCATGGCTGCGTTACGGCGCTTTAGAAATCGTCCATTTAATAATAGTATTTATAATAATAAGAAGAATAATAATATTGCTGTTACGGTTGCTGCTAGGTTTGCTCACTTTGCTGTCTAAATGTTTTGAGCTACGCGTCTTCGGAATCTAGATAGCACAGACAGTATTTAATAGTTTAAGTTACTGTTACGATTGCGGTTGCTGTTAGGATTGCTGTTACGATTGCTCTTACGGTTGCTGTTATTACGTTTGGAGGACAGGGAGAAAGAGAGCAAATAGAGGAAAGTGACCAGTTGCCGTTTCTATAAGGCGCCACCTAGCGAATCGAGATGAACTAATTTTGACACGCTAAATAAACACCGTGTAAATGACACCACGTAGCGAATCGAGATGAACTAATTCTAAGACGTTAAATAAGCACCGTTTAGGTGGCGACACCTAGCGAATCGAGACGAACTAATTTTAACACGTTAAGTAAACACCGTATAAATGTCGCCACCTTGCGAATCGAAATGAACTAATTTTTATGTGTTCAGGAAACACCGCTTATATGGAGATACCTAGCGAGTCGAAATGAGCGAATTGTCACCCGTCTTTTCCAGTTTCCACCATATGCCCTCATTCTCCCTTTCTCATATTTTGCTCTCTTCCTCCATTTTGCCGTCATACTCCCTTTTCTCCAAATGTTCTCTTCCTCCCTTCCTTCAATTGCTCTCTTCCTTTCCTGCCTACATTTTCCCCACGCCATCCATATGCTATCTTCTCCTCTTTCCTCCACTTGCTCTCACTCTCCCTTTGCTCCGTAAGCTCTCTTCCTCCCTATCCTCAATTTTGATCTCTTCCTTTCTTTTTAACTAATGTTCGTGGTTGTTGAGTGCTTGTCTTTAACGCCGGTGAATAAGGTAGTCTTCCTGACGTGGCTTTTGTGGGTGCTGAGAAATCTTCGAGGATTTACAGTACATTACATTTACGAATGATTGAAAATGGAGAGGCACTGTTGGCTGTTGCACAATTTTATCCTTGGCCCAGGGGCGGATTGGAGGAAAGTTGCAGGCCGGGCAATTAGCCATCTTGGCGGGCCATTGTGGGTATAGTGGGTCAGTCGAGGGTTTGTGAAATGTGAACGGATAGGTGTTAACTTTTAGGACCTACAAAAAACTTTTATAGAAGGTTTGGCATATACGCTTAGGTGATATGCATTCTTAGCTGTTTTGAACTAGGTAATGCGACGATAGATGGCATCAAAATTGCAATTTATTTAATAAGCAGAAAGTTAAAAAATTATTTTTAAAAGTTCGCTCTTTTTCGCAACTTCATCAATGATATCATCAGAGCTTAACTGATATAAAACATGTTTTTCACATTTAAACATAAAAGTCTTGTCACGAAATTAAGCCATTGTCTGTTTGATCCATTATCTCTGAAAAATGTCTGCGATCAAATGGCAATAATCCAATTTTGAAGCGTAACGGCTGAATGGGATAGTTCTGATTTGAGGCTTCGAAAATGCACCCAGGCTTTCTGCAGATCTAAGCTGATTCGGTTGCATGACAATTCCTATTGATAGAATTGGAGCCATCAGCATTGCAGCCATCACTACCTATAGTGTCGTACGTAGGTCTACTTGATGACGCTGAAATGTCAGATCCAGAGGCTTTCTTCTGAGTGTTGTTTGCACTGGTTGAACTAAATAAATTTGTAAGCCGTCTACATTTTTATACATTGAAGGGGCGCTATACCAAGTATTTATGATTGATTGATTTTTGGGTGTCATCAAAAATCTGTATTCGCTTTTTTATCCCCTTTTGGTACACTTCTACTGTTGCTTTCTTCCATTGCTATAGTAGGCGCTATTTAGAATATTTTCTCTCATGTTGACTTAATTAATAAATGTATAAATAATAATTATTAAAAGTATTCCAACAGCTATTAAATCAAGCAGATGTAACCCTTAATTTAAACAACTTATCTCTGATACATAAAATAATACACGTGCACACACTCCAGAGTTGTATGGTCTCGAGACAGTTTTTTTAGTGTCTCGGTCTCGGAAGCCTGCTGTCTCGGTCTCGAGGTAGTCTCAAATTTTTAGAAACTGCCTTGAAGTGAAAGTCTTGTTCTGTCTCGAACAAGCGGTCTCGATAAGTTTTGCGTTAACTGTCTTAAGGCTTTCTTTATACCATTCAGAAGATAGGCCAACGAAGAGATATCGATAATGATAAAACGCGGCAATATAAAAATTATTCTTAGGAATTGGTAATATATACATTATAAGTTTCAAATCGAAATTACAAATGAACCTTATTCCCGAAAACTGATACATTAGTATTTTACAGCATTTTATATAGGATCACTTGTCTTTTACTGTCTTGAACCTATAGTGTTTCGGTCTTGGTACCTCACGGTCTGCAGAAAACGTTTTCATTCGATCATTTGGATGAAAGAAAAATAGAAAAAATAGACATTTTATTCCTTCAATAATAAGATTAAATTTTAGAATTTTGCAGTGATTCGAGTAAAATATGATGATAGTCTAACTGAACTAAAATTGGAATCACACACATAAATACATAGTAAGGTAGAGGCATCATGAGGCATGCAAACATATGCAAACATACATGTACATGCAGCGACAGGGGGCCAACATTCCACGAATAAATACATGGGAGAGTATTATGCCAGACAATCTGATTCCAGTCAAATTTCCCGCGCCGATCAATTGCGTAATATAATTGAGCAGCTGATGTAGGGATGGATACGCTTCAATGATTCCAAGCATTCATAGTAGGCTATTTATAGGCCGTTTCAACAACTTGTGGAGTCTCAATGTCTTGAGTAACGCCAGTGTCTCTGCGGAATATAGCACGGAGAGTATTTAATAGTTTAAGTTGATTTTGTTACAGACTTGAAAGCTGTCAAATGAACTCGAAGCATGACGTGAGTGGATTGTAAGACTGTGATCCGTTCTCCTAAGCACGAGTGGAGAAAGAAGGAAGAAAACTGCCGCGTGGTTCTAGCCTACCATCATCCGGGAACTGTGAGTACCACGTGTTTGCATAGATACATTCATCCACTGAAAAGTAATAGCGCTATAAAAACTATAAAAAATTGATGTTGAGGAATTTATATAGCGCTATTTGAACAGACAGTGTGACTTTTGTCCCAGTTGGTGTATGGGCCTATAAGCATCACAATTCTGCATAGATATCTTCATTCGATGGAAGAATAATAATAGTGATATTGACATTTGAAACTTTCACAATAAAGATTATAATCATGTAATTTTGCGGTAATTCGATTAAACTATGATGATTTTTTGCTGTAGGCTATAGCTTTCTCTTTTCCATAGTATGATATTTTGAAATCGATTTCAGCACACTTGGTCTGAGTCTAGGTCCTCTGAGCCTTGGTAAGATCTAGTCTCGGTCTTTAATTGTCTCGGTTTATGGTCAGGATTTCAGTCAGGCTCTGGGTCTCGGTCTTGGTCTCAGAAGGGGTGTCATTCAGGGTCGAGTTGGGTTCGGTTTTGCTCAGGGTCTCGGTCTGAGTCACGGTCTTTGTCATGTTGAGGATCTTGGTGTGGGAAAGAGTCTCGTTATGGATCTCGGTCAGGGTCTCAGTCTGGGTCAGAGCCTCGGACTGGGTCTTTATTCTAGGTCTGGGAACAAGGCCTCGGTCTGGGTTTTGGTCTTGGTCTCGGTCTGGATTAGGCAGTGATGGTCATGGTCTTCGTCATGCTGGGGTTTGGTCAGGGTTTCGGTCTTAATCTGGATCTGGTTCTCTGTCAGGGTCTGGGTTAGGGTCTCGATCCTAGTCTGTGTCGGGAGATCTTGGGCCCCATCCCTCTCTCGAACTGGGCTTGGGTCGGTTCTAAAATTAAAATGATGAAATTTTGCAGTAATTCAAATAAAATATGATGATGCTTGACCTGAATTGGTTCACATAGGAATGGCTTCTATTTATCATATTTAACTATTTTGAAGTGATTCCCAAATACTTGAAAATTTCTAGATTTTTCGAGAAAACCACAATGTCTATATCTCAGTTTGAGTAACTGAGTAATTTGAGTGTGATTTAAGAATTAGAACAGGTAGTAAGTGACCTGAGCGTGATTTTTAAATTGATTGAGATTGAGTACGTCAGTAAAAAAAACCTGCAAGACTCCAAAGCTAATGATTTTTTCACAGCTTGTTTATGGGCCTATGGGCATCAACGGACTGCAGAAATATCTTCATTTTATGAAGAAATGACAGAGATATTGACATTTTAGGCCTTCAAATTTTAAAAAAAGTGGAAATATGATGATTTTTACCTTAATTGGGTTAATATAGGTCCTGTTTATCATAATAAGCTATTTTAAAGTGATTCCAAAAAACTTTAAAATTTCTTGATTTCTCAAGAAAAGGAAAACCGTAATATCTCTGTTATTTTTTCTTTGATTGAAGATATCTGTGCAGATCTGTGATGCTTGTAGACACATAAACATGCTGTGAATAAATTATTCGGTTTGGAGAAGGTCGATTTTTTCGCGCGAAAAAACCAATGATGGTTAGTCCATCGGTTTTTTTGGACGAAAAAATCGACGTTCTCCAAACCGAATAATTTTTTCACAACATGTTTATAGGCCTATGGGCAATAGCGGAATGCAGAAATATCTTCACTTGATGAAGAAATACCGACGATATTGACATTTTAAGCTGTAAAAAAAAAAAAAAAATTTTTAAATATGATGATTTTTGACCTCAATTGGGTTCATATAGCTTCTCTTTATCGTAATAAACTATTTTAAAGTGATTCCCGAAACTTTAAAATTTCTTGATTTTTCAAAAAGTCTTGACCATCTATTTAGTATATAACATCTGAAGCAGAGGTGGATTATTCACACAGCGGTCTTAGCCTCGATGAGGCTCTGTGCTTGACCTCCCAGATTTTGACCTGGGACAGGAGCAGAAGAAGAAGCTTCATCATTGCTGACTTTACTTGGTAAAGTGGGTGATTTTGCTTAGTGCCTTGGTGAGGTTCTAATAAGGTGCTATATAAATTGGCAAATGCATACATACATGCAGGCTAAGACAGCCCTCCCTAGAATGGCTTTTGTCCAGGGCCCAAAATAGCCAAAAGGTTGCCTTAGTATGCATGTATGTCAAGTTCAGTGTACAATGTTGTACATTATTGTGAGTTGAGAAGAACGAAGACATTTGATACTGATTGCATCTTGCATATAATTATTCAGTTTCACATAAGATAGCATAACTGCATTTGAAAAAAATTTCAGCTGACCTGTGTGACAGCATTACACACACAACTGCAAAGTCAACAGCAATCCCGCCACAGTTAAGTCCCAACCATAAGCGTAATATAAGTCACATCTACAAATCTCAGCGTTCAACATCGGATCAAAGTGTTCTGTAAGGGTATTTTGCCAGCATCGAGTGTCT
Source organism: Bimastos eiseni (assembly GCA_959347315.1). NCBI lineage: Eukaryota > Metazoa > Annelida > Clitellata > Crassiclitellata > Lumbricidae > Bimastos > Bimastos eiseni. Next base: position 11,521,269 of record OY365815.1, read on the forward strand.
AATGAAGAGTTCGCCTTTGATTTCAGATGAAAGTCGTTTCCACAGAATCGGTGGAGGGAATGTGGTGCCTGCCTGTCGAGTACGCTGGTTTCAAACTCTCTTGCGGTCGGTCAAGACACAGACGACACTTCCAAGACTGGTCACTGCAACCAGCTACAACAAGAATAACAATGCCTGCTATCAAACTGAATCACTTCCTAAATCACAATCAACAGTTTGCTTATTATATTATAGCCAAGCTGGCTATAATAAGCAAACTGTTGATTGTGATTTAGGAAGTGATTCAGTTTGATAGCAGGCAACTTTAGGTCAAATATCATCATAATATATTCATTCATTTCAAAAAATTTATATAGCTCCCCTTCAAGAAACCCACTCAGAGGCACAATATAGCGTCTCTTTATCATAGTAAACTATTTTAAAGCTATATCTTACCACCCCCAGTTTGCTCATTATAGCCGAGCAGGCTCGTTTGCTCATTATAGCCGAGCTGGCTAGTTTGCTCATTATAGCCGAGCTGGCTAGTTTGCTCATTATAGCCGAGCTGGCTAATTTGCTCATTATAGCCGAGCAGGCTCGTTTGCTCATTATAGCCGAGCAGGCTCGTTTGCTCATTAGAGCCGAGCAGGCTAGTTTGCTCATTATAGCCGAGCTGGCGAGTTTGCTCATTATAGCCGAGCTGGCTAGGGGCTCAGATGGAGCATAAGCTCTATCTTGCCACCCACAGTTTGCTCATTATAGCCGAGCTGGCTAGTTGCTCATTATAGCCGAGCAGGCTAGCTTGCTCATTATAGCCGAGCTGGCTAGTTTGCTCATTATAGCCGAGCTGGCTATGGGCACAGATGGAGCAAAAACTCCAACTGTATTTCTGCCCTGTTGAAGATTTTAATGTCCAATGTAATAAAAACAAAGTTTAAATTAATGTTTTGCTTTGCTTTCAATGTCTAGAGAAGCTCCAGCTCTGACAGCGGTGAAAGTTCATGAAAGAAGTCTTCATAAGATCATGGACTGATTTATGAAGAAAACGCTCTACATAAGACTATGAACATGGACTGATTTATGATAAGAAGAACAAAAAATTACTTTTCTCTAAAGAGATGTTTCCTTAGATTATATACAAAGAATACTTCCAAATAATAAATGACTTAAAATACCTGTCTTCTTCTGTGTTTGAGTCTTCTAATCGGTTTCCAAGTTGTAGGATTTTGTAGTAGTCTGTCAAAAGAAATGAGATTAAGTGCCCAATATAAGTATGGCTTCACTGACTTTGTCATATAATACCATTTTGAAGCAATTCTGGCACACTTTAAAATTTCTCTAGTTTTCAAGAAAACAGTAATGTCTATATCTTGGTAATTCTTTCATCGAATGAAGATATCTGAACAGATCTGTTATGCTTATAGGCCCATACACAAGCTGTAAAAAATTTATTCACTTTGGAGGAGATCGACTTTTTCGCTCGAAAAAACCATGGACTAACTAACCTTCATCGATTTTTTAGGACAAAAAAGTTGACCTTCTCCAAACTGAATAATTTTGCTAAAGCTTGTGTATGGGACCATAGGCATTAACAGACTGCAAAAATATCTTCATTTAATGAAAAAATAACAGAAATATCGACATTTTTATTTTTTCAAAATAAAAATTTTGGGGAGAAATACAATGATTTTTAACCTAAATTAGGTTCATATAGGTTCTGTTTATCATAATAAACTATTTTAAAGTGATTCTCAAATACTTTAAAATTTCTCGATTTTTCAGAAAAACCCTAATATCTCTGTTATTTTTTCATTAAATGAAGATATTTTTGCAGATCTGTGATGCTTGTAGGTCCTGGAGAAAGATTATTTGGTTTGAAGAAGGTCGATTTTTTTGCGCGAAAAAAACCGATGATGGTTAGTCCATCGGTTTTTTTGGACAAAAAAGTCGACCTTCTCCAAACTGAATAATTTTTTCACAGCTTGTTTATGGGCCTGTGGGCAAAAGCGGACTGCAGAAATATCTTCACTTGATGAAGAAATAACGAAGATATTAAAATTTTAAACCATAAAAAATAAAAATAAAAAATGTTAAATATGATGATTTTTGACCTCAATTAGGTTCATACAGTTTCTCTTTATCATAATAAACTATTTTAAAGTGATTATCAAACAGTTTAAAATTCTCAATTTCTAAGGAATATTGTATGAAATCCAAGAAAACTCAAATTACGTACTTCTTACTAACTTAATTAAACTGGATCAATCTTTAATTCATATCGCTCAACTTACTTACTTAATAACTAACTCAAATTGTGTCAATCTTTAAAAAAACAATCAAATTACTTACTTACAAGCTGACTCAAACTGTATCGATCTTTAAATCACACTTAAATAACTTACTTACCAACTTACTCAAACTGAGTCAATCTTTAAACTACACTCAAACTACTTACTTACTAATTTAACACAAACTGAATCAATCATTAAAGTACACTCAAATAACCTACTCACTTACTAATTTAACACAAACTGAATCAATCTTTTAAGTCAAAAGACTCAAATTACTTATTTATTTATCAACTGAATCAATTTATAAATTTATTAAATTACACTTAAATAACTAATTTACTTACTAACTTAATCAAACTGAATCAATCTTTACACTCAAATACCCTACTTTCTTAGTATCCTAATCAAACTGAATCAATCATTAAAGTACGCTCATATAACTAACTTACTTACTAACTTAATCAAACTGAATCAATCTTTAAATTATAAGACTCAAATTACTTACCTACTAACTTACTTAAACTCAAATTACTTACCTACTAACTTACTTAAACTGAATTAAAAATTAAATTACACTCAAATAACTAACTTAGTTACTAGTTTATTCAAATTGAATCAATCTTTAAGTCATAAGACTTAAATTACTTACTTACTTAACAACTTAATCAAACTGCATTAATAATTAAATTATACTCAAATAACTAACTTACTTACTAGCCTACTCAAACTGAATTAAATCTTTAAATCATAAGACTCAAATTACTTACCTACTAACCTACTTAAACTGAATTAATAATTAAATTACAATCAAAAAACTAACTTGCTCAACCTCAATCAATCTTTAAATCACACTCAACTAACTTACTAACTACTCTCAAATTGAGTCACTCTTTAAACCATACTCAAATAACTTAATTACTAACTTACTCAAACTGAATCGATCCTTAAGTCATACTCAATTTGAATCACTCCTTGAATAATACAGCAGTTAAATTAAGCCCCAAATGACACTAAAATTCAAGCCCAAATGAAATTCAAGCCAAAGTTGATATCACATCAAGAACAGACCAAAGCCAAAAATAAAACACTTGATACTTTGAATCATGACCATCAAACATGACTTCAATTATTGAAGCAAATGAAATAATATGAAAAAATTCTGACATCTGCAAACATCCCAACACTTTGGCCATAATACTAAACAGTATTATCAATGCAGGAACCAAATTATACACTTCCTCACCTCAATGCTCATGAGTGCTCAATATGTATCCAGGGGTGTTAATGGGTAGTCAAAGCTCATCTATGTCTCACCTCAAAGCAGTTGGTTTGCTTAAAAATCACCCTGAAGTAAGTCAGGGAGACATTTCAGCCTCACTTTTGTAGTGTAGGGGTTAGGGGTGGAGGCCATGTAATCTATACTCCCTCCACTGAAATACTTGATGTGTGAGAACATTGAGCAAGGCCTCCGCTGACATAAATTCAGAACCAACGACTTATCTGCGTGGTCATAGATTCAGCCAGGAACAAATATGGTAAAAAAATACATAACAATGAAATTAATTAAAATAATAACAATAAAACGATAAAAGAAAAATAACAACAATAACAAGAGAAATAATAATGATAATAATAATAATAGTGATAACAATGATAATAGTAGTGATATTAAAAGCGTCACTGAGTAGATATCTTGACAGGGTGCTATATAAATGTTCGATTACATTACAATACTAGTAGTATTAATAATACAAGTAATGGTAATAATTACCTTATCATTCCAAGCAAGAAGCTGTGCGCTGCTACCCTCCGAAGGACGATCGAATCCTCGATAGATGTACTTCATCAGCGTGTACTGTCTCGTCTGGTAGAGGCCTTTTGAGGCCGGCCTCAATCTCGTTGGCCTTGAACGACATCAGAACCTTCATCACGGACTGCAACGCTCTGTCCTGAAGAAAATAAAACAAATAGTTTACTCATTTGAACAGCAGAAATCAGCAATGACATGTCATGAGTAGATATCTTAAAGGGGCGCTATATAAGTGCTTGATTACATTACATGGCTATACTTAATATTTAAACCACAAACTGCTTTGGTTTACCAGTTAGATTCAAATTGATTAGAGAAATAGCTAATATTTTGCCAATTATAATTATAATTGATTACCAATTTAGCCAATCAATTAGCTAATTGATTTGATAAACAACTTATAATTAAAATCAATAAGCACTTTAACTGATTGTCCCCATCTCTCTTCAACACCTATTTCAGTACATGCAAATATATATATGCATATATACATGGATTTATATATACATACATACATATGTACACACATATACATACATATATACCTATATCTATATATACATTTATACCTACATATATACATATATACATGAATACATACATAGATATGCAGATATAAAATTTGCCTGCCGTATAAGGGTAGGTTTTAAAAATTGTACTCGATGCTAAAGGGGTTAAATGTCCAGTTCTTATAAACATTTGACACTCCTGTGTTGAATCTGTTGATATTGCATCTGAACGATTTTACTGATTAATAAATAAGCGAGAATAACGTATTGTCGGATACTAATTTCGTTAAGATAATAATTTCATTAGCTTTACAGATGTTGAGCCACCTCTACATAACTAAAAATATGTATCCAACATTCTAAAAATAATTACTATGAATTTCTCTCATGACAGGTAACAAAATGGGAGGGTAACACCAAAGAAATTCAGAAATGTCCCTCTATGCATATACATGTAATCTATGTATATATATATGTATATACATTCATGTATATGCATGTATGTATGTACATGTATGTATATGTATATATATATATGTGTGTGTATATGTGCCTGAATGCATGTATGTATGTATGTATTGGTATGTATGTATATGTATGTACGCATGTATATATGTATGCATGTACGTACGTATGCATGTATTTATGTCTGTATGTATGTATAATCAATTGGACGACTATAATCGGGTTTGCCGTCTAATGGTTAGTTGTTAAGGACGAATATAATCGGGTTTGCCGCTAAAGGGGTTAAGAAAATGGATCTAAAAAACTGCCTTAACAATGTCATGGAAACACTAATTTTGTAACAGTCGATCAGTAGTCATTAGCGACCTTAGTTGCGCTACTCAAATACTCTGTGGAATATCATCACCAACAAGCAGCGACTTTCTGGCCCCTTGGTACTTGGCTCGGGGCGTGAGACCACTCGAATGATATCACTGGTAATTCATCTCTCCTTCTGTTCATCACTTGTTGTAATGGAGATGTATTAACTTTCATCTATCCAAAATTCTTGGTATGACAATCTAAACAGTTCATGGTGTGTTGTACGTGAAGCTATTCGCATAATTTTGGTCGATGGCAGTATCCCGACATTTGAACGGAAAGAATGCCATTGAGAAGTTGGAAGACATATTTAGCTAATGGCAGAAACTGAAGAAGAACATTAATCACTGAACTGCGCCTTCACCGCTGATGCCTTTGCAAAGGACTGTACCATGTACCATCAAAATTCAATCTGTTAAAGCTGACACCTCGGGCTTGCCTCCACTTGAATTCGTCTCTACTGACTGCACTCTAACGACCTTAAGTTAGGTAACTTCTACTGAGCTACGGACCATCATCATGTCCTCCGTTGCGAAGTAATGACATTGTGAGCTCGACCCTGTACCAACGTTCTTGCTGCATGAGTTCATTGAGGATCTTCCCCCACTACTCACCTGCTTCTGAGGGTCCAATAGCCATCTAGTCAGTCACCTGATCCTCTTGGTAGCTCTCGTCCGAAAATCGGTCAACATCCACCTTCCTGAAAGCGGTGATTCTCATATTATTTAACTTTTGTAAAAATTCGTACAATTAATCTAAAGATTTGCATGAAATAAACTTTCATAAACAACAACATTACATGCGTGGTAAACAACGCAGGTTTCCGGCCCTACGATGCGAATTCATAGACTACGTATTTCTATTAGAGCATCAGATAGTGTTGCGCTTTTTGTTAGCAGCTTAGCGACGCTAATACGCTATGCAAAATGTAAATGTAAACGTCTTTATATAACGACCGTATAGTCCCTCCTAAGGTGCTTAACATGGTAAATCTGACAATCATTTGTCGTATTAAAGGAGTGTCAGGTGTTTCTCGCAGCATGGTCAGAGTAGAGCACAAAAGATTGCATTTTGCCAGAATTATCACTAATTATATGAAATTGGTCCAAATAAATCTTTATTGCAGGATGTTTGTATCCGTCGACAAAGCTAAGCCACAGACTGAGTATACTCATAACAATCACGATCATCACATCCGCATGGTTACTGGTCTAGGCTACCTGGGTCTGAAACCAGGTCCATTCTGGGTCAACAAACCTTTTCAGTTATCAACACAAGATCTGTAGACCTTCCCCAAGGACATTAAATCAGTCGAGTCCTTGAAGTCTTTAGGGCCTTGACTACCTTTGTCAACAGGATTACCCATTACACAAATAAAATGTTAACTTCAGTGTTGAACTAGCTACCAATATGTATAAAAGCAATTTTACATGCTGATAATTAATTGTGCACACGTGCCACGTGTGCTTGGTCATTATGCTGTGAAACATTAAATCTTTTTTACACAGAATACCTATTCCAAGTTTCGTGGAGCATGGAAATTCAAATTTTATATTTCATCATAGCTGTTAGATGTGTATTAAATGCCACTATAATATGCCTATAGTTTAATTTTTCTAAGCATTGACTTAATCTAATCTAATCTTAAATCAACAAAAACCAACGTGTGACAATATAAACGTTGTGTACATTGTCAGCTCATTTTCATTTAACGCTTCCAATCTGCCCGCAACCCATGAGAAGAGCTAAACAAATCTATAGTGAATCATGTACTATTTCAATGGCCAATCGAAAATTCATATTTGAAGTAGGGCTGTACCAAATATTCGCTTCAGAGCCAAATAGTGGGCCAAATAGCTATTCGGTATTCGGCCAAATAGTAGCGGTTGGACCGAACACGGATAGTGGTCATGCGACATCTGTCTGCACCGGCGGCTGCTGCTATATAGAGTGGACAGAAGTAACTCTCCACTTCCTAGACCACGGTATCACAGTGTCAGCCGTCTAATTTCTAAGTTTGGTTAAATTAGTTCCATTCTTAAGTTACATAGACTGCCAGAAGGATGCAAAATTACATGCAGTTAACTCCTTACTTTTAATTTATGTATTAAATTTACTGAACTGAAACATTTGGTCACATTTGAAATTTGTTGGCAGACCTAATTTGTACACTATTCGTACTTGACCAAATAGTTGGTCCAATTATTCGTATTCGGTCGAATACAGAAAATCACCTATTCTGTACAGCCCATATTTAAAGCATTTAAATCTATAACTTATAGTATAGAAATAATTACAGAATGACTAGAAATTCAGTTTATTGTATTGTCTTGTGCATCAGTTTAACAAATCATTTGCTTAATAAAACCAAAAGCACTCATAACCAACTGGCATAGCAAATCTGATATACCTTTAATTATAATCTTAAAATTGATTACAATCAGATTAATCACTGCAAACTCCAAAAGACCAGAGCATATGTCATTACATGCATTTACAACGAGATATTATGACACAACTTTAAGTTTAAAGATATCACAAAAGGCTCTCAACACCTGTCATAGCCAATACAGTTAAGTATATAACAGTAAAGTACATTATTTCCTCTGTGCCATGAATATGTTCAGAACTTAGAAAAAAAGCAGCACAAAAAATCATGCACAGCAGCCTTTTGAGTAGGAAGAAATAGCAATTTACTTCGCTTAGCCTTGACATATGAGGTCAGATGGCCAGTGCTCTTCCTTGCCAATCTTCCCACTGACAATGTACTCAACAGCTGTCAACAGGGGCGTATATGCAAACAAAATTCCACAAGATTTCTCCCCACACTCATTTCATCACTGACTAGAGAAAGGTAAGATATCATTCATCTGTAATGCACGTAGTTTACCATAATATGATATTATCTCAAGTGTTGACATGGACAATAAAGAGACCCAACAATGATTAGAAAACTGGCATAGTTAGTAATAATAACTACTGATTATTTACAAGAAACTTTATATACAGAACTGAAAAATAATCACGATTCACCACAAATGTCACTTAGACGACCTTCCAGCGCTAGCATAATATTAGATTATGCAAGACTTGACGAAACATGCATCACTCAATGCATATGCATGACATCACTGAATATGCATTATTTTGCAGTGTTTGATGGTCAGTCAGTATAAACACGAGTAGGTAAATAACATTCCAAGAGTTCTCCACAGAATCATGTATTAAGTAAAACAACCAACTGTTAAATGCCATTCCCAGCTCCTCATTTAAAACATTCATGCAAAACCTAGAGACCTGCAGAGCTTCAATATTCGATTCGAAAACGAATCGCGGCGAAGTATTCGATTCAATTCAAAAAACATATCAGGTTTCGAAACCTGATCCCTTTGTTCAAAACTATTTTGTTTCAAGTGACACCTGCGTGTGAATTTATCGTTGCATTGCTGCGTTCAATGCTGCACTCAATGAGATTCTACTCATCGGCAGCAGTGACTGACGCAATGCAGTATCTAAATGCCCAGCTAGCCAGCAGTCAATACAGCTTAGAAATGCAACAGGATACAATTTTGAGAGGATAATGAAAAGGTGACTGTACTGTTCTCGGGGTTGCACGTGAGTTAGGCCTGTGCAACAGTACAAGTAAAAGGCAGCAAAACACAGAAAGAATCAACCCACATACTCAACAAGAAAGAAATAAGCATTGCAGCACAACTAAAGTCAAATATAATTATTCACTCCCAAATATAAAACTATCACCAGCACACAAATAGACTGATTTTCAGCCAACTCCTGGTTTCTTAATCCTATAACTGCACTTCATGAGCAGACAATGACATTTGACTGGTTTCACTTGAAGAACATTGACTGATGCCACGTAAATCTTAATAAAGGCATTTTGGCCGAGTTAGCAACATTGTTAAGAGCATAGGCCGCGTCTCATGCGCCTCTGTGAAAGAGAGCATGCGGACCACGGTTCGCTTCCTGATGCTGGCTTATTTCAGACAGCAAATCTCGGGATTGTATGGTTCTTGCACGACGGGGGAACCATAAATAGTGTGATGTCCATTCAACGGACGAGCGGTGGTGAAGGATCTCACCCGATCAGATTCTGATTGAAAAATGAGCAGAGTCCTGGCCACATACTGTCACTTTAGAAAAAGGTAAAACATTTACATTATAGCAATGACCTGTTTAGACTAGAACCCGTCTTTCTGCGGCATATACCTCATTGAACCACTTTTCACATCAAACAAGATAGCCCTGGAGATGAATACTTACATCACATTACATTACATAATGGCAACAGAATTTACACTGTCACTTGAAGTAGAGTTCAATGCCTGATATTCCTAGCTTAGAACTGCTAACATTGATAACAAGGAGTGTAAGTTTATTGGGTGCAGGTGCAAACAACAGTTCAGCAGTGCGGGGCACACACTCCATCGAGACAACATGGGTGCTTCACTCCGGTAGACCATCAACGGATGCGGTCGATCAACTCATTCGCTCCGTCGCTTCTCTACATTCCTTTGGCGAAGATCGCCGCTTTCACCACCCTTAGCGTCAGCCATTTCGTCTCGCCAGATATTGTTGTTGGAAACCGTCAGATCGTTGAGCTCCTCTGCCAGATTAATAAAGTTTCGGATATCTTTACCCTCCACAGAGCCACAACCACCGACACGCTTATCCTCGCTGGCATTTTCTTCGTCGTCATCCTCCTCCGTATCTGCGGCGTAGTCCGCGGCGCCAATGTCCTCGATGCTCTCCGCATCCTCGTCGTCCGAGTTCTCTGCCCGTTTGCTGGAATGTGTTGCCACTGATGAAGGATCCATTGTTACGTGACCAGTAACGATGTCCGTGGAATCTGCGTCATCCTCCTACAATGGACAAAGAAATGCGCACCTAGATGCCAATGCATTGTCTAAACACTAAAAGATTGACTACCTCTTTCGAGTGTAACGAAGTGTCATTCTAAAAACTGAGGCTTTGGAGGCAGTAATTGCTGCCAAACAAAACCAAAAGGCAATTGGAACATGTAACTGCATAATACAGCTGTACCAATGAAATGGTGGCAAGCATCCAATCGGCTAGTTTGGTTACATCAACGAGCTCACATTACCATTGTCCGAACATAGAAGTATGGCTTTTCTTGTTAGTTTGCTGACCGTGTTATTTTAAAGCGCCCTTGTAGCGGCATGGCGGTGTTACGGTGCTCTAGAAATTGTCCATCTAATAATAATAATAATAATAATAATAATAGTATCTCCATATAATGATGATGGATGTGTATAACTCATCTTATATTGCATTTACATCAACATTACACAAATAAAATTCAAGCACCTGATCACAGAAACAAGATGTTTAACAAAGGTTGATGGTAAAACTGAAAGAGCAGCAAATATCAAATAAATGTATTGGTTGTTCATTCTAGATGATTGGCATTGTTAATCACTGACCTCCTTCACTAAGGCCTCGCTGGCTGCAGCAACTGTGCTGCCAACCTTGTGCTGCACAGCCTCCATCGCTTCAAGGATACGCGCCATCTGCGCCTCAGTCTCCAAGAGGCGCCTCTTCAGTTCTATCATCTCAACATCACCTTCAAAAGACAATTGCACAATGAACACCTTGCAATCAAGCGCTTATACAAGTGGCATACACTGTATATGGCACATTTTAAAGATATCTCAAAGGCATTACAATATGGCTATCAGAGCAATCTAATTATTAAGCACACCCTTTAATAGGACCAGAGTCAATCAACTCAAAAGGGCTGATCTTTAATTATCACCTCAATACCAATCTCAAATGTAAACTACACAAAGTTAATGGTCTCTCAAATGTACACTACACAAAGTCAATGGTCTCTCAAATGTACACTACACAAAGTCAATGGTCTCTCAAATGTACACTACACAAAGTTAATTAATGTTCTGTCAAACTCACTCATATTGAACATTTAAATATTGCCACTACAAGAAACCTACTTAAAGGCACTCAATGTACATTACACAAAGGCAAATGCTCTCTCAAATGTAAACCCCACAAAATTAATGTCCTCTTACAATGAACTTTAAGCAAACGATGCTAATCTTTTAGAAGATACACACAAAAGCTTTGTAAGGTCATATTTAACACATAAATTTGTGTACCTGTTTATCTTTTACTATATAAATTTCATTTACTTATATCTTCTTTGTCAGCCTTTAAGAGTAGCTTTTCCAGGTCTTTCTGTTGACTTAATGCCTTCTTCTGCTGGAAATCTGCCTCACTGTCACCAACAACGAACTTCTGTTTATCCGCGTTGTACCGGATATCGGAAAAATGATTGCCCAGATAATCGCCACTTCCCGTGCTCTCGCTCTTATCTTTTTGTCCAAAAACCTGTTTCAGGTTTAAAAGAAACAGATAAAACAAACAATTCATCAACACAGAAGTAAAATGACATTAATCCTTGACTAGTCTGAACAAGAGTCAACGAAATGTTTAGCAAATCAGAAGTGTCCTTCATAAGTGATACCTCAGAGACACTCTCTCAACCTATACACAGTTCACACTAATGCATTTTTTCCTATTAAACCTCACCACTCTTGAGGCCACTCACAGCAACCAATTTTAATGCGCTTGATATAATAATTGAAGGGGAAAGAGTCAATATAACACATATCCACGTTCAACTAGAATGGTGTTCAGTGATGACAGAAAAGAAGCATCCAAAGACCAAGTAGCTCATAATAATAATAACAACGCTGATTTATAAACGTGGCCCTAACCACTACAAGACCGCAGTGCCTCATCCTCATGTAGGGATGAACCGTGCTTCTGCCTGGCATGCCGCGTTTACTGTTGCCTAATGGTTAATAAAAAAATCAGTACGACTCTGGTTCATTGTCCTTTGTAGTGCGTTTGCAGACAGTAATAAAGAATATACTTACTTACTTACTGTTAACCAATTAGTACTGAATAATTCTTATTATCATCGGTATTATTAGTGTTATAGTTATCAGTAGTATTACTATTATTAGTAGTATTATCATTAGTAATATGACATTAATACTATTATTATTATCATTCAATATATCGTTATAAAACTGTGGCTCATTTATGAAACCAAACAATTGTGAAAATGAGTCATGCAGCGCAGTGTTCCTGGTTTACATTTGGTGATCAATTATACCAGGATAAAAATAATGAAAGTAATACTAAAACATTGACCTACCTTGGTCATTGTATAGACGAGATAGATGACAATGCCGACTGCATACATTGGTAGGACGACTCCCATCATGCCCTTCCCGGCCGAACCCTGCTGGGCAGCCGCCTGCTTCTTCATCTCTGCTGCAGCTCTGAGACCAGGATGTGGCCCACCCTAGGCAGGTAATATGAGTACACACATGTTAAATCAAAACAAAAGACATCATTACAATAATCTATCTATATAATTACCTAAGTCACGTGCTCTGTCCATCACTTCTAAGGCACGTGATTGGATAGAAGTTGAATCTAAGACACGTGATTGGAAAGAATTTTACCTAAATATTTGAAGTTGACCTAGATATTTGCCGTGCAAAAGCGCATGATTTGGACAGAAGTTGACCTCAATATGGAACGCAAAAGTCACTGTAAACAAGCGTTCGATTCACGTTTCTAAATTTTTTATTCGCGTCTATGTAACTAAATATGCAGTTACTAAAGTTAAATTCATTGTGTAATGTAAGTATATTTGCAATTATTAAAGCTAAACGGAAACTTAATGGGTAATGTGTATTTTTTGCTTATTTTAGTATTGGCCACTGCGAATTTGCAGTGTTACAGTAGGTGACGGCACAGTACGTCGACCGTTTCGTTTAATTAATGTGTAAGCCTATTTTAGCTCTGCGTCAAAGTGTCTTCACCACTACAATACCAATGTTAAAATCAAGTATGACCCGTGATTATTTCAAAGCTTAACAGCCAGAATGAACAGTGCCAGTTGCAGTTGAATCGTGAGCTAAAATATTATCTGACTCGTGATTCTTCACGGGTTAACAGCTTGTCCATATATAAGACCGATTAAAAAAATCAATTTAATTTAACCACTAAATTATAGATTCAACCTCACATGAAGTAGCAAAAGTCATTATCATCATCTTTGTCCAAGGGTTCATCACCCGTTGGTGTCAATCACATGTGTCACTGCTCTTTTCCATTTATCTCGGTACTGCGCCATCAGGCTTAGTGTGTGTGTATCCCACCCCAACCGGTCACTGACATTGTACCAAAAGTACAATTTCAAAATAAAACTGAATAATGTGAAGTTCATGATTGACAATAAGTAGTTATGTGAGCAATTGAATAATAATCCTCTATGTGAAATCAAAATATGTATTTATGGCACAGACAAAGCTGATTAAATAATTTAAAATTTAAAATAATATAGAAGGAATTGCAGAATTGCAGCCATGCACCTCAATAGGCAATGGGCTGAAGACAGAACATGGTGCTACATAAATTTTAGATAATATTACCTTTCTGAATTAATGTTCCCAGTTGTACTTAACATGACAGAAAATGTACAGAGCTATAATGTACCCTTAAATGACAATCATTTTCATAATTTCAGACATTTTTAATGTGCTGCTCAATAAATTGCTTATGCATGAGAGCTGCATCGTCAGTAGGGTTGTTCAAATATACCAAGTATAGAATAAAATCGAGTTTCCAGAAGACAAGAGAGAGCATTACCCTCATGTGGCTGGGAATGTCATCACGAGCAGGGTGGTTCTTGCCATGAGAAGGAACTCCAGGCCTCAAGTGCTGTGGCATTCGGCTCTCTAAAAGAATATACACTCGAAATTTCTGAACGATACTCCAAGCATTTAACCCTCCACATTAAATCCGCATGTTTGTATCTATCTGTTAGCCTGTCTATCTCTCTCGTATACAGCATTGCATCAGCTTGACTAAAAACATCCCACACAAGAAACAAGAGACAATTTTTGGATAGGAAATAAAATCAGCACTATAATAGATGGTTCCTATAATTTATTTTATTTAATACAGTTCACGAACACTGAGAGGACACTGCAAAAATTCTAAGAGCATTGGCCTTCACACATTTAAAACCGCCATCCTTACTTACCAATTAGTTCTCTGGGTCTGAATTTAAGATAACGAACAAATCAAATCAAATCTTACGAATGTCGTCGACCTTCGGCTTCTGCTGTCCAAGACCGAGGACGTGCAGTACCATTGGGTGAAATATCTTGGGATACAAAACGGCAAAACAGCCAAAAATTATTGCAAACACCGCGACAGTTTTCGCAGTCGTCATCTCCATCTTGTATTCTTGACAACAGATATAAATAAGAAAAAGACGCAGCAACACAGACTGACCATTGGCTAGAGTTTCACGACAGGCCTGCTGCGGAAGCTCAATGATAATGTGGGAAGCTCTCACCAGCCGCAGTGTGCTGTAGTATTCTATTAAAAAACAGGTTTTCAAATGTTTTTTAAATAATTAAAATTCCTCAGAAGTAAAAACTTGAGGGTTATAAGGTTCTATTTTAAAGTAAAAAATTCTAAATAATTTTGAAATCGTGATTTGTGACGTTCAGTGGATTATTGTCATTAGTAAGTTGAAAGTTCTGCATGCACTCCTGTCACGTCCTGTGCCATTATTTTGTGACTGTGTGTACGTTAAAAGTTTCAAATTGTGAAAAGCCTATAAATTCTACAAACTTTCATGAAAAATAAAGTGTTTTCCTGTCCTGGCAGTGTACAGGTGCTGCTGGAGGCTTGGACCTGGGAGTAATATGGACTATAGTGGTAGCATAAAGTAGTAGCCAACATTATTCGAGGTTCTGAATTGCTTTTGGCTCAGATTTTGGATTGCAATGAAGTTTTGAAATTTGTCTAAAATGTTGCTTGTTTGTAATTATCTTGTACTATTATATATATTTGGCAGAGGCGAAATTCTGCACATAACTTTAATAGTGGGACAGATTTGATGTGATTTACGCTTTAATTATGTTGTTTGTTAGGGAAGAAATAGGGGCAGTAGGCCTACATAGGCCTAAACATAAAAGGGAGACAGAGATATAAGCCTAGGCTCAGAGGTGTAACAAGCGGGGGGGAGGGGGCACCGGCCCCCCAGCTTCAAAACTGGGCAAGGCCCCCCAGTTTTAGTGCTCAGTGGGCCCCCCCCATTTGCCCCCAAATCGGTTCTTTGTTATGTTTCTCCAATGGCTTATTAAGATGACTTTTTTAAAGATAATTTGTGCACTCCATTTTTCAAATTTCTGGGGGGCAAAATTCAAAAAGTGGGGGGCATAATTTTTTCTGGAAATTATGCCCCCCACTTTCAAAACCTTGTTACACCACTGCCTAGGCTATAGCATAGGCCTATAGGCCTACATGCAGTTGATATTTCTAATTCATCAATTGCATGAGGATTATTAGCTCGTAATTACAGTGATAAATAGTAGGCCCATTAGCGCCGCGATAGGGTAAGGGATAGATGCATGCCTCAACCCTGGGCAGGGTGGGTCGTGGGATTCGTGCAAATCTGATGAGTTTCTTATGCCATTTGTGATCTGACTGTTTACACTGAAGTCCTCTTCTAAGGTTCACTTTCTTACACAAAGTTCATAGACAGAATACAGAAATTCCTACCTTGTATTATCTGCTACATTCACAGAGGTGAGGGTCATAACGGGAAACCTGATCATAATCTTGGATAGCCATTGGCTGTTACTGTATGTCACTGTTGTCTACATTGGTAAGAGCATAACATTAGACCGCGTCACATGCTTTTCTGTGAGAGTACACAGTTTGCTTCCCGATGCTTCAAGAGATTTAAAGCTTGGGCTAGTAACGGTCCTTGCACGAGGCACCAAAATGGCATGGCATTCATTTAAACTGGCCGTAGGTGGTGATAACAATGAGTCTGGCTACATGCAGAGAACAAGATAGGCCTAATGGGTTTCGTACGAGTGCACGCTGCCGAGTTTTTCAAACATGGCAATTTCTCCAAGATTTACTTTCCGACACCAGATTTACAGCTTGGGTATAAAAGCCTGAAGGTTGTCTTGAAATTGGGGAATGTGTGTTTCCCTGAAATTTCAGATTTAGCTTATTTAGGTGGTCGAAGATGTCTGCTAAGTAAGCAACATTTTTCTTCCAAACTATATCGTTCAAGTAGGCCATGAGTCTGCCATCTTCCCTTGCACTTAAAGGAATAACTTGATTTCATCTCATAACTCAAAACCATGATTGACATTTCCTTTCGACAACCAGCGAACAGCAGTATAAAAAAATCAGTAACTGTGTTTTTAATATTACAACAACACTGTTCTGTAGGCCTACAGGCAGTGACCGGACAATTCGGCAGTATAAATACACTTACAAACTCATCCGACGCCGAATTGTCCGTCGCCGAATTGTCTGCGCCGAACTGTCCGGTGCCGAACTGTCGTAGAACCGTACAGGCACCAGTTCCAACAGAATCGGATAAGACGTTGCCAGCAGTCACCGTAAGTAAGTTTGTAGTAATGGATAACCAGCATTAAACTTCATTAAAGATAGTAAAATTAATATTGCATCGGGGCCTATACTGAAAAAATAGGTTGTAAAACGAAAAACAATTGAAAACCTTCATGTTTAAATTTCCTTAGATATTTTTGGCTTATTCCAATAAACCGCCGCGACCCCCTAAAAATGCCGCCACGACCCCCTTAGGGGTCGCGACCCCCAGGTTGGGAACCACTACTCTATAGAGATGCACTCGTAAGCTGAAACTCTCATTGGCCACTCTCTCCCTGCACCATGGTGTCAGCTCTTCGCACAAGCCTAAAATATAAGAGTTTCAAGTTTTTCTATCACAGCCTTGATCCAGCCCATTTCTGAATGAGAGCTTGATCAGGTGAGATCTCAACATTCATAACAATGATTTGTCAACTTTGAGTAATATATAGGTAGGTAAAGAGTTAGTTTAATAGTTCACAGGCAACAATGAAAAATTAAAAAATTCTGCATGACCTCTTTATTTATAAATGCACAATAATAACAGACATGATATGTTTACAAATCAAATATACCCAATGATCATAGAATTATTAAGCTCAAATAATGAATCAGATAGGTCTACCACATAGTGTCTTCCATCAGACATCAGTCTCTAAACAAGTCGGCATGGTTGCCGTGGTAGAATAGTTGCCTTCTGAGCAATTGCTACGTGTTTAACTTCCTGCTCAGGCAAACTTCTGCAAAAGGTGGAAAGAAAACAGTTAGCCTGCAGTGGTTCTCAACATAGATCATCTAAACCACTGAGAATGCAGCTGCTGTTTTATTCCACACCTTCAATCTGATGCCAACAGTTTTTAATCATAATATGCATTTATGTCATTTGTCTTCAATCCTACACCATCAACGCTTTCGTACTAAAGCATGCCATTATGAATATCACAGCCTCATTTAGATAACAAAAGTTTTTTACTGTATACCATACATTGTTTTTCAATCATCAAAAAACTTCAATTACCGTAAATCGTAAAATCTCATTATACCTGAAAAGCATAGCGACTAAAGCAAAACGGCTTCTCTTTTGTCATAAACAATCAAGAAATTATAAATTAAATACTTATTAAATAGTAACGCAATGGACACAGCAAATAATACTAATTAAAGTCATGGAATCAGCCATTTATATAGCACCGATTTAAAGTAACTTCTCAGCAGCACTCAAACACTACACGAACATTAGTATACAAATAAGATGGTTCCAGTCCTTGATATAGAATGAAATTTTGTCATCAGTTTCTGCATAATCATTCAGTTCTCCATTTCTGAAACTGGTTTCATACCTGATTTCAGTTTGAAACATAATTATACCAGATTTTTTGCTCTGTACAAAATATGTACATTCACAGTGTATTTTAGATATGTTGAACTTAGAAAGAACTTGCCCTAGTCCCATCAGGAGCAACTGTTAATTACTATCTGACTACATACCATTTTGTAAACCTCATATTCAAAATAATAATATTAATTAAAAATAATTATATGTAATTAAGCATTGGCTCCCTTCCCATCACAGAAATTCTGAACACACCACTCTTAATAGTATTGTTCAATTAAAATGAATTTAAGATCTTAATTTACAGCACAGTGCAAATTCTTCTCACTCAGCCAAAGGCACAAAGCAGATTTATGCTGCTCCTGAGCGTAAATCTGTTTTCTTTTCTGTTCTCTTATATTTATATATACTTAGCTCAGCTATCTAATGCTTAACCAAGACAGCAAGCAAATGCATATTTAAGAATATGCTCAAAGTCTCTACAGAGCAACAATCATCTCAGATGATGCTCATCTTGGCACACCACTTTTCAAAGTAAATGTTCTGTCACACAATACAACGCAGGGCAGATCCGTTCATGCGAGACAAAACCACCGCTATCACGCATTACCAATTTACCAACCACCCTTACCATGTTCTCCCAACCACTGCTACCGTGTATTACCAACCACCACTAGCATGTATTTATATTGTATTACCAGTTACAGGACTACGCTGAAATACAGTAGTGTACGAGTAATTAGTTAATTTATACCAGCCCTTATTAGCTAGACTGGCTACTGCAGACAAGGGCACAGTGCTATGATTATTATAAGCTAAATCTCCTTCCAGAAGTCATACCTGCATGGAATTTAGGGCGTGGAGCCTGTACACATGTGTATAAGAAGTATATACGTGGTACTGCTGTTGTTCGCACCTTAGGTCGGTGCATCAAAAATCACACACGCAGTGCGCGCAATGCTGCACAAGGACTACACAAGTTCTTGAGGTGGATTCGCATGTAAATGGATTGCGCGTAAACGGATCTGCACTGTATTATATCGAATGGCCGTAAAAACACTCCATTTAAACAATAACATGAAAATAAAAATTAATCATAGTGGACACATGTATATGACATAAATTAATTATGCAACATATATGTAAATCAACCTCAATAAATATTTATGTTACACTAATGTTTCTGAGGAAGGCAGGTTGAAATTGGACCTTATTACGGTGTTAGTCCACAATCAAATTTCACAGTTCCAACCAGTTTAAGTTTTACCAACTTCAAACACTTAATAACATTCATAAAACAGGCATTCCTCCTAACACATTTTCCTGAACAGAATATAAAAATGGATATAATCAATTACTTAATCTATTATTTACATAATTAAGCACCTTCAGAAACCATGTTCAATAACTTAAGCGTCGAAATTCTTAGAAAGAGTAGAGTTAGATAGGTCATTTGTACATAAGTAATCAATCAAATGCTAGTAACTAGCATTGGATATAAATATTATAAAAATTTTTACCAATTTCTTTTTCTCCTTCCCTCCCTTGCTCCTATCATGCTGTCACATCTTGCTTTCTGGCTGTAGGTTTGTGTCAAAAGATCAATAAGCTGCTTTTAAACATTCTCTCAAAAGTGCTGTTTGCAGGGCTATTTAGCTTTGTACAAATGCTAAACACAGAACTTTTCTGAGCTGTTTAAGTATAAGAATTCCAAAAGCAAGACAGAAAGTCTACTTAAATTTGTAGAGCTTAACCAGGGCGCACTGAAATTTTAAGTTGTAAGAATCAATCACATCAAAGTGAAGCTGTCATAAAATGCAACAGGGTTTAAACAAGAGTGGAACATGGGTGAAACATAGAAAAAGCTTTAACGTGATCATGTTTAACAGTAAGTAAGGAATGTATCCATAAGCTCATCGAAATTTGATGGGAGTTTTCCAATATTAATTAGAGCAGATCTGCTCTTAAGCACAACTAAGGCTGCAACCACCCAGCCAATCATGTAATCTGGTGCATTCAATATTTAACCATTGCAGTACAAAATACCTGAACGACTTTACAAAAGGTGAAAAGTGTTTAGAGTAAAGTTTCTGTGTTTATCTTCTCCATCAGTTACAAAAGACAAAGTTTCAACGACAAAACATGCATCGACAATGTGATTGTACCAAATGACACTCAATCGTCTTTGAAGAATAATGTCAGACACAGCGGCACTTAAATGGCAATCAGGATGGTACTGGGTACGAAACCAGATTCATTGCTGATGTTTGATACTTTCCACCATTTCTTGGTGTCCTCAAGAACCTAGGAAAAAAAATTAAATTATCAGTAAAGCAAACACATGGATAATAATCCCATTAACCCAATAAGCTAAGAATCAACCATTTAAACATCTCTATGCAGTCTTTTATGTAAAAAAGATTAAAAACTCTCTTAACATTTGATCATGCCAGCCGCTGTACCAAAAACCAATCACTGAACCAATCATTGAGACAAACAATCCAAAAATAAGGCACTGGTAGATATGTTGCACAAACCATTATAACAATGACAGGGTATAAAAAATAAAACAACTAAACTGTCCACACATACCAATGCATTGTAGAAAGAGTTTCAATTCACCCTGGCCATTTCTGGTCCTCCCTCTTGCCTATGGGAGGCCCTACGAGCCCCAATGTCTTCCAGGCCCCACTCTAGCCCATTTGGCTCTTGAACTACACCAGAATCTCGCTATAACATGTCTTACCATAGCATGACTTCATTCAGACTGGATATATAAGTTACATCATCCTTATATCGAAGCATCACCATAAAGCAGTTAGTTTTGGTTCACAACGACAATGTTTTAAGTAAATTCAGGTGTATCTGCCACTGTAGGACCTTAAGATTTTTAAAATTAATGAGAGAAGTATCCAGATCATCACCATAACGATCATCATCATCAGTTAAGTAAAGTAAAGTAAGTAAGTATCCTCTTTAATGATAATGCTTGCAAACGAACAGCATGTACAACATAAAAAGTTCCTGATGCCAGCAATCTGGCAGCAATGGTTAGGAACAAATGATCGTCACTGTCATCAATTTGTCAAGTCTTCAGTTCTCTTAGTGTCAGTCCAAGTGATGTTACATCCTTGTTTTACAGTGCATCCTTTGTCTCCCTTTGTTTCTTATTTTCCCTTTGAACTTTACATGTAGTGCATTGTGAGAGACTGACCAGATACACACCTTTTCCACCCTCCCCCACTACCATTTGTACTCACCTCAACAAACTCTCCAGCAGTGACCGTGAGCTCCTTTGGATTTTTGCTAATTCGACCCTGAGCAACCTTAAAGACCCTGAATGCAGAAGACACACAGAGTTCAGAACACAATCAGACAGACTCCAACATATAGGTAAACTTAATTCGTCTGCTTTCTACCAATTATTGGTAAAGTACTTTCTTTTCTGCAGTGGCTGGGCTGCAAGTGCCTCCGAGTAGATTCACCTCTGAGCAGATTTCTGAACGAGGTGATAAATAGATTTCTGAAATTGAATAAGTCTATTTTAGGAATTCTCTTAACTGTAATAATGTTGTGTTGTGCTGTCAGGTCGGGAGCACCTATGAGAAGATTATCTTGTTATATAAACTCACGATTACGATCACAAATATGCTATGTTTAATGGATCCCTTGAAAGCACATGACTGTTTACTGATCTCTATAATTACATGATGTCTGTCGACCAGACCAGATTCTGTGAGGCTGAGTTTTTTGTGAAACAGTTACTATGTAAGGACCTTGAGCAAGTCCTTCAAAGCCTTGTCATTAGAAAATGCTACATGTAGGACAATAAAGGATGACTAATAACAAGACATTGTTATATAGATAGGTTGAAAATGTAGGCAGAGCAGAGTCAAGACTGACAGAGGAAATGACTGACTGACTGAGGAAATGAATAAGCAAATGACTGACAGAGGAAATGACTGACTGACTGAGCAAATGACTGACAGAGGAAATGACTGACTGACTGAGGAAATGACTGACAGAGGAAATGACTGACTGACTGAGGAAATGACTGACAGAGGAAATGACTGACTGACTGAGGAAATGACTGACAGAGGAAATGACTGACTGACTGAGGAAATGAATAAGCAAATGACTGACTGAGTAAATGACTGACAGAGGAAATGACTGACTGACTGAGCAAATGACTGACAGAGCAAATGACTGACTGACTGAGCAAATGACTGACAGAGGAAATGACTGACTGACTGAGCAAATGAATAAGCAAATGACTGACTGACTGAGGAAATGACTGACAGAGAAAATGACTGACTGACTGAGCAAATGACTGACAGAGGAAATGACTGACTGACTGAGCAAATGACTGACAGAGGAAATGACTGACTGACTGAGCAAATGACTGACAGAGGAAATGACTGACTGACTGAGCAAATGAATAAGCAAATGACTGACAGAGTAAATGACTGACTGACTGAGCAAATGACTAACAGAGGAAATGACTGACTGACTGAGCAAATGAATAAGCAAATGACTGACTGAGTAAATGACTGACTGACTGAGCAAATGACTGACAGAGGAAAGGAAATGACTGACTGAGCAAATGACTGACAGAGGAAATGACTGACTGACTGAGCAAATGACTGACAGAGGAAATGACTGACTGACTGAGCAAATGACTGACAGAGGAAATGACTGACTGACTGAGCAAATGACTGACAGAGGAAATGACTGACTGACTGAGCAAATGACTGACAGAGGAAATGACTGACTGACTTAGCAAATGACTGACAGAGGAAATGACTGACTGAGCAAATGACTGAGAAATTGACTGACTGAGCAAATGAATGAGTAAGCAAATGACTGACAGAGGAAATGACTGACTGAGCAAATGACTACACAATTGAACAACTCACTAAATAACTAAGGACCCATCCTTATATTACGTAGGGAAAAAAATCAGATTTTCGGACCCTCTCCTCCTGTTGCACCGCGTACATTTCGTGAACCCCTCCCCATACATGCATACATTTGAGCTCTACCCCTTCCCCATTGCAAAGGTTAAACAGCTAAAAACATCTATAACGACTATAAGACACATTAATTTTAGCACAGGCTATTTAGTTTTGTTAGGCATAATATTTTAACAGCTTAAATTTTTAAAGTGTTATGAAGAAATAAAACACTAACAATGCTTGCATTTGAAACAGTATTAATACTACTTAAAATTGATTAATCAGGAATACAGTCTGTGATTAGGTTTACAGTTCTGATTTTCATATTCTGTATTGTGGACGTCATAATTAAACAATTATATTTGCGTGCGTACATCTTTTCGGGAACCCTCCCCTATCATAAGCACCCGTACGCAAAATGGCCGAAATTTGAAACCCCTCCCCTCGTAATATGTGGATGGCCCCTAATGGCATAATCTAATAACTCACTAAATTACTAACAGCATGCATAATTGAAGAACTCATATGACTTGAAGAACTCACATGACAGCTGACCTACTTGAGTAACTCACATAATGACTGATGGCCTAAATGCATAACCCAAAGACCTATGGACTGATATTACTAACGGATAGTCGACCCACTGGCCGACTAATTGAATGACCGATTGACTATACATCAAGGGTATAAACGATAGATAACATGTAGATGGACAAAGTGACGAGTAACACTGAGTGCGACTTGCTTACTTGCTTTGTCAGCCACTCACATTCTAGAAAAATTTTAAGCTGCCAGATGACTACTCACTTGGCATGTTTTAATTTCAGAGCCTTGTAGTAGTCGTCCTGCTTAGGGTTAATGGCACCAGAGAGCACTGGCGAAGTCTGATTAGTTCTATTCAAACACAACAATAGCTAACACACTTTTAAGAGCAGAACAGTCCATGTAACTGAATAGTAATTGAATCAATGTATGTATTGTAAAATTGTAATTCCCCTTCACTTGGGAGTCCTTCTGGTCTGGCAATATACAAATGTATTATATGAAAATAATGCCAAAGAGCGTTGCATGTCAATGTTTTTCAGAAATGCCCTTCAAACGTCAATTATGTCTTTTCTCAAACCCTAAGTGATTGAGTTCATGTTCTTTTTATTTTGTTTCCAAAGTTTATTTATTGCGAATTAAACATTGATACATAAGCACAAAGAATTAAAATATTTAATGATTAGATTAATATAACATTGAGGTTAAGCTGAGGTGTGAGAAGTCAAGATAAATTTGAGGTTTTCAACAACAACTTCTACCACAGCACCAAGCTGCCTCTTTAGTTTGACCTCCTTAGATAATAAACTGACACCAAAACTAACCAAAGACTATTGATATAACATTTGCTATTAATCTTTGGATGTCCTCCAGCCACCAACAGATTAAAATGTAAAAGACCCAGGTCAGTTGGCTTTGCGGTCGCAATCAGACTGCCAAGATCAATATCTTAAGCCATCCAGACATTCCTTTCTCTTCCACAGTCAATGATGATCTTGGAGTTATCCTAGACAGAGATCTCAAATTGACTGTTAATGTCAACAGAGTTTACCACATTCGTATTATTATTAATATCACTACTATTCATTCTAAGGTAATTTATTTTTATTTCACTAGGGTATTTAATACCTTTATTTATTAGACAAGTTACCAAACAACTAACATATAGTAATGGTTTGGGGTGCAACATCCATGTATATCAATAAACGAATATTTATTATTAGACCTTTGTTCAGCATCTATTACTACAACGACATAGCATAATAACCTGTTGGGTTGTGAGGTACCAGCATCCTTTGCTCCATTTGCCATACCACCATTAACCTGGAGAGAAACAAATGATACAGAATAAGTTTTGTAGTGGACTCAAAAAAGTCGCAGAAACAACTTCAACAAGTTGAACTGTTAGATTGATTTCTGGTTGTTGCACAGGAGAAACCATACGAATCCATACAACAAACCAGGAAAATTAATCTATTGGTAGATAGTAATGGAATTATAGTTTATTGCAACATCAATCTGTCCATCAGTTTTATTACTATTATTCATCAATAAAACAAGTCTACAAGGTCGAGATTTTGAGTTATACTTGGTGGCAGGTTAGATTTTAAGGAACCAAGCTGGGAAGAGAGTAAGGTGCTCTAGTCCAGCTTTTGGTCAGTTTTAGTTATGGGTCAAAGTCTGAGGACAAGTTGGTAAGTGAACATATAAGTTAAGGTGGATATCAATGTTTATTTTTACTGTCATATCAGTAATCATTACTGAGTATCGCCAGCAACTACTTCCATAATCTCAGTTCAATATATGGCTGGGCTTGGAGTAGTTCTGGATGAATATCGAAGAATGTTTATTTGAATGTAGTCTGGAAGTCTAGTGGTTAGGAATTCGCTCTCTCACCGCATTGGACTAGAATCGATTCCCCACCAGAGCAGTAAATTTACGGGTGGTCCACTGCACAGAGAACTACATGTTGTCTGAACCATTTTAAGCCATTATGTTGTGTCATTGCTTCGAATGAATGTACATGAATCACCTGATTGCCGTTAGGAACAGTTAGATTTTTGTCCTGCAGTCGGGCCGGTTTTGAGTTGTCGACAAAGCGAGGAACATACGGAGGTGGAACTGGACCTTTCCACATGTCACTGCAACAACCCAATGTCAAATGAAATCAAGAGATGTTGATCCATTTATGAAGAGATCTCAGGGCGCATGATAGCTTATTCTAAACACAGACTTGTAACTGGCACAATTTAACTACAGTCTCAAAGACACGCGCGCAACAACCTTACATGCTCGAGCACAAACGTCAATGTAAAAATATTACTGTAAAGAAGATTTACTAAACACCTACTCAGGCCTACTGAAGAATTATGCTCTAAGTGTGTCTTTTTTCAAACCAAGAACATGTTTCGAAAGATTATTATCGTCAATCTCAGTCAGTTTGGGCACAACACCAAAACCTCAAGATCAAGACCGAGGGTATGAGACCAAGATTCTTTTTTTTACAAACAATTCAACTTATTAAGACGCTAAAATGGAATAACACACTTAAAACATTAATTTTATTGCTGAAGAATACTAATCTTAATAATGGTCCAGAAAATAGTTTTACCGCCCAGTCTGAACTTTTGCAGGTTCAGCCCTTGGCTTTGGCCCGAGAATATCACACTATATAAATTACTTACAGTATACATACGATAGGTAAATACAGGGCCGCACCGAAGAGGGGACCAGTGGGGCCTATGCCCCGGGCGCAAATGTGGAAAAGGTGCAAATTTCATGATGGAATAACTTATTATTACATAAAATGCACTATTTTCAAATGTGGGGGCGCCAAATTAATGCTACGGACAGGGCGCAATTAGCTAGGCACAGGGCGCAATTATAGCTCGGTACAGCCCTGGGTAAATACTTTAAGACATCTGAACAAGTAGATTAATGCACCGTTTGAATGATGTAGGCATACTTGTACTCGGAATTGTAGGTTAACAGACTATATGTGGCCGACCACATAATTATTAGATTGTCCCAAAACCTTGCAATTCGTGAAAGCATATTTTGAAATGGCTGGCTCTGTTGCAAATGCATTTTTTGCACATAGTAACTTGTACATATAGATGGTCAGCACGTCATTAATGTATAACAAGCGCATAGGGTCTAAAGATCTGGTGTCTCTAATAATCGAAAATAACCGACAAATATCAAAGAAATTGCTCTGATACGGCATATAACCAAGAACGCTAACCTAAGACGGAGACCAATCCCAAGACCGTTCCTTTGAGACCAAGACCAAGACTGACGCAGTCGAGACTAAGACCAAGACCGGTGGTCCGAGACCAAGACCAAGACCAATGTGTTCAAGACCAAAACCAAGACCAAGACCGCAGTTTTCCGGTCTCGAGACCACATCCCTGATCTCAATCGGTAGAGCGTCTGACACCAATTTGAAACCCCTCCTCTTGTAATATGGGGACTTAACTGTAAATTATTTGGAGAATTAACCTTCTACACTGTCAAATCACAGAATATGGTTCAAATATTTGCTTGGGCTCAATGATGTGTTACAGTTCTGCTATATCTACACTCCAGAGCAAACTAAGTACCAAGTATACAGAGAGCTCTGGAGAGGACTAACCATAACCTCTCACACGTCCAATCTAAACAAATTCAATTGCCAATCCTTCATACTTTTTCTCTTCCAGTGAGCTAGATAAAAGGATTTTTCTTCTTTTCATTCTTAAGAAAAAATTATTTAAAATAAAGAAAGTCATGATTGCATTATCTTTTGCTTCCGTATTTGTGCGAAGTGTTTTCGTCAATGAAAAATAATAAAAGCATTGAGTGAATGGTTGAAAAAATAAATATTATTAATGTCTTCATTAGTGAACAATAAAAGATATTTATTAATTGATTGGTTGAATTAATATAATTAACATCTTTGTTGCTGAACAGTAAAAAATATTGATCAATAAATCGATTGAAATACTCTTAATACTGAAAAACAGTTCTGCAGTAATCAAGGACAATGAAGCGCTGCCTTACGCGGGTATGTTCCAGCAGTCTCCAAGTGACCTCCAGAGGTCGATTTCATTGGCATGCAGACTGGAGTCGAGTAGGATGCAGGTGTCACGGTTGAGCAGAGGTGAGGTCACACTCATGGCAAGTTTTGGCACACCGTCCTGTTCACGGCTAGCCTCAATGACAAGGGCCAGAGGAGCAAAGAGCAGATGTGTCAGCTCCTGAGCATTTGGATCCTTCAGCGTGGGCTTCAGCCTCGGCTATTAGAAAATAGAAACATATCATACGTTGACAAAATAAGCATTAAATTATCCCCAAATCAACATCATTGTTAATCAAATACATTTTCTGTGATTTATTAGAATGTTGAGTTTTAACCAGGATAAGGAAGATTGTTCATTAATAGTTATTTATTATTATGAATAGTTAATATATAGTACCAACGCAGTAAACTACTCTACCCTAATGATAAAAAGTTTCATTGAGAATGGAATTTTTATCAGTTACCAAACATTAAGGTCAGTGTACCATTGTATGTATGTAAGTATGTATGTAGCCTATATAGCACCCTTTAACATCGAGCATGTATTAAAGGTGATTGATAAACCAATGCAGCTTGTCGTTAAAGGATTATGTAACTCACAGCTAGCTTGAAATCACAAAACAAATCGTAGCTGATTTTGCTACGAGGCACAAGTAGAGAGGCAATCTCACCAGATGTCTTGACCTTGGCATAGACACAAAAACAATACTCACAGTCCAGCATGCTAATCACTAATCAACTGCATACCAGCAGAAATGTGCACAAAGGAATGTTTGGCATTTATCAGTGACTAGCCTCATCAATGAATTTTAATATGTTTAAAGTCGCACCAGAAGGTTCAAGGCAAGTTTGAACTTTTGGAATGTATCGACAAATTCTCTTGCTGGTGGAGCTCTTCCTTTTTCCGTCAAATACTTAAGGTCTGAAAAAGAAACAATTGGCTTCGTGAATATTTGACATAAATTTGAAAGTAATAGAAAATGAAAAAGAAAAGACAGAAATTAAAAATATCTTTAAATTAAAATGAAGAAACAAGAAACTGCAAATGAAGCTTGAGAAAGAAAAGTACCCATTAACAATTATCTGGTAGGCTGTTAGTATCTTCACAGTCACAGTACCTAGTAGGTCATTAGAATCTATAGTAATTCTTTAAATTTCTTTTACTCACTGCCATTTTCATTTCCAATTCACTCGACAATTTAAACAGGAGACTTATCCACTTTCCATTCCCATTTCCGATACCAGGTTTATGACTTTTATCATCTTTTGCAAATGTTTCTCTATAGATTAGATTAAATATCATAGACGAACATAATTTACGAGCAAACTTACATCACCTTTATTAGCATAACACATTTACCATTAGGATCAAGTGCCCCTCCAGCCTTGGCCTGCTCCAGTTTCTTTTGGGCATTTGCAGCTTGCTGTAGACTTGCAACAAAACTTTCAATGGTGTCAAAGCAGCGGTTTAGTAATTCCTGGTAACAAAAAGCAAACTCTGCCATTACCTTTTAAGATTTGTTTATAATACTAGACACTATATGAAACGATTAGTATTACCAATTTTATTTAATAATTTTCCAGTCACACAGGTACAACTGTGGCAATGCAACTTAAGGTGGAGATTTCCTTAGTCTATGAAGTCTGCCATCAGTCCATCATAATTCATTTCTAAGCCATCGCCAGTATATTTCAATGGAACTGCTAATAAAATTAAATTGCTAATGTAGTGTACTTTAAACAAAGCTTTCTATAGTACTGTGTGATTGCTTTCCAGTGATGACGAATGACTACAATGTAATGTAAACTGACATTCATGTAGCTCTTAGGCACAAGTCGAAGAAAATTAGAGATCCAATCCACCAACAAAAAATGACAGAAGTGGTTATTATCATCGTCATTTGTTATTGCTCTTCAGTCAAATATCACCAATTCCACATGACATGGAAACAAACTGCAGGGAAGGTATAATAGTATAATTTACAATTATACTATTACAATGACAAAAGTATGTAGTAGAGCTTCATGAATTATTATCGTTATTCTAATATTCATAGTCATGGTTATTGGCAATACGCGACTGTAACAGCTAGGGTTGTACCAAATCGGTGATTTTTACTATTCGGCCAAAATACGAACAATTGGACCAACTATTCGGCTAAATACGAATAGTACACAAAACAGGTTTACCAACAAATTTATAAATTTCAAATGTGAGCAAAAGCTTCACGTAAACAGCTAACTACATGTAATTTTTGCATTCTTCTGCCAGTCTGTGTAAACTAAGAATGGAATCAATTTAACTGAACTGATAAATGAGACGACTGACAATGGCGATACTTCAGTCTACTCGATTTGGCAGCCGCCGCTTGTGCAGAAACATATGTCACGTGGCTACTATTCGGCTGAATACCGTATAGCTATTTGGTTCATTTATTCGCTTGTGAAGCAAATACGAAGCAAGTATTCAGTACAGCCCTAGTAACAGCAATCAAGACAACAGCTGCATAAACTAAACTCGTAAGTAGAGCATAACCGAGTAGATAATTTTCACCGAGTACGGAATCCAAGTATCTGGATGCACTATTTGCCGGATCCAGGTACGAACCGAATAGTAGCGGCAAATCTGACCAGCGAGTAGCTGGCCTTGAAAGTTTGGTACGCAAAAGTGGCAATACGCATGTTCCGCACATGATGTTCATTTAAAACATATTGAAAGATGTGCCACAATTTCGTTAAAAATTGATCTTCTTTTGGTATGCAATTGCGTTTTGTCATTCTTTTGGTATGCAATTGTATATTTTTCTTCCATGCACCACCACCACTACCATTAGCAAGTACCATCAGTAGGCAAAGCGTAGTTAACTGCCATGTGCACAGCTTCGGAGAACTAACTATAGTCAATGCAGAGTCTATAGCAATATCTGTCATATAGTGTATCGTCGAACTCTAGGCGACAATCTATTTTAAACCATGTATTTGTTACTTAATAACTTTATTTGTGAAAAAATGTAAAACCTTGTTATAAAATTTGAAATATGAAGTTATCAACAACATCTTTATACTCTCTAATGTTTACCAGAAAGTGGGTGGAGCCAAGTCAAGCGGGAAAATTACTGATTCGGTTGCCACCTGGGAAATGTGAAAAAAAAAATAGAATATATAAATTCACATCTTCATTTTAAAGAAAATTCATTGGAATGCTAAGTTCTTATTTAATTAATCAATAACTTATAAGTAAGTCCGTTAGTCCTACATTTATTTGATCAAAAAATATTCTTTGATCAAAAATATTATTTTTTCAAACAAGTTATTTTTAGCTGTTTGCGGGTGTAACATTTGCCGAGGCGAATGCTTCCGAATAGTCCAATATTTGGTCGAGGCGAATGTCCGATTCGATTTCCGGTTATGCCCTACTCGTAAGCAACCATAGAGAACGCTGACAGTCATCAACATGAGCTCCAAAGGAATGCCAGTCATAATCCCTTACAACATCGGCCTCCATTTCCTCCGGAAGTGCCATGCTGCCGACCCTTGATGCCGGCGAGTGGAGCAGAAATCGAGACGGTCTGTTCCCCGGAACAATTCGATTGTCATCAAACTGATTCGAGCGACGTCGGTCACTGTTCTCCGATGACACGCTCTGGCGCTTTCCCTTTGGAGGGCTGCAAAATGCAAATCACAGAGATTTACTAAATGAAGACAACAACTTCAGAGATTTGGTTTATTGACTTTGTACACTGGAACTCTAACTACAGACCTCATAATGCTAACACTGCAGTCGTTATATGTAACTGTAACCAAATACGTAAGTAATGTTTGCTATATTCAGTAAAGAAAATGAACATGGTGAACATAGATTTATTGATAGGCTACAGTATAATTATATTCTATGGCACATGTTCATCCACTCCCAAAACAAACCAATAGGAATTACTCTGTATAGAAAAACAAGTAAGTAAGTAGCA
Source organism: Bimastos eiseni (assembly GCA_959347315.1). NCBI lineage: Eukaryota > Metazoa > Annelida > Clitellata > Crassiclitellata > Lumbricidae > Bimastos > Bimastos eiseni. The sequence continues at coordinate 11,553,047 of OY365815.1, forward strand.
TTCATCTGCATCTGACAAGCATACATGCATTGTATTGCACACAACGAATACATAGAAATCCATGCCAAATAAAGCTGGTCAAAATATTAAGAGTAAAGGTGATTGAGTATTATCTAAATATTTTTGTAACCCCAATGATAATAATGTTAATAAATAATAATATGAAAAGATCACAACAGTAACAGACACAATACAAAATTATCGATAATCATAATAACCATCACCTACGTCTTGCCTTATGCAACGCACAATCCTTTCCGCAATCTTCATTATATCCATGCATACATCTGAACCTAGTATATCGCGACCTCTGCCATGAACAACCCAACTTACCAAATCGTCTCAGCCTAGCTGCACCTCAAAATATTTAAATCAATGAGAAATTTGTGCACTCAGCACATTCAGACATCCTCAATAGACACATTATCATGATCAACACATACACACATTAACGATGCTCAGGAGCACGCTGGGGCCCTACGCTTGGCTTTAGAGTGAAGCCTTAGAAGTTTGGAGATTACGATTACAACAGTATTATAGTTGAAACATTGAAATTGACAATAAAGCTAAGGTCATAGTTCACATACCGTGGAAACTTCCCCATGCGAGCTGCTTCAATGTCATCTATTAGATCCTGCCCCTGTTAATTAGAACAAAAATAAGCATATAGATAGACCATCAAAACAAGATTTCTACACTTTTAGTGTCACTTAACTAAACCAACTTTGTTGCAGATATCAGGCAAAGGCTCAATACATACACTTTGTACCGATGAAGTCCATTACAGTTGAGAGGTCACTTAATAACACTGCAATAACAATGTTCTTATGTTCCTGATGCCAGACATTTCTGTATAGAGAAGTTGCTCACAAAGTTTTCCCAAAGGGAATGTTTTGCAGTATGCCAGGACTGAACCGTTCACATTTTTAACCACGAGCATTTACTAAAAGAGATTGGGAGAACAATGCAGCTTGTCATTAAAGTGTTAACTACACTAAAAATCTTACAGTGTCTTTGTTCAACTCTAGGCTAAGTTGAGCTTAGGACCTCGATCTAGGAGTCAGAGCTGAATTGAATACTTCCAGATGTTACTCACATATCCCCAAATGTTATTCTGCTGCACATAGACATTTCACCCTGCGGCTTCCAAGAGAAATCATACACTCCTTTCATCATCAGGATGTGGGGCAATAGTGACTAAGGCAACAGCATACCAAAAGAATTGAAAAATAAGAAAAGATACATACATATACATCAGTAAATTATCCATACTTTTACACTTAAACTTAAGCAAGACCAAATCAGTTCTCAGGCAGATCATTCCACTTAGCTGCACTAGTTAGAGCATAGGGCAGCATCTTATGTACCTCTATGTAAGGGAGGTACACTCTAAAAAAAATTTCTAGAAATTTGAGAGTTTCAACAGGAGCTGACCGGTTTCCCGATGCACTGGAATATGTGCATTTCAGCGGCATTCTTTGAGTTCTCGTTCTGTACTATGAAAATGACGATGTTGTTGTAGATTTCCTGCAGGTCGCTGCTCGTGATGTTCACAGGATCGATGACGCGACTGATCGGAAAGCATTCCAGCTCTTTGCGCGTCGCCTTTTCCGTGATCACAATCTCACGATCATCTATGCTGAGCAGGTGTCTCATCGTCCAAACACCAGATGTCAGCTCCATGTGTTTGAGACGTTCCATTCCATCCTTGTGGTTCTTCACTCCCAGCTTGGGCGAAACGTCGAAAGTCACGAGGTGATCGACCTCATAGATTGCAGGGTCGGGTCGCCCAAAGGAATTGTACCCATCTGAGAAATAAACAAACAAGATCAGGTTGCCGAAAAGCATTGTACCCATCTGAGAAAAAAACACAAACAGGGTCACCTGGGTCAGGTTGCCCAACAGCTTTGTACCAATTTGAGAAAAAACACAAACATGATCATTGATCTTGTCACCCAAAAGCATTGTACCCATCTGAGAAAAACTAAATTGTTGCCCAATTTATACATAGGAAGTGAATATTGTTGTAATTGTAATGGAGCATTTATATAGCACCACTCAAATCAGCGTGTTAATGCTATTATTCATGCTGATGAAAATTTGAAAGTCACAGAGCGATATCAACCTGACATTACAAAGCTTAGCAGTTACAGTGCCTCCTCTGATTCTCAGGACACTGGATCACCTTCGTACTACCCTTGAGACAACCCCTACGACTTGATGCAGGGCTCGTGAATAAGCCGATGCGATGCCCTGCGCTTTTCTTTCGAGTGATGCCTTTGAAGTTTGGAGATTACGATTTGCACTGATAAAAGAAGTTGACACTCAGGTAACACGGTCTTGTTTACACAAAACACATCCTAGTGGAAGCTTGTCTAAAGCCTTGCCCAAGCACAAATAATTGCTCAACATAAGGTCAAAGACAGTACTGAACTCTATAAGAGAAAAGCTACTTGACCTCTGAGCTTAGCAGGCATAGAAGAAACATTGTTCCTTTCATTTTGACATTGTTTACCTTATTGCAATTCAGTTTTTTTGCAATGCTACTGAAACGTAATGTCTATCGATTACGGTCTGAACATGAAACCATCCATCCAGCCATTGAGACCTGAGTCATACAACGGGATGTTAACAATGGCCACGCTTCTGACACTCCACAGAAGATATCACCCACTGATGACTGAGGTTCTTGAATCATTGCACTCTACTGTAAACCCTTAAGAATCGATCAAACCACACCCATATTATACTATTACAATGGCCGCCCATTACGCAAAGAATCCCATTGAAACCCTGTTTTATAGTTCGAAAAGCACTACATTTAATGATTGAGTGTGGCCGACATCACAACGCCGCTCACACACGTTCGACGAGTAGCCACTCGATGCATCCAACTCGCTGACACTAAGTGTATTATATTACGCTCAAATACCACTTTACGATATCAAACCGGTATCGATCATCATCTTGCTCAAGCTTTTCAGTTGTTTCACGTCAAAAGTAGTAAAATAAAAGTGGCAAATTGTAAAGTAAGTAAAGAACAGAGGAGGCTTGTATATATGCTTGCCTTTTTTAATCTCCAAGTATTCCATTCGAAAACAGTTTACTAATGTCATAAACCTTCATAAAAGTTTAGAAATTGATCTATTGTGTAGATGACATTCTTCAAGGACATTTCAACAAACCTCTTCAGCTTGGGCCAAAATAATTATCCCGTGTAGGCCACGGCGGCTGTTAGCACCTATTACCCAGTTATCTGTGATACACAGGCCTAGTGTGGACACAGATAGACTTCTTGTTTCATTAATGTTGATATGCACCTTTATCCTACCTTTGGCCTCATTGCAAAGTTAAGTACTTGACGGGTGTAATATGAATTTTCAGATAAAAGCCATTGACTGAAGTTGGTTAAGGGTGGTTAAGGGATTGTCTCCTCCTCGAACTCCCTCCACAATCAAGCGGAGATATTTGGCACTTGAGATGTGTTTAATATTATATAGACAAGCATGTATTTATGTATGTATGCATATGTGCATGCGTGTGGATCTTACTGAAAGTACTTGAATAATATATTGCACAAGACCTCATGCTCATACTGAAACTCAGAGATAATAGAAATTGAATGCTGCATTAAACCAGTGATCAAGAGCTCAGAATTTATAAAGCATTACGTTAAAGCTAAGCATTGAGAACCACCTCAAACATGAGTGCTGTGCAGAGGATTGTCCACTTGTCCACACTAGGGATGGACCGAAACTCTGTTCGGAACTCGGCTCGGCCCGAGTTCCTTGGTACTCGGCATTACTCAGATTCAAACAACCAATGGGTCCAAGTATTAATCTTTCCGATTTGCAGTTTTGAAAATGAAAATCTGATTTATTAATTTTTTAAATGACGATAGACCTGATTAAAAACACAAAAGCTGTTATTATTAGTGCTTACTAGTTGTAAAAACTTCCTAGTGTAAACTATGGCAAAACAAAAAATTCATAACAGTTGGACAAACTGCCAAAATAAAAATAAAGAGAATGAGACTTTTTAAAATATTCTAAACTCGGACTCGGCAAAATTGAACTCGCAATACTTGGTAAGAAATTCAAACTCGGTTCATCCCTAGTCAACACATACCAAGTGGAGATCCAAGTTTGATTTCCAGAATCTCAGGGAGAAAAGGATATGTAAAGGTTTTTATATAGCGACCGTATAATTATGGCCTCGACCCCGCTAATTTTTCAATGAGAGGAAGAAGAGCTACTGCACTGGATTCCAACTAGAATGAGAAAGATTGGAAATCGGAGGACTGGATGGATGAGAGTTGGGATTCTTGAAGAGGTGAGATTTAGTTTGGAGTGGAAAGCCTGAGGAGTACTTATAGAGGTAGAGGAGCCAAAGGTGGTGGGTGAGCAGAGAAGTGTGTGATAGATGGTGACAGGTGAGAACACATGTGTCGTATGGAATATGTCTTCTCACAGGCATGTAGTGTCATAAGTACCTGTATGCTTTTTCGTACATATATGAATGCAGCTATATGTAGGAAACATAGGCCTACATTCTGAGGAATACATGTAACTTAGGGTATAACCGAGTAGACAATGTCCACCGAGTACCGAATCCAAGTATTTGGTTGCACTATTTGCCGAATCTGGGTACAAACTGAATAGTAGTGGCAACTCTGGCCAAGAAGTACCATCCACAGGCGAAACTGGAAATTTTTTACTTTAGTCCTTTTCGCCGTTTCGCGTAATGAAAAATTAGCTAAATAAATACTGGTGCCTGTAATAACTACTAATACAGCTTAAATTTGCTATTCTCGTTTTTAGGTTGTTAAATGTTTACAAAAAAATATTGAATTAAAAAGTTTCTATTTTTAACTATATGTGCGTGTAGGTGAATACTTCTGAATAGCTAGTTCCTTAAAACGGAATATTCGGTCGAGGTGAATGTCCGAGGCGATTTCTGGTTATGCCCTCATGTAATTATAATGCCCTTCTTCCTAATTGTCTTGGCATCCAGGCAACAAGGAAGAACCATCCAGAATATGACAGTAACAGTAATATATTAGGGGTTTTGAATAGCCAACTTGCAGTTTCAAATAGACAGAGAAACATACTGACAGACATAGAGAAACTTCAATAAATATACACACATGCAAAAAATGCAGAGATAGACCGACCGAACTCACTGATATACAATGTAACATACAATACCAAAAACCATTAGAGATACCTCTTCATAAGTCTTCTATGGTGTTTTTTTAATGATGATGATAATAATAATAATAATAATAATAATAATAATAATAATATTAATAATAATAATAATAACAAAAATAAAACAATAATAGTAATAATAATAATGATAATAATATCCTGCCACCCTATAGCCTTCAAGGGTACTTTCCACTCACCCCATAAGATGGGGTCTGACCGATCAGAAAACTAATCTAACTCGTTATTGATCTCTAAGTCATTGGGGAAACAAAGTATCTCAGTCAAATAAAAGCCACAGCAAACTGTCAAAAATGTCACAGTTCAGAGATGAACACAGTTGTATGGAAAATAAAAACGATGATAAATCACGAGCTCAAAATAGGGGACATCTGTAGTCCTACAAGTGGTACGTAGTGTGCATCGACAAGTCGTAGAGCCTTGGGTAATTGAAACCTCAACTAAAACTAATCTCGTACTTTCAGAAGGAATGAAACTGAAAGAGTGACTAACACGAGATAATCCCCCGCAATCACACTGACCCTACAGACAGCAGGATTGTCCAACTGTATCACAGAAATAAATAGCATTACACTTTATATGACAACCTTCAGTCACAGGCAGACTATCTCTAATAACAAGAGTCAGTTAAGGTATACATAACTGCAAATTTTTAAATGCCTTTGAACCGTTTTTGTTATCCCTCATTAATTAATTTAAAAAAATACATGACTTACAATGGTCTGTCAGCTAACACTCATAATGACTTACACTGTTTAATCAATTTATGCCAAAAAAGTTGCTACTTTTTTTTAAACAGTGATGTCCAGTTTCGTTTTGTGTTATTATCATTAATAATTATTATTGTTATTATTATTATTACTATAATTATTACTATTATTATTGTTGTTGTTATTATTATTATTATTGTTATCCTTATTATTATTATATATATGTTTCACATTATGCTGTTATCGCCCATGTTGGCAAGCTAAGTGAATGGTGGCAATGTCAGGCAATGTCCTGAAGAGGCAGGCGGCATACCCACGCTGAAGAACAACCGAGATACGTTGGAACAGATATGACATCTCCATTGGATCGTGGAGTGCAGCACTCGTTATTATTATTATTATTATTAAACGGACAATTTCTAGAGAGCCGTAACGCAGGTCATGCCGCTACAAGGGAGCTTAAGTTCAACAAGACTTAGTACTCAGGCCACTACTGTCATTACTGCTCTGGGAGTGCGGGCACACCAGTATGCTAGTTATGATATTCAATGGAACAGAGCTTTGCTATGCATCTGGCATACTTGGAACAGTATTCCATTGCACATGCATGAAAATTGAACCTAGCTCCATTCTGCCAAATACTTTCAAACTGGATTAAAAAAACATAACTTATATAATTTTGAGTACTACACATCATATCAGTTCCCTGATGCCACATGGGTCTTACAACCCTCCTCTTCCCACCTGTTTTCTCACTGTTGCCTAACTTCTCGACTCTCTGACCTATTGGAATTAAAACAAATCAGGAACATAGTGTGCTTTCATATTTTATTACTGTACACAATGTACACATAAATAAAATATGCACACTGGAATGAATAACACAAGAGTACATTAAAATGTAATCCAAGTTGCACAAAACAGATGAGTTATTAACTTGAGTGAATAAAGTCATTATTGCTTGACTATGTAACTGTAGCTAACAACAGTAGACATAGTCTTGAACTAGAGCTATATACCAGTTATTTATGATTTATTGACTTTTGTTGTGTGTGGTACTTAACTCTGGTTATGAACTGTTTTCAGCGTACACCAACAGGGCACAATACCGTATGCACACCATACCCACGTTATAGAAAATAACCTAAATTTCGTACGTACGGTCACACCCTGATTATGAATGTTGATAAGGATTTCACTTCAACCGAACATTTATATCTTGGACATAAGTGATAGCGTTGCTATTGAAGTCACGAGATTAGACCAGATTAATGATTGAAAATTTCTATCACTGACAACTATATTGCAGGAAGTTACATTTGGCTAGCAAATCAATTGCTTATTCATTACCACACATCCTTGGCTTTGCCTCCCAGAACCTGACCTGGCACCCGAACTCACTATATAAGCGGCCTGGATAAGTAGCGTTGCCGATCTGAATGTCATAATGCATCAGTGAATAAGCTGGTCTCCCTGAAGAAGCTTCTGTGTGGCACTGAGGATCTTAGGAGATATACATCACATTACATTTCTATCACCAATAGACCAGACATGGAATATGGGGTCGTTCTCTTGAGGATAACGACAATCAAAACAAGACTTTTGAACTGCATGGCTCCACAAAGAATTATACTGTATTGTATTTGGTCATTTAAAAAGCACCTCTCACAGAATAATCCCTTCAGAATTGGTCCCATTGCAAAGTCTCCTTAGAGAAAATGGAGGTTTTAAGGTGAGAGAAAGAGGTAGAGATGTTATGACAGGGATTTGTAGAGCATAAAGAAAGAGACCCATGTAGGCTAAAGATCTGGATTGAGCCATTGTGTTCCTGACATGAGGAACATGGAACTCAAGTAGTTCAAAGGATCTGAGAGGACGCAATTGTAAGTGTTATCTTGGATGTCAAACACGAAAATGAATTATGATTATTGCATCATTGTTCTTACGCCCTACAAGTGATTAAAACACGGCTACAGAGGACCACCTACAAAAGAATGCCAGAGTGCCCGCTTATGACAGACTTATTTGCATTGGCTCTTCTTACTCTAATGAGCCCGTAATTATCGTGGGTGTAAGTGGCACTTTAAAAATGCAGCGTTTCATCATCATTCTATCACCATGTCTTCGTGGAAAACTACAGCAACCGAAGAGCCACTTACCCAAATCTCCAGTACTCCTGTAGCTATCTGTACGAAAGCCATCGCCCGACGCCTTCCTGCAAAAAATAGGGCAAGGTAAATCAAAGGTAAGATAATCAAAAGCAACACAAGTCCTGGTACATCACGCTAAGGCAGGATAAGCTCAGTCAAAGCATGGGAGGGGCAAGGCAAGTCAAAGCATGGGAGGGGCAAGATAAGTAAAGGTAAGGTTAAATAAGATTTGTTACATAATTGGAAAACAAATAAGGCAGGGTAAAATAAACATAAACAACAGTCAGACAAGGTAAGCTATGTAATTTAAGTAAATAAGACCACTTATGCAGTACTAGGCCAGTCCAGAGACCACCTCTGAGTAGATAACTTGCAGGGGCATTATATAAGTGCTCGATTACATTACATTACATTACCGGGATGCATTCCAATGGTTAGAGCATTGGACCGTCAATCTAGAGGTCTGGGGTTCAAAACCCCATCAGGGCAAACATTTGGTTTGAGACTTCTGCTTCATCTGGACCCCTAGCCAATTCAACAGCGACGAGTACAAAGACTGCACATGGTCGGTGGGAAGATGAGACATCAAGGGAGAGGGTCTGTCTTCTGCCCTCATAAGGCTAAGATGACTAAGTCGCTAGCACTTCATGCCATAAATGCTGTTTGTTTAGCCTGTTTTTTAAATAGCCCAGATTCAAGGACAGGCTAAAACCAATGTTGGAACTACTTTTCTTGCAGTTTCAAACAGAAACTTCGTATGAAATGTAACTCCTCATTGGCCTACTCATGTAACGGGCAAAAATGTACAAATGTCATTGAAACATATACAGTGCATCTATTGAGAATGTAAAAAAGGCAAGGCATGGTAAGGTGAGGTAGGTAAATTGATGTAAGCAAGGTAAGTTAGGAGAATAGAAACTTCAAATTCTTCCGGAAAACCCATTGCATAGAACTCATCGCTTCTCTTTGTACCATTGTCGCATCAAAATTTGAACTAAAGACTTCCCAGCTACAATCAAATCAACCTAACCAATACCCCATTAAATTGAAATCCAATTCATCCTAGCATCAACAACACAGCAAAAGCTCCTCATATTTTGCAGTTTGTTCTCAGTTTGGGGTAATTCATTAGTAAAGGTCATCAGTTTCCATAGTACCTGACTCACTTGCTATATCCCCTCCAGGGGTATTTACTCTTGGTTTTAAAAGAATACCCACCATCACCCCATTTCAATAAGCCTATCATATTGTATCGAATATGGGCATCTACAAAGCGCCTCTTGCAGTACCGGCCATTCAGAGATGCTCCCAGCGGGGAACAGAACAGTCCTGAAGACTGACGAGGATAAACCACAAGACAAAATATCAGCCACAATTGTGGGGGAGCGTTTTTCAAGGGGGAAGGACCTACAATTGCAAAGGCTCGGTGTTGAGCAATGACTGTTCTGCCTCTGAGACAAAGAGGTCCAATCGAACTCTATAGCAAAGGAGCCTGAGAGAAAGCGAGAAATAGAGAGAGCAGAGGACGGTTTATGGAGGAGGTCAGAAAGAGACTTTGGAGTTTGGCCATGCTAAGCTCTAGAGACCAACAGCAGCATCCTAAATTGGACAGGAGCCTATTGTGAAACACTTAACATACAGCACGTCACAGCAGACCAGACATTAGAGAAATGGCAACAATTCCGATGGTTGTAATAGTGATAATGATTACTATGGTATCGACACCAAGTAATAAGCACACGAAAATACCACAATAAATAGGTAACAAGTAAAAAACCACTTGAGATCAAAGCTACGATAGTAGTTAGTTCTGAAGCAATAATAAATTACCAAAGTAAAATTATTAGTGCAAATTTTAATAACTGAAAAATATATCAAGGCAATACCTGCGCAGCAGTTCCATTCTTCTGAATAGAAGCAACCTGTGAGGTAGCCCTTGAAACCCACTTAGGGTGTATCCAAATATGAACTACGGCAAGAATGCAACGTTCAGGTGTGCAGAGCTTAGAACAATCCAACCTCAGAGTAAGCTTATCTCTGTCTTTGTACAAGTCCATAGGTTTAAGATATGACGATTATTGATTAATATGCAAAGACACTGAAATGAAGACTGTGAGCCTGAACGGGCTTATATAACAAGTGTTTATTTGCCAAGAAGCCACCAATACAATCTAAATAGACAGCCGATGAGTAGCTGCTTCAAGCCTGCTGCAGTGCTAAGGAAATCGTTATCTAGAATATTCTGCTGAGGGTATTGGGTGGAAACTGTTTTGCCCTAAGCGCACCTCAAGAAGTTTTAATCAATAACGTCATTGTAGCTAGGTGGTTCAAATTTCATTGCAGTACAGTTTTTCTGATGTGCACACTTCTCAAAATGTATACAATATATTTAACTTTATCTCTTGATAAACACTATAATAGGACAGTATTTAGATCATATCAATAATCCGGTACATCCGGGATATCTAATAAATATCACAGCTCCCTTTCTAATAGTTCCTCAAAGTTTACATTTAACAAACTTCTGCATGCCCACCTACTCACTTAATTAATTAACTACTTCCCAACTCAGGCTCCTGTTTATTTAAAATCTATCTAGCATGAGATAACAATTGTGTGGTCATTTCAGTTGTCACTTAATTAAACTAATTCCACTTCCACACATTAAGTTGTCAATCGCCACCTAACAACGCCCATGCATATGTGGTTCTGCTCAGCATGACTCTGCCCCCTATAGGTCAGTGGTTCTTGTCCTGGGGCAGTGGTACTCCAAGCAGTGCAGTTCTTTGAGTGTGAGGAGGTCTAGTATTCCTGTGACTCCACACCCTGACACTGAGTATCGAAACATCTATATTTACAACTTCCGACAGGTTATAGATCTTGAATTAAAATTTGCATACTATTTTTTTCAAAATGCTATAATTTAGCTACAGTGTTACTTTCAGCAACTACCTACTTTATTATATTTCTCCTTTATTAATTGATCGAAGTTTTCTTTTGTCACCAGTGCTGGGGCTACAGGATTGAATTTTAGAATCTTAGGGGTATCGAAATATGAAAAGGTTGAGAACCACTACTTTATAAGTCCTCCTTTTTGTATCACAACTCAGTATTAATCTGAAATCTGATAATATGTCATTGTATTTCTTTCTATGAAAGCAATACAAAAACTTATGTTATGTTGCTGTGGTAGTGGCAGAGAATTCACACACTTTGACCAGGACAACAAACTACCTCACATTAATCGCACTCCTCATTGCAATCATTGCATTGGCTTCTAATACAGCAGCAAATCTGTCTCAGACGGACACTAATTAATTATTTAATTACTTAAATGACTTTACTCTGTGCATATTGCAGTGTCAACTACTTAAACTGTTTCACAGAGTGCCTCTTCTTGAGTTTCCAAAACGAGGACAATTCTAGGCACATAAATGTACTTTGGAGCTCTTTTTCTGTACATATGCATAAATTATGGTAAATTGACCATTAAGTTAACAACTCAAAAACTCATATTCCCTCTATCCACTGTTTTCTGTTCATATGGTTGTTGTTGTGGTTTCAAACTGAACGGTCACAGGTTGTGCTGTATAAACCCACTGACTACCGCAAAGAAAAATACGCAAGAATTACTATTTTGGATTTTGGATAAAAAACAATTTTAACTTTACGCAGTGATTGGCAATTACACCTAACTCTCCCTATGACCCACAATGATACAACACAAATTCGGATATAGCACGGCTGCGGCCGTTGACCTTGAATTTACTTATGCACATTTGTGACCTTTGGGGAAATATTTGTATATACCCTTCTGGATTGTTAATGATTTATTTTCTTCATTGCTTGCTGATGTGATGATAGTTGGTCAAATGGTTGCATAGAATGCATAGCATACCAAGTTAGCTGTTCTACTACATTGACTTAATATTTCTATGAGATGTTTACTGGTACAGAACTCTCTAATGTATGCTTGATATTTTCATGTTCTACAAGCATCGCTATTACTATAGATTGTTTTGCAGAAAATATTTGAGACTTTAAGGATGAATTCTAGATTTAAATCTATCGATTAATGCAACATAAGGAAGGAAGCAGGTCAAGTAGTGGATAGATAATGTTCAAAAGCCAACTGTATTGAAATGGTTTGGGACACAAGCCAGAGTCAGAGTATAAAACTCATGCAGCTGGTAGTATTTTGTATCATGCTTTAAGGCAGGAGCAGCATAACTTCATGAAGCAAATACAACTCATTGACTTCATTAAAAAAAAACTGTCTACATTAGTTACAGAAATAGATATATTCAAATGAGCAAGAATTTCTTTAATGTGTATTGTTTTTATCACATAAAAGTCGATTATAAGTTGTTCATAGATCTCATAGACCATTTATTAGACTATGTCGAGTTCAGAAATTTAGAGGGGACAGAAGGGTATGGTTCCCTTCAAAATTTCAGGTGGAGGGGATGGAGCTGCTTAAAATCCCCTCAATACTCAACAAATGCCTCATAAATATAATAAATATCAGCAGTGTTTTCCACCATCCGTCCTTTTTTGCTTCATCCATGTTCGAGAATTGAAATGTTTCCCATCTATCCGACAAACCCATTTTTTTTCGACCTGTGTCCTCCAAACCCTGGAGCAGGTCTCTGCCTATGCTCTGGTTCCAATTCTACCATCATTTACCCACTACAAGCTCTGCAAACACAAGGCTACATCGACATGTGCATACTTGCAAATAACCAAATCATTTTAACACAAACCTCACTATATAGCAAGGTACTATAGATATGGATCCCTAATGGTGACGAACTAGCATACCTAATTTTATCTTACTCAACACTCTATCAGATAATACACTGAAACACAGGAGAACAAATTGAAAACAAGATGTGAACAGCTGCCCTTACTTGGCTCCATAGACAGGCTGTGGCACTTTGAAGTGAGGATCTTCAGTAAAACCCCGTCCAGAAGGGTCTTTCCTCTGATAGGGATCTGCATTCCTTTTGTAAGGATCCTCGCTCCTCTTGTATGGGTCATCGTTCCATTTGTGAGGATCTTCATTCCTGCTGTATGGGTCATCGTTCCATTTGTGAGGATCTTCATTCCTTCTGTATGGGTCATCATTCCTCCTGTATGGGTCATCATTCCTTTTGTATGGGTCATCATTCCTTTTGTATGGGTCATCATTCCTTTTGTATGGGTCATCGCTCCTCTTGTACGGGTCATCGCTCCTCTTGTATGGGTCATCGCTCCTCTTGTATGGATCCTCGGTCCTTCGGTGTGGATCAGCAGTTCGTACATAGGGATCTTCTTTTCGTCGATATGGGTCGTTTCTACTGTACTGGTTGACATAATCGCTGAAAATAATTTTTTTTAACATAAGCAACAAGTTTCGGTAAAGATGATCATGATATTGAAGGCATTCACATCCAACGTGAGGATAACAAGGGCGGAGATAAAGACAGCAAACAACCGTTATTTCATTGACTCACGCATCCATCCAAGCATCAATCTATCGCCCATCCAACTCTCCAACCACTCATGCATACAGGTACATGAATGCATGTAAGCATTGATCCACACATCCGTACAACCCACCCAAACCATCCACCCACCAAACAATCCATCCTTTTCAAGCAGTGCTTATCAAACTCTCTCTGTCTCTTTCACGCCTATCTTGGTCTTTTTAATCCCAGTCTCATTCTCTTTCACCTCTCTCTCTCTCTCTGTCTCTAGGTCTCTTTTCTGGCTGCAGATAACTTCACACTCTTGTCCCACCAACCTGAACTTCCTGGGTCCAGCAAAGACGTCTTGCTCTTTTTCATCTTTCTAATCTTTCTAGAAAAAGCTGCCTTGCAATCAGTGACTTGAGCTTCTAGGCTTTTCTTTGTTCATTTCCATAAGCACCTGAAAGCAATTCCATTCGACCATGATTTTATGTTGTCACTTATGGGCATCTTCTGACACCTATCTCTAAGTGGCTCAAACATATAAATACATATTTTTTATCATAATTAGTTAATTACAATACATAAATACATACATACATACATATATACATATAAAAATTTATAAACACATAAACACATGTACAAAAATACATGTATACATGGTAACTGGGAAGCACTACAAAAAACACATTAAATAACAAAAACTGACAGGATTCATACAAAATTACTTGGAGACACCTACTCACAAGTCTCAATAAAAAAAAAATTCAGGAATAAAAAAATCACTTACTGTGCCATTTCAGATAAATGTCACCTTGAACCTGCAATTAAAAATAACACCACAGAGCCAGTCAAGATATAAATACAATACAACCTGGCCATAAGGTAAGCGACTAAGGGGTGCTGACATGTGCTTGGTGGCTGAAACTTATCCGCATATCACCTATCTTGACTCTGTCCGAGACCTAGGGATAATTCTAGACTAGGAACTTAGCTGTTCCCACATATAAATCAGTGTACCCATAGCTGTTACTATTTGCTTTGCTAGTTGCGGACTGTTTCTCGTTCCATAACTCATAACTCTACTGCTGCCCTGGTCCATGCCATTGTCACCAGTCACCAGGTACTTGACCACTACTGGATAGTCCTTGTAGGCCTGCCTATTCTGCTAATAGGCTGTCTTGATCGGGTTTTTCATTGGTCGCTTTTCTAAATACACTTCTGTCTCAGATCACACGCATGACACCCTGCACCCCATCTTGCAAGGCATCAGCTATGGAATAGCTGTGGTGGTCTGGCACTGCCTTCTTGGCTCTGTCTAAGCCTCCTTGCAAGAACTCGCTATTTTAGCCTTGGCTGGGCTTCAAGCTTTCATTCTTCTTCTGATGGTGAGCTCGTCTAACCTCGAGCAACCACTTTGACCAGCAGCGCCAAGCATTCTCAGTGCTCAGGGATGGTACGCATAATTTCTCTTACATACAGCATTAATAATAATCTTCATTTATTGACTAAAAACTGACACACTGCAGTATGATAATACGGATAGTACGAACAGAAGCTCACAGGTTATTATAGGAGTTGACTTCAACTGTGCGGCTGCCATGCAGTGAGCGAATAACGTCCAACATCTAATTTAAACAATGCTGCTGCCTATCAAGTCAACTAGTCAACCCTAAGCTACCTACTGTTCTTAACTCAAATGTTAATAATAATAATAATAATAATAATTGTTATCATTACTATTTACTTTGCCCCTCCCTCATATACAAGACCACATACATGCAATAAAACGCATTAGATTTAGTGCTGTGTTCCAACACAACCAAACCAAAGTGAGACCAATCCTGCATAGGGTTTACCTCTATTTTTTTGCCACTTGGCCATTCAACCTTAAAAGAACAATTACTGTACCAAAGGCTGCAGAAACTGCAACGGATGGATAGTCATCTAGGTTCCCAATGATTTATGTATGCTGGGCATGCGTGACAATAGGACTAAATCCACACAATAGAAAAGTCTCAGCAAAATATATATCATGGCAAATTTCCATCCTGTTTTTTCATGGGATCGAGTCACAAAACTCGTGAGAATCATTTAAGTTAGCAACATGGGGGAGGGAAGGCTCAATCTTTGTCTAGCAAATTGATCATGAGCTTTTTATGCCTGCTATTTAAGATCAATATTTGACTTGTCATCAAACAATAGGCCTACACTTCACACTAAATGTTTTTTCGGTCGATGAGCCTTGCGTCACCTTATCCGAAATTGTTCAAACAGTCTCTATAGAAAAATGTGTGGATTTTTACGTAGAGCAACACGTCTCTTTATCTCCAGGCCTATGTAAAATTAAAATTTACGAAAGTGTGCTATAAATTTCCCGTAACATACCTTGATATGCCAATAATGTCCTTAACCTGTCGAATAACAAGTTGTTTGCAGTCTGCACAAAGTAATACAATCAACATGAGCTTTGACCCGCCTGAGTGAAACGACAGGTGACTTGCAGTCGTGCAGATAGCCTACACAACACTTAGATGCTTGTTGCCCTTTACGATTCCTACATCAATTCACGACGCAAAATGAAAGATTTTTCCAGTAATTTAATGTAGAAGAAATTCAAATTACCTTCAACAAGTATTGAGTAATTTTGCTCCAAATAATTAACGTAACGAGTTGGATCGCTGCGAACACGCCGAACAGTAATTATTACTAGCACGATCAGCTCATAATGTGTCTAAATACGCCGTCGGTCGTAAATGGCGCTACGCGTATATATGACGTCATGCACTACATTAGCGCTAGGGCTGCCGCTAACGAGTAGTCTTTGAGTCGAGTACTCGGTCTAGTAGCTTAGCGAGTACTCGAGTACTAGTTAATCCTGGAAATGCTTAAAATACAAACTACATGGCTTCTACTATGCACCATGCAATAGACTAAGTAGACGATAGCATAAGCTCTAACTAAATTATTAAGTGCACTTCTCATTAGGTGCACTAATAAAGCTAAATGTTCAATGTAACAAGGGCTACCGAACAGTCAAAGAAACAGCAAATTTCTAGTTTTTTGTGACACAAAAAATATGACATAAGCTTCAGAAAGCCCTCTGGGACTGGAAATTGCAATTTTCAGACCGGAAGTGAAAGCATGCGAGCACTCGAATACATACAAAAAATTAACCCAAGTAACTTTTGCAATCGAGTACTCGCGATTACTCGGGTTCTCGCGAGTACTAATTAGCACCATCTTATAATGGACTATAACATGCATGGACATCATTAGACTGGGCAATATTGCATTTCTCTGGAACTCCTTGTTGCACAAACTGCGGCACTGCCTATTAAAAGTGCCAGATGGCATGAGAAATACGTACAGAACAACTTGGTCTTCTGATATCCTGATAATTTATTTGATTTTACTGAGTCATTAAGGCCTACTCGTGAAGAAATTGCAGAGGGCCTACCAAACGTCCGACTCTAATAAAATACCATAATTATTTGGTGTTAATTCAAAGAACAGCCATGGCCCTCTTTAATGTTTTTTTCAATGAATAGGCCTACTTATAATTAGCGTACATTAGCTCTGCTAGGCCTAGGCAGCCAGGCCTACTTCTTCGCTCCAATGTTGTCAGTTTACATGATACATCTTCTCAGCCTTTCTTTATATAGCTCAAATCCCTTGTAGATCTAAATCATTTCTGTTGCGCTTCTATTCGCTCAATCATTTATGCTGTTCCTCTTTACACTCTCTCCAACTTTCCGTGTCCGGTTGAAGATTTTCGTACTTAATACCTGGATGCAGTATTCCAAAATTAATGTGACGTAGGCCTACGTGGTCTAACCAGTATTTTTTTCAAGGTTCATTATATTGCATCCTTAATTGTCTCTGGTAATTATTGCACCGGAGACCCGTAAGAACGGACGGGTCTCGCAAGTTATAATAAGGACATCTATTTGAACCAGGTATAGTGTACGTAGGTCTAGTTGAGTTTTATAGTAAATACAAACGTCATTTCATAATTCATATAGACTTATTGAACACTGACATTTTTATGAAGTATACCTGTGACTAATATATTGATTGTATTGTACTGTAGTTCCGTTTAATCAGAACACACAGCTGTCAGAACGCAGCCATTAATTGAATATTATACATTTATCTCAGAATGTACAGAGTGAAAGCGACGTTCATTGTTATTTGAATTATTGCTTTGTCAGATCTTAGGAAACAAAAGCGTCATTTTATGCCGTGATTATCGCTTCTTTTTACAAAATCTCGCTGTGATTTTGGAAATGTTTGACTTGAATTTATACTGGCACACGCAATAGAAATAAATGAAAGACACTTACTCAGATCTATGTATACGTAACCGAAAGCGAAACATGGAAAATTAATTTGCGTCGATTGTGTGGGTAACCCATTCCTTTCAATCTGAACTGATTGCTTTTTGGACGAACCAAGGTTTCGTATTTTTCGTGTTTGGGCTTTATGGTTCTTCATATCGTTCATGTAATAATATTTATTAGTTGCTTTATCGTATTACGCTCATCTGGCAATACGTAGGCCTACTGAATACCCCTCTTGCTAGGGCACAAATTAAGATCAGCTGAATGTGGATAGTCGTGATGACTAGACCTGCATTTTGCGTGTTGTTCTATAGCTAATACAAAAGAAGAGCATGCAGGTCTAGAAGGTAGGTACTTGAGGGTCACCTATGTTTTGGGAGGCCCAAATATTAGCTCACACAGCATTACAGGTAATCATGTTGCAATAAAATATCTTGTATTGGACAATCTTCATTAAGCTCCACTGGCATCAGGAATATTCCAAAAAAATTCCATTATGCTAGGCCTACCTGCTTAGAGAATTACATTAGGCCTAACTCTGCCTCGCACAATATATCATTCATTCAAGCATTCATTTTAACATTTATATCATGCTCCTCCCCAAAGGAAGTCTTCTCAGAGGGGCTCCCAGCCCAACCATGTCCATGCAAGTCAGTCTCAGGCATTTGCATAGCAATGGCACATTACTCCATGGCAACAGTCACATCTCTAAAGGGAGTGTGTTCCAGATGGATGGGTCAACAACTGCTCTGTTGTGGTGCTTGCACGGGGCACCAGAAGCTCACCACGAAGAGCTTGGCAACCAACTAAGCTGAAGCAGAATAGCAAAGCTGATGCAGATTGGCCAGAGCAGAGTCAAGAAGGCATCGCCAGACCAGCTCGACTGTTCTATGGCTGTTGCAGTGGCCGGTCAGTGTACTCGTTATGCTGAGTCAGATGTGGTGCAGATGGAGCAGAAATCTCAAATAAGTTTTCTCTCCTCACAGGAATTTGAACACCAATCTGTCTATTGTGGCCATTTTGGTTCCCTAAAATAAATTATGCAAATTTTCAGGGAAATACACACGCACATACAGACACTAATGTATGCATGCGTACTTAGTCTGAGGTTGGTCAACGATCTAAACTATAGGCCCATTATATATATATATATATATATTACATGAATACTTTCTCATGCTGCATAATACAGTCTCGTAGAGGTAAAGTTAGGCACTACAGACTAAATGAAATTCTGCGACTGAATTACAAGACGCATGTATGCTAGACAGAGGTTTTGAAGAATTGTTTTGAATTGTAGGTGATTCAGTTTTTGTTTCCTACTTGGCGTTGACTGGATTCGCCATGTTGAAGAAATAATTTGCCATGTTGATGACAATAATTTTTTAACCGAGACTGCCTTATGAAACAGAAAGAGTAGATTTTGGGTATACATTATCAACCGAAGGCAACGAGCTCTCCATTCGATCAGGTCTCATGGCTGAGAAACTCTATTACTGCGGCATCTGTCAGATGAAGTTTAGCGGACCCGCTCCATCTAAGCAGCACTATGACAGCCTCAAGCACAAGAAACGGGAGGAGGTTGCAAAGTTAGCAAGCATCTCTTCTGAGTATGGCTCCAAATACTACTGCAAAGTCTGCAACATTGCCTGTGACACAGATGATATGCTTAGGATTCACAAGCAGAGCGATCGACACAAGCAAATGGTGGTAAAGGTGGATCATCTGTTTCCAGATGTGGTCCAAGTGACTAGCAGACTGGGAGCGGTCCGTCTGGAGAAAGAGCATGGATCTGGCGAAAATGTGACGGTCACACAGTCACCTGCAACATTTGGCAAAACTGGCCCGAGTGCTGAGGAGAAATATTACGAGTTCTTTGGACCCGATAGAGGCACGTGCTACGCGTGTCAGATCGAACTGACGTCGAGGAAGCATGCTGAACAACACATTTCTGGACAGAAGCACCAGAAGGCTGTCAAAGTGGCACAGGCCCAGAAACTGTTCTGTGGTGTGAATTCTCATCAAACACGCTCATCTTCATCGATGTGTTCCTATTCTTCCTCCAACCATGATGTGACCAGTGGTCAATTTTCAGGTGACCAGAGTACCGGTCACCTCAGCTCGACAGGCGCTGTCCCTCAGCGGGCATTTCCTCTCTCACAGAACTCTTCGATGACCATCAACTTGATCGAGGATCCTATCCCAGGCAGTTCCAGGCCATCGCAGAAACCTGCTTTGCAAAGCTATCTTGTAGGAAGAATTGAACCTAAGTCACTCGAGTGTGGTGTTTGCAACAAGAGAATGTCGTGCTATGAGCAACTGGTTCTTCACAATGAGAGTGAAGTCCACTGCAGGAAAGCAGAACGCTTGAAATCTCTTCCACAGTCAGTTGACAACACAATTTGGTACCCATGCCCACACTGCAGTAAGCTACTCAATTCCGTTAGGAGTCTACGGAATCATTTCGTTGATGCTCACCAGATGACAGAAGCCAAGATTAATGATTTCTTTGACGAGCAGAGGAAAAATATGGTGGATGAACAGCACATAAGCATTGACCTGAGAAGCGGTGATGCTGGAGAAAGACCTATCAATATAACACAAAGTGATGCTGAAACCAAACCCAAATGTTGCTCTGGACATCTTTCCGTTGCCGCTGACAAAAACAAGGACAGCAATGAGGGCTCTCGTAGTTCAGGATCACCACCTCGAAGAAGCTTCCAAAATGCCATGGCAGCAGAAAGGATCACGCCAGAAAGACAGTTTGCTTTTGAGAGCGGTGCTGGGATATCGGGAAGGTGTGGGATGCCGTCGTGCATGTTCCACTGTGATGCCTGCTCCCGGTGCCTGAACAGCATCCAACAGAGGAAGGACCACGAGGTGGGATCGCAGCACCTGAAGAGTCTCGTAAACACAAGCGTCTGCAAGCCGAGTCCAAAGAACGGAAAGTTCTACTGTGCACTATGCACTGTGTTCATGAACACCCAGAAAGATTATGACATCCACCTCAACGGACAGCAGCACACTCTCAGAGCAGCAAAGAAGGTCCCTGCACCAGACCGAGTATTGGGATTCGTTAACAAATCTCTGGATCGCAATGCCTGCCAGGGATCATATGACAAGCTGACTGTCTCAAGACCACGGTCCTATCAGGAGGAACTCTACATCAAAGCAATGGAAACAGACACAGTGTGTTTCCTGCCAACCGGTGAGATTGCCCGCTATACATATAAGCATTCTCTGTAGCCTAATATGTTCTACACTGAATATCCTATTATATAAATGTGTATAATGTATATACACAAATGCATGCTTACATACTTAGTCTTGCCCATATTGTACTACTAGTGACCAAATGCGGACAGCTGATGTGAGGCAAATGAACGTAATTGTCAAGCTGTACTGTTATAGAAAAAGGAATGAGAATAAGCTCTGTCGACTGTTACAATACAATACGACACAATTGTAATTCAGTAGTGCCTTCTGTGCACATTATTCAGAATTGTTAAGCATCAATGTGTACTTCTAGATAATGCTATCTAAAACACATTTGGTTGCATTTAAATTGAATATCCTTCAGAAGTGAAGAAATATATTGCTCTATCGTTGTTTTGTGCTCTTGGTGAGCTTAACTCGAGGGGGTGCTATATGAATTTGTGATTTGTATCAGAGTTACATAATTTATGCCGTACTCTCTCAATGGTGCCTGCAGACCGGTAGAAGCCCAGATTACAATGATTTAAGTCTTTGCTTGTGCACACATGCAAAGTATTAATAAATATTTTGTTTATAACCTTGAATACTTTTAGGTACTGGCAAGACACTGGTGTCGATCATGGTCATGAGTCAGATGTTAAGGATGAACCCAGGCAGGCCAGCAGTCTTCCTCGTCGACAAAATCCTCTTAGTGCTGCAACAGAGCGAGGAAATCAGAAAGCAAATAGGAGATCAACTCTTCACCAGGTGAGGCTTTTATAATGCACAATAGAGTGTATTTGTATCCATAGACTGATCGTCTTCTGTGTCCATGATTAAGCCAATGTTACTCCTTACTTGCATATGCTAAGATAGACAGAACGGCAATACTTGAGGAAGCAGAGTTGAACGTTGACCTGTAACTGGCTAAATCATGATTAGCATTGTTTATTGAAATTATTGGTATTAAAAAGAGAAATAAAACTTGGCCGAACCAGACCCGTGATTTTTCCATAAGATCATCAAATTCAGGTGGCAAAGTAAGTGTCTCCTGCCTCAAAACGACGTCCCTGAGAATGTGGAGAAGGAGACGATGAAGAAGAAGAAGGAGGAAAATTACCAGATAACTTTAAGCTAACCTTAGTGGTAGCAAAGCTGCCTGGATGTTTAAGTAGTCTGGTTCGCTAGACAGCCTCTGCACGGTTTGTGCCTCTGAGTAGATACTTTGAAAGAGTGCTATATAAACTGTAGAAACGAATGAATGAATAAGTGAATGACGGAATGAGTTAGTTAGATAGAAGTCTTAGAATTTCTTTCTGTTCTGACGGTTATTGAGAATCTAACTACTGTATGAACTATCGCACACACACTACAGCAAACTGCATTAATTTTAATTAAATCACATTTAATCCTGGGTCAATATCAGTGTCTGCACTCGTTTGCAAGTGAGGGGCATATTATGATGATATAGTCAGCTTGAATCTTTTCAGGTCATTGTGGAATTACAATCACCAACAGTTTAGCTGATAGTCTAGAACCATCAGATCCATCACAAATATACTCATTGTTTACTCTGTGATAAAGAATTTCTTGTTTGCAGGTTGAACACATCGACTGAAAAGACGGAACAGCGAAAGCTTCGAATTGCGGAATTGTGTAGCGGGAAACAGAATCTCAATGAGAGCGAAGTTTGGCAACAGGATGTCGTTGTTATAACCGCAGGTGAATCACAGTTGAAACTCTTTCTTGATGTCTCTATTCACACTCTCTCTAGACCTATACTCTTAATCGTAATCTCCAAGCTTCTAAAGCACCTCTCAAAAGCCAAGCGTTGGACACCAGCTGATTCACAAGCACTACGTCGAATCAGACGGACTGCCCAAATGGGAGCCCAGAGGAGGTCAAGGCCCCATTTCAACATTAGATGATGTGATGCCCATGCGAACGGGCAGCAGTGGAGAAGGATCTTGACCGATCAAGTCATTGAATACTGAACAAGGATTCAAGAAAGATGGTTACAATATATAGAATTGACATGCTTAAGCTGGATATAACTAGCACTCAATTCAATTGCAATACAGACCCGAATATCGGAATCTTACATGGCTGAAGTCCTGAGTTTGCAATCACTAACTGTCCTTTCGCTAGAGGGCGGCGTAGGCTAAATTAGATGTACATGCACAACGTTATAGACACCTTGCAGGCTGTCGACAGTTAAATTCAACTCCTGTAATAAATACTTGTCATCAGCCGTTCATACCGTGCTTGTCAATTTGAAATTGAACGAAGATATTATATTTACGTATCAAACTAGTAGGCCTACCATCTCGTAACGTCGATGCCCTCTTGGACTAAGCCAGTAGCATCCGAGAATTTAAAGATAGACGTATACAAAATATATACATTTGTCACTTACGAATCGAAATAGACACGAGTAGGAGCACTAAATAAACACAGCCACTACTCTATCTGATTGCTGCGAATGTGCATTCTGGAATGGCAGCCAAACAGAACAAGCTGACTGGCACACGGCTATAAGTCACTGGTCTCAGAAGCGTCCGTAACAGCTTTTGTAGTTGTTTCTTTATAAGAATCAAGAAACCCTATTTTTGCCAGGAATAAGATCGTAGCAGAGGGGTGGCTCCGGGCCTGGAGCACTTGTCGTCTATCTTTAGGCCTACTCACAGGCTGTGTTACATTGTGCATCTATTCTTTAATTGAGTTATTTTACACAATGGAGGGTCTCCCGCGAATTTTTAACCGTCGGTCGGATCGTCTATTCTATAGAAGTCACTCCAGGAATGCATCATTTAATTGGTTGCGGAGACATTAAGAAATACGTAAAAGCTTGGCCGAATTGTTGCAATGCTGCCGATGCATTTGAGCTTTAGCCAGTACGATAGGGACTGCATGATTCTACGAAGTGTACTTTAAATTGTTTACGTAAGTAGAATGTCCCTTTTCGATATATTAACAACTGCCAAGTGCGGATCAGAGGGCAATCCGGTCTTCCAGATGGTCCCAAATTTATATTGGATGGGGACCTATTAAAATAGGACGACCAAGACTAGATGAAGGCACTCTCTCTCTCAGGAATATTCCAAACAAATTCCATTATGCTAGGCCTACCTGCTAAGAGTAATTACCTTAGGCCTAACTCTGTCTTCCACAATATATCGTTCATCCAAACATTCATTTTAACATAAAGCTCAGGAAGCTATAAAGGTTATCAATATCGGTTGAATTAATGAAAGTTCTAAAAAATTCCTGTAATAGTCATGATTCGCTAGATTTTTTTTATCATTGCAACCTGTTACAGCGAAATTTTATATAGCACCCCTTCAAGATCTCTACTCAGAGGCGCTCTCAGTCAGGCCGTGGCCAAACAAAAAAGTCTGGAGGATACGGTAGAAGGCTGGCAGATTGTTCCTAGGAAGTACGCGCAGCGCTAGCGGGACCCCATTTCAAATGGAGGGACCCACAACCGCTAAGGCTCGGTGCTATTTGATAGAAGATCGAGCTCCCGGTACCAATAGCTCCTCTATGCGATGAATGGGAGGCACAACGATAGGATATATCAGAAACACTCATTTTTACGCATTTCCCCAGCTGCCATCGGTGTTGGGCACGAGACCAAAACCTCGCGACCAAGACCGAGTGGACCAAGACCAAGACCGGGTGGTCCGAGACCGAGGGTCCGAGACCAAGACCGAGGGTCCGAGACCAAGACCAAGACCGATACTCTTTTTTATAAACAATTCAATTTATTAAGACGCTATAACGGAATAAGACGCTTAAAATATTAATTTTATTGCTAAAGAATACTAATCTTAATAATGGTCCAGAAAACAGTTTTACCGGCCAGTCTGAACTTTTGCGGGTTCAGCCCTTGGCTTCGGCCTGAGAATATCACACTCTAAATTACTTACATTACACGATGCCTAAAGAAGACACAAGAACGAGTAGATTAACGTTCCGTTTGAATGGTGTAGGCCTATTTGTACTTGGAATTGTAGGTTAACTGACTATATGTGGCCGACCACATAATTATTAGATTGTTCCAAAAC
Organism: Bimastos eiseni; assembly: GCA_959347315.1. NCBI lineage: Eukaryota > Metazoa > Annelida > Clitellata > Crassiclitellata > Lumbricidae > Bimastos > Bimastos eiseni. The sequence goes on from OY365815.1 coordinate 11,578,193, forward strand.
CTTGACATTTGTGAAAGCAAATTTTGAAATGGGCAGTTTTTTCTCCATAGTAACATGTATATATAGATGGCCAGCACGTTATAAATCGATGACAATCACGTAGGGCCTAAACATCCGGTGTCTCTAATAATCGAAAATAACCGAAAAATATAAAAGAAATTGCTCTGATACGGTAAATGACCAAGAACGCTAACCTCAGACGGAGACTATTCCCAAGACCGTTCCTTTAAGACCGAGACCAAGACCGACGCAGTCGAGACCAAGAGCAAGACCGATAGTCTGAGACCAAGACCGCAGTTTTCCGGTCTCGAGACCAAGACCGCAGTCTCGAGACCACATCCCTGGCTGCCATTCAGTGGTTCCAAATTGACATTGAACTTCAAAACTTAATGATTTTATCGGTTGGAGTATGACTGCCTCTTCCAAATCCCTATGGTCCAACAGGTCAGAGGAGATCAATAATTCTCTAGTCAAAACATGGAGAACGGGAAGGGTTCGAATCCTCTTCCAGCGTGGCGATGCATGGCGATCTGGTTTGGTCGTTATGTCCTGTGTTCGCAGCTTCCAGTAAGAAAGAAACTGAACTGTTCTTCAAATTCCCTCTTCCTGACTGTTATTATGGGTAAATTCTCTTTCCTTACGGTGTGGAACTCTCTCAGCACACTTTGTTAGGTCCCGATTTGACGTAACATGAGTTCCGGGAATATCTGGGGCTTCACCCCTCCCTATTTCCCCGTCTGAATGCGATTCTGACATCTCTTAGACGTGCATGAACAGTTGCTTTTATTAGATTGCAATCAGAGCTTCCGAGAGGGGCAAGGGCAAATTTATTCCGGTGATTAGCATCTGTTACTTGTTGCAGTCCTTGCCAAAATGTGGTAGGATCCTTATCCCCCGGATGTCCAAGATCTTCTCGATACGAGACCAGTTCTTCATCATGTTAAATACTCAATGCACACAATATACATACATCGTAGCCTATATACAATGATTACAACATCAAGATTGATGCAAATTTGCATACAAAATACAAAAGGCGAAAGACAATAAACAGATACAGTAAAAAAATACCCAGCTGTGGCAACTGGTAACTATGTAGGCTATACATAGTACATAGGTTATAATACTAGGACTCTAGCTACGTCAGCACCGTCTTTAAATTCCAACAAAATTTGTAAATCGATATTAAAGGCTTCCGCTTAGGATCATATAAATGTCTCAGATTATTTTGTTCTGTCATATTCAACCTGGACAGAGCGTCTGCGTCTGGGAGAGGGACAGTAACGCCACACTTATATTGAAGTCGGGTCCTTAATCATTCGTATGGCGTGTATAGAGTATTACTGCAAGATCGGTATGAAGTTTGTACGGTGAGAAGAACCACATATAGGTGTACACGGGGTTCGCTTCGTGAACTCGAAATATACCAAAACATCTGGTGATATGAACGGTAAAAGAGTACCAGATGCCAAACCCACTTCTCTGAACCCACGTATCCTTTACCCGCAGCCGAGTCAATAAACTTCTTTCCAGCGTACACGCAAGCAAAACTATAAAAGCTGTCGACATTATCTCTTGGGCACTTCAGCGCAGATATTCATGGCCAGGTTCCTACGATTGTTGGTAAATTGCCGTTTGAAAGCGCCGTTGATAGGCCTACTCCCTTTAGGTGGGCTATGAATGCGGGTTTTATTGGAAACTTTCTGTTTATCGTGCCCAGGAAAAAGTGGATTTGAGGCTTTAAGCATTTTATCGAAAACGTTGCTATCGCGTGTAGGAGAATTTATATAGGCCTAGGCCTACGTGATAAAAACGACAAAACAAAGCCGTCAAAATGTCGCGAACAGGTTGAGACGCTGACCCCTTTGACGATTCATTTGTAGAAAGTTCCGTGAAACATTCATTCATTTGAATTGTGGCCACTACTGGTAAATTCGCCAAAGCGAATTGAAACACGAACAGAGTCCATGGATTGATCCATGGATTGTAACGTACACGTCTTATGTCTATGTATACTCGGAGGCACAACCAGAAAATTTTCCTGGGGGTGCTCATGCTGCAGACGTCGAAGGCGTGAAGCGGATACTGATAGTACTCAGGAGGAAGAAGAGGAGATTGAAGGCAGAGGAGGTCGGAGGCAGGAGGAGTGGAGGAATAAGAAGAGGAGGAGGAAAGTGATGAAAAAGAAGAAGAGACAGAAGAGGAGTGCGGACTTGGAGGAGGATAGGAAGAAGAGAAGGATGAGGAGTAGGAAAAGAAGGAGGAGGAGAGAAGAGAAGAGTCAGCAGACGGGGAGAAGTAGAAAGAAAAGCTGGGTGATGAAGATGAAGAGAAGGATAGAGAAGGATATGAGTATGAAATGGAGGAGGAAGAAGAGGAATCTAAGAGAGAGAGAAAGGTCTGTAAGAGTAGCAGGAGGACCAGGAGCAGAAATTAGGAGCAGGAGGAGGAAGAATGGGTGAAGAAGGAGAAAGGTCGAGAAGGATCAGCAGGAGGAGTACCAGGAAAAGGAGCAGGAAGAGGAATGAGAAAACAACGAGGGGAGGGTAAGCATTACATGCAAGTATTTAGTACTTGGATTTCGAATGTGTCAGTTTGTCTATAATAGTGGCTAAGTCTTTGATGATGCAAGATCCACCTATATTTAATGGTGACATTGTAGCCCTAAAACTTGACGTTGATACCGGTAAAACCGGGTATGCCCGTACCCGTGATTGGGGTCTACCTGTACCCGAACCGGACCGACCCGTAAAATGCGTACCCGTACCCTACCCGTACCCACGGGTCGAGTACGGGTTACCCGCGGGTACGGATATACCTACAGACCCCTAGTTCGTAGACTCCTTACACAGAATTAGTCTGTTCTGAACCATGTTAGAATATAATTTTTATATCGTGTTAGTTTAGGCAAGTATCCAATTGCACATAGTGCATTCTCCGTATGCCCCCTCGATGTCATAGTCTGAAGAGCCATTTTGGAAACCGTACTGTTTAGCATTGCTTCAGACTGAATCCTGATTAGGAAAACGCTCTGTTGGAAATTAGAGTGACTACAGCTATAACAATCGCCGATAGTTTTTAACTAATGACGGCTAAATAAGCCTCGCTCAACTGGCTCCCAAACGAACATAGACAGGATAGTAGTAGGAAGCGTAATAATATGGGACATCAGGAAGTTCTATCTTTCGAGCGGCGTGTTGGGCACAGTACTCGGTGTGTTTGTGTAGCGAATCTTTTCTACTAAAACCGATCAAGCATCTTTTACAATGGTACATCGAAGTACTGGTGTTTTCCGTTTCTTTTGTAATCAGTTTGTTAAACTTCTTTATCCAACAGTAATGCTTCTTTTGTTCGTCGGTAATGAGAAGCAGATCTATGCACCTAAGGTTCTCATGCTTTGATATATATATATATATATTATATAGCGGGAATAGCTTTACATCGTGCTCGTAACCAAATACATGGATACTAATACTATTATTTCTTTCAATCTTACTTATTACGCTAGCATCCGCAGCCACGGGAAATTCGACGCCGGACCAATCAAGTTCCTCAGTCTGTTTTATTAATGCTTTCGTGATTCTTTCTGCATGTTACATATAAAATATTATGCTGGGCCAACCAAAGAATTGTTAAAATATTAGCTTTTCTCATCATGCTTGTCTAGTTGATCGTCCAGAATTCTGGAAACATTTCTTCATTACTGTTCCTTTCGGCTTTGTTGGTGATGCAACTCTGACCTTGACGTAAGGCGTGTCTTAATGCCTTTTAATTTAATTATCAAGTAAAATCATCATGTTCTTCGTTCAAAAATTTCGTGTGTTTCTGGTTCGTGTGTTTCGGCTTGTAGGCTATCTCCAGCGACGCTTGCACAACTTCCTGTGTCACAATACGATATTAAAAAGCACAGGATGTAGTATGGTTGGATCAAACTAACAATATTAGGCCATACCACGCAATACAACTCGTTTAATACACAGGTAACATCCTGCGGAAACAGCCTCAGCTGCATTTTACATAAGCAGTGAGGTACCATCTGGTTGGAAGTGATTAATGAATTCTCAGAGGTTATACTGGGTTGACAAATGCTTCTACATAAGAGGCGGGGCAACAGTTTTTATCGTCTTTTTGTGGCAGTGTGTACTCAAGGGCCCTCCGCCGGACAGAGTGCATTTCTGCCCGCTCTTCTGACAATCTACCGTGTAACACGTAGTTTGAGTAATTACGCAATGTGGCATTGAACAGTTAAATGTGTGCATCTTCTGCCAACTGTCCAGCCCCCTGGGGTGGCGATCGGGAGGATGCAGCTGCGGTTCATCCGCCACAAGAAGAGTTCGATTCTTTCTCTGTCTCTTTTGAGGGCAAAACCCAACCAGGCAGGTGAAGCATGAATGAGGGTGGCCACTATCGTCTTTTTAGCCACTGCCTATATTGCAGTATTTAGAAGGCCATGTGATCAGAGAACCAGGAGAGCATACCTGAATGAGGAGAATGTGGTATTATATATATATAAATTATATATATATATAATATACGCTCCATCCAAATATATGATCTTAGCTAGGTCGTATTAGATCTTTACGCCCAGAACACGTATTGAATTCACTCGGACAGTACCAGGTACGACCATTGTGGGTTCAGGCATTTTTCTGCTCCCCTCCCAAAGACGAGAAGTTCCCTGGTCTTTGCAGAACTCAGAGGAATTTTGTTTTCATCTGCTCATCTGAATATGTTTGTTCCAACTACACACATTGATCGTTTTGAGGTTGCTGTAGCTTACCAGTCGACAATTAAGAGTTGACCAGTTGGATCTTCAGGGAGAGCAGGGAGCTTCTTCCTGGGAAGAATAAAATGGGTCACTTGAGATGTTCGCATAGTGTTGATCTCGTTCTTCGGGAGTAACTTTGCGTTCGATTCCGGCTCCTGTGATCACTCTTTTCCAGAGTGTTATTCATATCATCTTTCGGAAACTTCGTTGATGGCCATGATGAGGACAGTAGACGGACGTCATTTGCGCAGATGCAGAAGGTTGCAATTTTTGGTGCTTGTGCAAGTCGTAGGATTCTGTGGCACATCTCTCTTTCACGTTCAGATACTCTTTTGCATTGATATTGTGTTGATCATCCTAGTACGTTATCAGTAAATCGCAACTTACATGCACCTGGATATCTTTAGATATAGGCCTATGTTATAACAAATAATTGTGTTCAGCATAAGTGAAACCGGCTTCCCGTGTGACATTTGATTTAAGTTCCTCAGAGGACGCTGTATAAATACAAATGTTTGCATACATGCTTTTCATGCATACATAGTAATCATTAAATGTTCTTTGCAACTAATCAGTAGACATTCGCTGTTTTCTAGCCTACTACAGCAACCTCTTGGATTCCGGGTCACTCCGTTGGGCTGATAACTGTCTGGTCGTCTTTGATGAGGTCCACCATTGCGTCAAGCAGCATCCCTATCGCGTAATTCTCGAGAAGGCCGGACTCAGCCATCCGGATCCTCTGAAGCGCCCCAAGATCCTCGGCCTGACAGCTTCTCCGGCTGGAAAGAGCACGATCAAAGGGACGGTGACCATGTTGCAGGGCCTTCTGTCGCGCCTCGGCGATGAGGTGAAGCTGATAACCGTCGAAGGACCAGAGTCCCTGGCCGAGCTGCAGAAGTACCAGTCAAACACGGAGCTAGTCGTTCGAGAGGTGGAGCATTCGATACAGGAGGTTCTCTTTCGAGACACCCTCCGTCGCTATCTTCTCGAGTGCTGGGTCCGTCTGAAAACGACTGTGCAACTATCTGATGGCGATGATATGGAGACAATTTTCGGTAACCTGACGAAAGACAACTTGGAAGATCACCTCAGCACTGTGACGGTTGACACAGTATCTCGGCTCTCGGATAGACTAGAGATGGTGACCGGTATCGATAGGAACGTGAATTTTAATACTCTCAAGAGTCACATGGAGATCCTCTGCCAAGCGCTGATCGCTCTGGAGACGCTGGGCATGACGGTGGCCTGTCATGAACTATCTGTTCTGTCGGGTGACTATTTCGGAGGGTTTACGACGGTTGCCCAGCTGGGCCTTCCTTACGAGAAGCTGGCTGATCTGACCAAGAGTTGCCTGGACAATCACAACGAAGAGGAGAGCCTCTACGATGTGGAGAACCTTGACGAGAATCCAGGAAGGGAAGACCTTGTTCCTGTGTTTCGTCTCTTAGTGAAGGAAATCATGGAGCGTCTCAATAACAAGGCGGCACTGACGGAGAAGGCGGAAGGGGAAGACGCAGAGATAAAAGAGGGAGAAGTCACGGAGAAGCCACTGGTGCTGGTTCTCGTTCGTCGGCGCAAGGATGCCCAGTCTCTGACCAGACTCCTAGAGAATTCGACGCTACTCAAGGAACGCGGGATGGGGGTCACCTACGTGGTCGGACACGGATCTGGAAAAGACGGCATGGCGGTGGGCGCCCAGGAGCGTGTGCTCAACGACATCCGAGAACACAAGTACCAGGTGATCGTGGCGACCTCGGTGGCCGAGGAGGGACTGGACTTCCCGCTCTGTGAGCTCGTTGTCCAGCTGAACCCCCCGGACACTGTTCGGGCTCTGGTCCAGATCCGGGGTCGGGCAAGAAAGAAGGGGAGTCGCTTCGTCGCTTTCTGTCAGACTCCCGAACAGAAGAGAAATTTTGACGAATTGCGAGAACAGGAGGAACATATGATTGAAGCGGTCAAACAGCTGACCAATGCAAATCCAGACGCTTCGAACAGCTGACTTTGCTCACCTAAGACTTGATTCAGACGTATCAATCCATCGAACGATTACATCACGCTACTCACTTCGCCCCCCTTTAGTCTCCTTGGCCAAAACATATATTTACCAGGCCTTAACTTTTATGTAACCTCTTCTGATTTTGCTCCATTTAAATGTTTCCAGTAGCTACCCTTCTTTACATGTACCTTACCATACCTTATTTCCTTCATCTGCTGTAACTCTCCAGCTTTGCAACTAGGTATCGAATCCCTTTGAATCGCATGACAGCGACAGTTCGTTGTCGAGCCGTGACAGGCGCGTGGAAATGTTGTCCGGTTGTTGTATTGTTGTTATCCTGCTTGCGCCTCAGCCGAAAGTTCAGCCGCAGTATTTACATTAATGAGATAAAGCCTTGATAAGATAATTGTGACTTACCCTATGGTACCTTTACGTTATCTTAACTTACGTCTCTTTACTCGCCCTGATTTAGGCGTACCTGAGTAGAATGTTAGGCTTAAACTACAGGCCTTGGGAGTCGCACACATGACAACAGCAATCCGACAACCGGACAACCTTTCCTGGCGCCTCTCACGGGTCGACAACGAACTATCGCTTTCACGCGATGCAATGGGATTCGAACCCGAGCACGGTTGTGTATGTGAACGTACCACTATAATTTATTTAGCGCCTTTTGCTGTCTCTCGAGTCGTTTATTGTAATATATTGGCTGTTAAAATTAATTATGCTATAATTATTATGATCTATATTTGACTATGCGCGCTTTATTGTCTATAAACAGATGAGTGAGGTCTTTTAACACACCATGGACTCTGGGGACACGATCGTTAATTAATCATTATCCGCTCTGTTTGAATCATATGCTGTTGTCTTAGAGAAAATATTAGTCCACATTAGAATGTGCTTTGTAATGTTATTCAACAAATAATTGAAACATTTGTTCAATATTCGGCCTTTAGGGCGGATCCAGAGACGTCGCGTGCCCAGTCCCTCCTTCGGATTATCCTTCGGACAGCCCCTATGACTTGACGCAACGCTCGCGAATAGGCTGGTACTCATGCGCATTACTTTCGAGGGGCGCTTTAGAAGTTTAGAGATTACGATCTGAGTTTTAAGGAGATCTCGTCCGCGTTGTTTTGCTTGATGTGCTCCATTCCGTCTCTTTGTGATTGATTAGCCCGCTGCTAGGCTTAGCCTGATTTGAATCTAGTGACCTTTGCATTCTTACAATGCAGCTGAATAACCTACACTGCGAGAGTGCGAGTGAATCCCGTTGGCTCTTTACGGATACACGTCCTTTCTAACCATTACAGCGGAACGGTCATGCGCATCGTTAACCGTAGATTCACACATTTAATTCAACCTCAATAAATGTGGTAAAATCATTCGCTCTAGGGGCATCTGCTCAAATAAAGACTTCTGAGCACAGCGGCGAGAACCCTGTAATCGTAGTGTCTGCTGCTAGCAATAATTGATGCTGTGGGGGGGATGAAGTGATCGTTGGCTGTTTTATTTACGACGTTGGCATCGGGTCAATTTCATCAGGGTTCCATCCGATGCATCCACCAAATTATCCTAATCCGCCAAACCGCTGATGACGATTGAGTGACTGCCGGTTGCCATGTCGACGGTAGGAGGGAGTGAGGGTTGGTGGGAGTAGCGTTGGCGATGACGATCTAGTGGCGGTGATGATGATGGTGGGGGTGGTGGTGATGATGACTTTGGTGGTGTTAGTGGTGATGATGATGATGGCAGTGGAGATGGTGGTGATTGTGATTTTGGTGGTGATGATGGTGGCGGTGGTGGTGACGGTGATGGTGACGACGACGATGATGATCGTGTTGATGAAAAAGTGGCTGTGGTAGTGTTGACGATTTTGGTAGTAGTAGTAGCGAAGGTGATGATGGATTCGATGGTATTTGCGACGATAGAGTAAGTGATGTCATCCCTGTTGGTGCCACATTAAGTGAGCGAGGAATCCATCTGATCGATCCATTTAGCAGAGACGATAGATTGCCGATTTTCTCCACAAAACTTTCTAGACTTCTAAATCAACAGAAAAAATGAGTTAATACGTGTTAATATAATAATGTACGATTCCTTTCGACCCACGTAGCAGATGTGAACTATTTAGCAACGTATGAATCAGATTTTCTAGAAATCATCTTTCAACATTAGGCCCTTGAATGTGTGTCATGCATCTGCTTGCGTTTTATGGCCACTCTGTGACGACTCGTGGATATTCTTACATGTTTCCATGAACCGGTAGATTATTTGGACATATTCATGATCACTGACAGCACAAATGTCTACATAAAGAAAATTTACTCATTTGATACCACATAATGCACATACAATGTACATGTATGTTAACTTTTATACATGGGCGCATACATACAAATGAAGAGCAAGAATAAGATGTTGACCGCGGATAATAACTTTGATAAACCACTCCTTGCACCATTGCGCGCAATTATTCAAGAAGTGGATCCACGTAGAAGAAAACTTGCATCTATTAGGCCTATAATTATTCGATGTATACGGGGCTCCTGAATAAATCAACTGCGTCTGACAGCAGGCTTGCAGCCTTGGTTTTGAGCTATGATATTTATACAGTAATCATTATGGCATATAAGCTGACAACAGGGCTGAAAAAACTGGGAGGTTAGTGGGTTTAGTTTTCTAGGTTATTAGTTATTTTAGGGTTTTAGATTTTAACGTACGCACAATCGTAGCCCTTCACCGGACAAAATTCATGTGCCACTCAGAGGTGCATGAAGAACATCACAAGCACCTTCGTCACTGTTATTGATAAAAATCCAGAGAACAATATGCAATTTAAAATTCACGATTTTTGAATTATGTTTGAACTTTTGATTCAAAAATATAACAAACCTATATAATTGTTACTTCTGTGGATTTTTGGTATTTTTCGAAAACCTGAAAGAGACATACATGTAGGTTTATTAATCAAAATTCACATGAATTACTGTAAGGTAAGGTATTTGGCCACAGTCAATGTGAAGGCGAGATGAGGTAATTGGCCGTAGTTGATACAAAGTATGACAATTTACTGCATCAGGTGTAAAGGTAATGTAAGTTGCTATTAAGGTCATGTAAGGCAATACAAAAATGTAACGACGCTGTGTTATAACAAAGATCATTGGCGTCGCCCTCCTCCTTTATCCAGAATCGGGACTGGCACTGTCAAGGTGCAAACAGTGGCAGATTTCAACAGTTGCTACTTCCTATTTTACATATATAGGCCTATATATATATATATATATAATATATATATATATATATATATATATATATATATAGCCGGTCGTACTTAACTCCGTAGAAACAGTTTGGACGGGTATTAAATGGGGGGACTGGGAGATGCAAGCGTCTTATATAACCTCTGCTCTCCAAATGACCCCCACGCCGCCTTCACGAGACCCCTCCTGTTCATAACTGAGTGTGTGGCGGATGACTGATTCCTCGCCGGTATAAGCGAAGGAGTCCGGAAGGACGGACGATGAAGAACATCGACGCAGAGAGACGACGGTGTCTCCATAAAAACAATGAGAGGAAAGCAACGGGAAACCACCTCCCTATACATCCCGAGGCAAATATAAAATGACGACAAAAGAAAATACAGACAACAACGTGAACGACTCAACCCAATTATTGGAAAGAATCGTGTTCGGCAGAGGGAGAAAGGGCTCCCCCCGGTCGTCATCCAGCAAAATCCCTCTGTCAACATCGGCGACAACAACAACAACGACAGCAACAACAGCAGAGTGAGGAGATAAAAGTGGGAACGTGAGATGTAAGAACGATGATGAGAGCAGGAAAATTAGCAAATGTAGTAAGTGAGATGAGGAAGGCAAATCTGGATATACAGGAACTATCAGAGACCAGATGGAAGGGGAAGGAGACTATACGAACGATGGCATCAGAATAATATACTCTGGAGGAGAAAAGTGCCAAAACGGAGTGCCTTTATTACTGTCAGATGCGTAATGAGAGTGGAGCGACAGGAAGACAGAATAATACTGGTGAAACTACAAGCACATCCAGTGGATATAACAATTATGCAAGTGTATATGCCAACGACAGCATATGATGAGGAGGAGGTGGATGACATATATGAAAAGATCGAGAGAAGACTTGATGCAACCAAGGGAACTGACTATGGGATTTGTCATGGGAGACTGGAATGCAACAGTAGGGGAAGGAGAACAAGAAGAGACCACAGGAAAGTATGGACTGGGAAGAAGAAATGAAAGCGGTGAGAAGCTAATTGAATTCAGCAGGAGACACAAACTTGTAATAACACATACGTGGTTCAAGCAAGAAAAGAGACAGACATATACATGGAAGGCGCCGGGAGACAAGGGAAGATACCAACTGGATTATATTATGGTCAGGAATAGATATAGAAATAGCATTAAAAACTTAAAAGCACTCCCAGGAGCAGACGCAGACTCAGACCATAACTTGGTAGCAATGATAGCACAGCTAACGATGAAATTCATCAAGAAGAAAAGAACAAGACAACAGAAATGGAACAGAGAAGAACTGGAAACGAAAAGTGAAGAACTGTCAGGAAAAATAGAAGAAAGGATGGAGGAAGTGAATAACGAGGCAGCAGCGGAGGAAAGATGGAAAGGATTGGAGAAGATTATCACCGAAGAAACAGAGAAGACGATAGGATATTGGAAGGGATCAAGGCCGCGGAAACAATGGATAACGACAGAGATGATAAAGGACTTGGAAGAAAGAAGAAAATGGAAGCATCAGAGAACAGAGGAGGCAAGGAAAGAATACAAAAGTTTGAACAATCAATTGAGAAGGACAACAGATAGAGCTAAAGAAGAATTGTGGGAAAGACAATGTGCTGAACTAGAAGCACTACAAGCAATTGGAAGACACGACATGGTGTACAGGAAGATTAAGGCAATGACTAAAGGACAATACAATGGCGGATGCAATGAGGTAAGAGACAGGGATGGAAGGATGCTAGAGGACGCAGAGGACATTAGAAGAAGATGGAAGGAATATGTAAAGGAGTTAGTTATAATATTTTTTTATACAGGAAACAATAGTCCAGAGGACATAAGAGAGGAACAAACAAATGAAGATAGCATGGGACTAGAGGTGATGAGAGAGGAGGTTAGGGCAGCAATCAAGGACGTGAAAAATAACAAAGCGGAAGGAGTTGACAACATCCCGATAGAGATATTGAGAAACTTGGGAGAAAAAGCAGAAGAAGAACTAACAAGAGTATGCCAGGACATATACAATACGGGAATATGGCCTGAGGACTTTCTGCAGACCATCCTGATACCGATCAAGAAGAAGATAAATGCAACAACATCGAACCATAAGTCTGCTCACCCATGCATCCAAGATACTGCTAAGAATAGTCGCAAGGAGACTATAAAACAAAGCGGAAACAGACAAATGCCTAGGAGAGGACCAATTCGGATTCAGGAAAGAAAGAGGAACAAGGGATGCAATTGCAGTTGCAAGAGGGTTAACAGAAAGAAGCTTACAACATGGACAGGACATAAATATGCATTGTCGACTATGAAAAGGCATTTGATAGGGTAGACTGGAAACGACTAATGAGCGCACTTAGAAGAATGGGAGTGGATTGGAAGGAAAGAAGGCTAATTGGAAACCTATATAAAGGACAACGAGTAAAAGTAAGAATAGACGGAGAATACTCTGAATCGGGTAAAATAGGAAGAGGGGTGAGGTATGAACGCCTGCTCTCTCCAATACTATTCAACATATATATCGAGGAAATTAAAGAGAGGCGGTGGAGGAGGGAGTAAAGGTAGGAGGAAGACTGACAAAGGCAATAAGATTCGCGGATGATCAAGCAATGATGGCGACTAGTCAGACTGGACTGCAGAGAATAATGGATCAGTTAAACATGATAGCAACAGAGTATGAAACGAAAATAAATACAAAGAAGACAAAGGTTATGAAAATAAGCAAAGAAGAGAAAACAACAGTCAGAATAAGCATAAACGGGGAAGAGATACAGCAATTAAAGAGATTCTACTATCTGGGAAGTCTGATCAGACAAGATGCAAAGTGCCACGTGGAAATAAAGAAAAGAATAGCCATGGGGAAGGAAGCATTCTACAAGAGAAAAGAACTATTGCGGGTAAAATAAAGTATTGAAGCCTAAAAAAGCGAATGGTCAAAACTCTGGTGTGGAGTGTGGTCCTGTACTGAGCGGAAACATGGACAATAAGAAGACAAGAAGACCAGAAAGGATTAGAGGCATTTGAAATGTGGATATGGCGAAGAATGGAAAGAATCAGCTGGACAGAGCACAAGACCAATGAAGAAATATTGAGAGGGTAGAAGAAAAGAGATCAATGATAAAGACAATTCAAGAACGACAGAGAAGATGGATGGGACACATAATGAGAGTAGATTCACTACTTAAAAACATCATAGAGGGGGGAATGGAAGGGGAAAACACTTTTAGACTGGATGATGGAGAAAGGTGGATACGGAAAAATGAAAGAAGAGGCTCAACACAGGGAGGAGTGGCATCATTGGACATATGAACCTGCCTGAAGGCAGAGAACCAAAAGAAGAAAGAAGTCGCGCCCGCCTGTGTGTGTGTGTGAGTGTGTGTGTGTGAGTGTGTGAGTGTGTGTGTGTGCATGTGCGTGTGTCTGTATGTGTGTGTGCAAGTAGGTAAGTACGTTGGCCTGTGTGTTTGATTGAGCAACCGGCATACGCACTGAACTGACTGCAGAAATATTAGATTTGAACAATCTAAGTATCTCAATAACAAATTTACCATTATAAGGAGCTGCAATGCAGACGTCTTCGGAGTTGGAGAAGAGTAAGGCGAAAGTAAGGACGAAGGTCTACTACATACATGAAAGCGACACTGGACTTTTCCAGCATGGATGTTTGGTTTTGTCAGAACTGAAAGTGGGCTAACATTTGGAAGGGTCACTGGGTGGTCTCAAACTCAGTTGATGAGGCACTGGTTCCTTCTGACCTCCATGATGAGCAGCGATTCTTCAATTATTTATTTTAATTCCGAAATTTGATATCACCCTTCTTCCAACATTTTTTGCTCAGAAGTGCAAATGCCTCGACGGCACAATTGCAGTTGTGCTGCAGAGCAATTGCGCTCGAAGGACTTGCTCAAAGTCCCTACACAGTGACTGACGCCTAGGACGAGGGTAGAACCCACTCATTCATCGCACACTGAGTGTTACGGGCTGACCGCTCTAACCGATTGGCCACTGTTCCACACAAATTATATGCATTCATGTACCTGGCGGGCATGTATGTACAATGCACGTATGCATGTATCAGAGAACTTAATTTAGACCATTGATCGTATGTCAGAGCATATATAATAAATGACCTTTATCGTCTCCGAATACATTTTGAATTATGAATACATGTAATTTTAGATGTAGACCTACGTGTATGTATTGATACCAAGCGACTCAAATTGTGCATACTGCCGCATCTGACAAGCAAATGCATAGCGCTTAAGAGACACCAAACAAGGCAGCGTGGATGACTTGTGTTGAGTCTGTTTTAAATTTTCAGAGTGGACACAGAATGCCATTGAGCCAATCTTTAACTTCGACTTCAATAGCATCTATTTTTGCTTATACATAAAGATCGTGCAAAAGGCCGTGTATAATCCTAGACTGAATGTCTTGTGGTGGAATTACGTTTACAATATTCAAGGTCTGTAAATGCTCCGCTGGCAGGAGCCGACGAGCCTATACACAGTAGACAGACTGAATTGGAGGAGTGTCCCGCCACCTATAGCACCGATCAGCCAATCTCAAATCAGTAAAAGCAACGTTAAGTTGCAGTCAAACGGATGATTGCTGGAGCCGTGTTTGTGTCATCAAACATACCTCCTTAGATCTTCCCTCTTAATTATTAGCACCCAGAGGTGTGTGTGACCGTACCTATTCATCTTTATAAGGCAGATGATGAAGAACGCAGACTCTGTTTGCCTTCGGGTCCTCAGCCATATTATCTCTTGAGGCTATGCCCAAAACGCAACAGCGATGTGAGGTAAGCTGTTAAAAGGTGCCATATTAAGTGTCTTGATACGTACATACATGCATACACACATACATACGCCTATACATACATAGGACCTACATACATACATTCTTCTATGCAACATACATACATGTACAATGTACATATATATATATACATGCATGTACATACATACATGTACGAATGAGTGAATAATCGTACATGTCTCCCAGGCATTTAGAGATCCTAATTATGAGATAAACGCAATCGTTTTATCGAACGACGGTGTATTAATTGACAGCCAAAAAAACCACTTCTGCGTCATCTGTAGAAAAGCTTTCATGGTTATTTGTACGTTTCCGTGGCTCGTGTTTTCTTTATAAGTCTTTGACATCTGAAATCAAAGTTGGGATCAAACGAAAGGATTCTGACGAGAAAGCAGGAGTAGACAATCTGTCAAATATAAAGCGTCTCTGGTTGTTCCCTCTGTACCTCTCTCTCTCTCTACAACGGATTCTACAAACTTAATTTTTACCTATATGGTCTGTGGACCACCCTAATATATACATATATATATATTATATACTAGGTTCGAGGGTTATACGTGATAGTAGGTGCAAGGAGCGCAATATACTCTGGACGAGGGGCGTATCATGGTACAAGGTATTAGGGGAGCAATATGGAAGTCTAACATCGTTCAGCCATATATATATATATATATTATATATATAGTGAAGTTTTTCGATGAAGTGGAAGTCGATCCAGGCAATCGAATTACATATGGCAATTAGGATAGTGAAGGCGTCCATTTCGTCAACAGCAAACAAGGTTTAACGTCGCAAGAATCAAGATATATATCTCTTGTCGGATGGAGCAATCACTAAAGAGTAATGTCTATAGTTAGGCCTAATAATACTGATTACAGATATTGACGAGGTCCATTCGACATCTGTAATTGAGTATGGATATTCATTTGTGTCCCAAACGGCATGATGACCAGTTTGTTCGCAGATTTTGATAAAGAACTAAATCAGCGAGGAAGTACAAAATTTATGCTCAGATCCAGAGGCATGGTAAAGTAAATTATCTTAATAATACATTCCTCTTTCAGCATTAGGGGGCTCCTGCGTTGGATTCATGTTTCTGACGTTGAGGGATGTTCCATCGTCATCATCATTATATATATATATATCTCCTTCAGGCTTGAATTAATCCCTCACAGGGGAGGGGAATCAGCCAATCGGATCCTTCTTCTCCATTTGACTCTGTCTTCATTTTTAAATTTTAGAGTCTTCCGGTCCCTTTGTATCATATCTTCCCATCTCTTCTTCTGTCGTCCCGACTGCGTCGTCCGTTGACATCCGTTTTCATAATTGTCTTAATGCAGCTTTCGTCCTCTCTATCCTCATTATCATCGTCATCAATCAGCATCATTATCATCATCATCGTCATCGTCGTCGTCGTTGTCATCGTCAGCGTCAGCGTCGTTGTCGTTATCATCACCGTCATCATCACCTTTTTCTATTTCTTCTACTTAGTCATCATCATCATCATCGTCAATCATTTTCTTTGTCATAATCATCTTCATCATCATTGTCATCATTACCTTCTTAATCTTCATTGTCTTGACAATGACAATGACAAACTCTTTTTATTGACCTCATCGTATAGGCAAAATAGAATCAGAGTGTCGTATGACATTCTCTCATCTCTCATTTCCTATTTTGAGGAGTGGCTCCCAGCCCAGACACGACTAAAAAAACGAGTTGGGTGGCTAATAAAACCAAGACTAATGGTATCTAAAATTCTAAATTCTAAATTTGTTGATCGTTACACATGCGTGACTTGCGCAGAATTAGGCATCATAATATCTACCCGTGTTTCTGTTAAGATAACATCTTAACCGGAGATATATCTCCGGCGAATGTATTTGTCCCCAGTGGCATGTATTGTCGTAGCTTTTCCACTGACTCAAAACGGAACTCGGCTTAAATGTGCTCCTCTGAACTCTGAAAGGAGGATCCAACGAACAGTCACGTTCATATGACCCTGTCTGTTAGCAGAACCTCCGTTAGGTGACTTTGTTGACAACCACTCTAGCTAATTGGGTAACAGTTCTTGAGAAGATGAGACACCATGTATGTAAATGAACTTTTATATAGCGCTCCTTCATGATATCTACTCAGGGGCTTTCTCTGCGCTAACCTATAATTATGATGTTAAAATATTGTTATTACTAATGAATATGTTTCAACAGTCAGCAGCAGAACAGTGCTTAAGCTGAAAGATTCACCAATGATGAACCCATTGCACAAGCGGGGAACTAAACAACTGCTTTCCGTCGAAAGCAGATAGATGAACATTTAATTCTAATCCGATGGGTTTTGGATGAAGAAGCCTGAGACAGACGATGGTGGGTGATAGACAATGATGGTCGAGGAGCCAAAGAAGTGTGGAATTCATGAGTCAGATCATTCCAGACGATTCTAGACGATTACAGTCAGAGAATACAGTGCTTGTAATACCAGTACATTCATCTAGTCTACTCGTTATAAGATGATGTGCAGGCTTATGTAAGAAACCGTCGTAGTGTTCTGTCTCCTGGATTTTCTCGGCTGACACTAGACGTCTCGGAGCCACTCTGCTTTTGCAGAACTGTCTAATCTATTTCGACAATGACAAATCCTCTGCATGCGTCGTTGAATTGACTTCCAAAAAGGGTAAGATGCGCTACAGTGTCCGTCTGTGCGCCCGTCCTTTGTATTCTCTCTGTCTCTCTCTCTCTGTCTCTCTCTCTGTCTCTCTGTCTCTCTGTCTCTCTCTCTGTCTGTCTCTCTCTCTATCTCTCTATATCTCTATCTCACTGACTCTCTCTGTCTCTCTCTGTCTCTCTTTATCTCTGTTTGTCTGTCTGTCTGTCTCTCTCTCCGGTTCCTTCAGTCCGTCCGTTCCTCAACATTTGTTGACCTGCCCTTTTGGGTACTTGAGTCACTCTGTATACATAACCTGTCTCCTCTTCTATCTATCCACCCTCAATCCTCCTCCCTCTACCCATCCGCCTATCCGTCCTTTTGTTTGTCTGTCTGTCCGTCATTCTGTCCACACCTCTCTTCCTGCGTCGTCTTCTTGTCCGCCTTTCCATACGTCCCTCGTTGTCTGTGCGTCTCTCTGTTTGTTCATCAATCATTCCATCCGCCTGTTGTCCAAGCTTTCCATCTATCCGTTCGTCCGTCCATCTATACGACTCCTATCTTCTTGTTTGAGTCCGTCCTTATAACCGTCCCTTCGCCTTTCTATTGGATTCGTAGTCTAACGGATCGTAAGCCATCCGTCCATATCTTCGTACTTCCTTCAGTCATTCCATTCGTTCCCTCTTTCCATCATGTCCCTTCCTCTTTAGTCCCTACGCCAATCTGCTTCAAACAATCAATCAATCAATCAATTAATCAATCAATCAATCAATTGCTTTCTTCTTGCTTCTATCATATTCCTCGTTCCTCTTTCCATCATTGTGTTCGTTCTTCCATCCATCATTCTGTTCCTTCACTGCTCTTTCCACCGTTCCTATCGTTTCTCCTTTCCATCATTTCCTTAGTTCCTCCTTCCACCATGTTGTCATGTCTATATGGATGGGTGTTTGCATTTGCGTCATCCTCATATCGGCCTTTTGTGTCTTGTGTTACAGTCGTCTGTGCGTCATTGTAAGGCTTTAGGAAGAAACCAGTTGCTGCTCAGTTCCGACGAAACCCAATCGACCTCTCGTCCCACGCAATTCATTTGATCAACGAACGTGAAATGAATTAAGAAGAATTGTTGACTGTTTGACATTTGCGGCTTCATTCACTTGTCATTGCCGACTCAATTATCCTGGGGAGTACGCTGAACGTACGCATACTGTTGGTGAGCAAATAAGACGGCGAGGGAGAAGAATATCCACCCTCTCTAATGTGTCGAAGCTAAAAAAACTGGCTTTGCTAACACTATACATGCCCATGTCGCCTCAGGGTTAATGGCCCTGTGAACTGTTTTTCTATTTTTTTTGCATTCGGCAATTCTTCGGCAACATGAGCGGATAAACAACTGTGGAATTCAGTGACATGTTGGGGTCCAGTCACACAAAATCACAGCAACAGAATACACGAAATAACATGTATTTTCACGGTTATTGGTGGTTATTGAAATTCGTAAAAAACAAAATTGTGTAGATACCATAATCGTCCGTTCATGCTATAACTTATACGCCTAATCGTCCTGCGGAGCGTCAGTCTGAGTTAATTAATGATAAACGCGAATATGATATGAGACGATGCCACCACAATTACTTACCAAGCACTATTGCAGTAGTCCCAAGTAAACAGGCTTAAGAGCGTTGACTCCTTGAAGCATGGTAGGCCTACAGAGATTGAAGACATATCGAGTGGGTGCCAGATGACGTGATAGTCGGAAGAACCGTATGCCAACACTTGAAGGGTAATACTCGATGACACTTAGACTTGAAGCGCGGAAAGTCGTTTATTTCACTGACTATCTCGGTGACGTTTAAGTTGCAGCAGCCATTTTCGCACCCCACGGGGAACGGGGTTAGGAGTAGGAGATCAGCACGGACCCTTGGATTACAGCTACCCTTCCGAAGGTTGTCTCGGCCTTTCGTTCGCCTGTGGGGCTGACAGACGCCTTGCACGCCTACAATACAGTTAATTTCGACTTCTGTAATGACTTATAATCATGCAAGCACACTCTGACTTGTGATCACTCAATGGCTTGTTGTCATACTGCCGACTGTCTTGTCAGATTTAATTAATAAAGATGAATATATTATTGATGCATTTTCGACGTGAATCCTGGTTTCTTTTGGGAAAACGATTTCGTTTGTGATTAGTCTGCCAGAAGATCGAGGAAAAGGAGAGGATTCGCAGACGACATTTGTGGAATTTTCTCGATGAGAAATTTAAAATATATCATCATTTCAATAAGTCTATATTTAGACTAACAGTGAGGCCGGATCTCACACATATACATGTGTATATATATATATACATTGAGAGAAAGCACTTGATATGGCGAGGGATAAGAAAAGAGGGAATCTCATTTGGTTTCAATGGCTATTTGTTATGCAGCGCAGGGTTCCGTTGTCTTCCCGAGGGCGTTCAGTTTGGTCACGAGACCGACGACTTCTAAATCCCGTCTTTCTGGATGGAGACATCTTATCGTAACTAAGTCCTTTGACGTCGGAACAGATTATTTTGACCTATGCAGTCTTTCATTATGCACGAGGGTTGCAGTTCGCATGTATGGTCCCTTTGAGAAAACGAAGACTGCTACATGATGCTCATCCTCTGAATAAGTTCCTAGATGGATAGGCATATCAAGCACACATGAAGGCTGAATTAGAAGTATGCATGGAGGTGTTAATCATTTCTGCATATATTTATTAAATTTGTGACGCCCGCAAGGTCGATGTAAATCTGAGGAGCGAATAGTCAGTCGCCAGAAGAAGGTGCACTTAGATTTGCAAA
The DNA here is from genome assembly GCA_959347315.1 of Bimastos eiseni. Taxonomy (NCBI): domain Eukaryota; kingdom Metazoa; phylum Annelida; class Clitellata; order Crassiclitellata; family Lumbricidae; genus Bimastos; species Bimastos eiseni. The sequence goes on from OY365815.1 coordinate 11,598,519, forward strand.
TCCTTGAAGGCTATTAAACTAGAAATAGTGAGTTTTGAGTCGCTTTTTGAAGGAAGGAAGTGAATTGGAGCTTCGAAGAGAGAGAGAGAGAGACAGAGAGAGAGACAGAGAGAGACAGAGAGAGAGACAGAGAGAGAGACAGAGAGAGAAAGAGAGAGAGAGGGGGGAGAGAGAGGCAGTCGATTTCATTCCGTAGGAGCAGAGGTATGGAATCCACGAGGGTCCATAACTAATCTGCATCGTGGCTCAGTATAAGACATGTAAGTTGTTACATAATGATTGCAGGCAACGAGGAGGAATGTAACGAGTTAGTGGAGGAATGCGCATGTCTTTATAAACAAATTGTGCGAAATCTTCTTGCACAAAACAGACACTCTAAGATCATCGCAAACGCAACGGAATGCATTGCACACACGGGACACAAAAAACAACAATTAGTGAAGGTTACATTGTGTGTAGACCGCCATACAAGTAAGGCGATTACGTGCTTGCTTACTTATTGCCTAGGTTCATGGCATTTGTGTGGGTGACGTCACTTACACATAACGCTTAACGAGCGTTCAACTGTTTCTCACGCACCGCATACGCCTACTCGTAACTTAACTTGGATGTTTATGTTTAAACTTAACGACTGCAATTAAACTGTTAAGAGTCGCAAATTTACAGAGACTTGGCTTTGGAAAGCCTCGCCCCCGTATTGTTCAGTGATAGTTATGTAAATTAAACCTGAAATTTGTCTGCCAGGATGGGCCACAGCGTAACGATGAATAGGCCAACTCCTAATCCGGATATCCGGTATGGTCTGCTACCAGACCCATACACCTTGGGTTTCAAATAATCGCTGGGTTTTCGTTTCTAGTGACTTCTGTACGTTGGCTAAGACTATCTTGGTCCTTGGCTAAGACTGTTAACTTAATATGAAACCCGGTCTATACATTAGAAAAATGTTATAACAGTGTAAGCCTATATTGCATCGGATCCCAGCAGCCCAGATGCTGCAAAATCAGTTCGCTCCTTTCTGTCCTGGTTGGTGGTCACTGGTCAGATGAATAAAAAGCAACTACGATTAAGTAATAGATATACAACATTACAAACACAAGTAGGCCTACAACTGCAAAGAGATGTACAAAATAAAGACCGAAATCAAGTTACATAGAGAAATCCAAATTGAAATTGAAATAAGTAACACGGCTGCAGACAGACACAATGTATAGGAGCAGAAATGCTATTAGCAATACAATTACGCAGACAAAATTGAAATGAAATACGAACAGTGTGAAGTTGTGAACACAAGCTCCACATTGCATTTCTTGTGCCAAATACCGCTAAAAGCAACAGCACACACACACATACGACATCCAATGCACATCGTCGACGCCTTCTTCAGGTGACCTGAAGTCAGGTCCACTAACAGAACCTACTATCTTTCTGTCCCTACACGGAGCGCATTTAATCCACTTACACAACCTACTTTTCTTCATTTGACCTGTCCCAACACTGCGCGCATTTAATCCAGTTACAGAATCTACAATCTCTGGACTTCCACTCAAGACGCGAGGAGAATGCGTTCAATTACCTGATAGATTGCCGTAACGCACAGTCAGTGTTAGAGGAGAGGAACGCCAGATTTCTTGGTTCCGTTGAATGTTATTGTCGGCATAATAACCATAGCCATTCCCATTCCCATAATACAGAACTATGAGCTCTTACTTTACTTCAATACAATAAGTGGGTAAGAAGGTTAAGTACATCTATATCTTTTTATATAACCAACTACATATTGGCACCTTGGTGTTCAATAAATTTAAGATGTATATAGCAGTCAATTAGAAAGCATTTCTGTCTGTGGATTAACACGATGGGTGTAGAGAGTAGGAGTTCGTCTTTATTGGAGGAAGGAACTGGTGCAGCGCGCGACCCGGTTTTTCCAGTTCCTTCGACCAACCGTCACAAAGGATTCGCATGCATCAGGGTGTCCATGCCCCATTTGGGTCATAATTTTTTTAAACTAAGTTGTGGTTTGTCAGTTTTATTTTGAATGAAAACGAATATTGAAGGAATGACTGCATGAATTATTGACTGGTTAACCTCTTCGTAATTACTTTTGTTGTTTATTAAATAAAGTATGCAAGTAAAAGTAGTTTTCCGCATCCGATGCTCAAGTTCCAGATACGAGACCAGCACCCGGCAGACGTCATTATTTTTATTATCATCATTATTTTTATTTCAGTTTTTATTTTTATTTTTTATTATTATGTTTATTTCCCATGCAGCTGACGCAAGAGTGTCATATATTGGTTTTTTGGTGGAAGCGATCATGTGAAAACTTCATCGCATCAGTTGCTATAGACAGCGCTTCTGGTCCTCAATTCTGAACACGCTTGACTGACGGCGTTCCATTTAATCTCATAAGATTAATCTTTAGATATTCTCTCTTCCAGGTCATAAAACATTTTGCTCTGATCCATTGGGAGGCTTTAGTTCCTCGATCCTCAGCTATTCCTTCCTCGGCGATTTCAGTTCCATTATGGCTATAGCTTGGTAAGCGTTGCTCTGTTTCCATGACGTCAAACGTTACAGATCAAAGGCGTAACATAGATTTTATGCTCCAATTGGTTGGTAAGGACTTGGGCTGAGTGTTGTGGACTGATTGCGCTCAGCTTAAACATTTCCAACGAAACGAATTTTGATTGATTGATTATATCATTCGAGACAAGACGACATAATATTGTTCCTCCGTTCTATTGCATATTTAACTTGGTAAAAATGCCATCTGCGACTGCCAGCAATAGACGAATAGAATGCTGCTGCTGCTGATGATGATAAGAAAAAGGAGGAGGTGGAGGGGATGATGATGACGATGACGATGACGATGATGATGATGATGACACTAATAACAGTGAAACTGGTAAATATCTTGCGCTACTGTTATCATTCCCCAAATCTTTTGTTTACTGTGTCGTGTTTTCAAAAGGTACATATAGCTTGACATAGTACCCTCTGTGACTTGACATAGCGCCAGTAAAAACACTCGTAGAGTTTACTATTACGATTACGAAATACAACTGATGTTGTGTAAATGTGCGATACATAGGCGTACATGTAGGCTACTTACAGGCAAGCGTGTAATAATTATCACGTGTCCATCAAAAAACAATCTTTTATATGCTCTCAGGATTCATCACGTAATGACTTGCGTTCAAAAACAATCCGTTGTTGATTGAGCTGTCCATAATTATCTAACACGGAATTATTTTTTTGTAATCGCTAAGTAAATTGCTTTGAATGAGATGTGTGTGCCTGAAGCCTTTTGCAGCCGGATCTTTTTCTGTGTGCGCATGACAGGAAGTTCTGTCTGTTGACGGATGGGACGTCTGGTGTTGCAATACAAAGACAATTTATTGGTCCAATGTGGAAGCTATAGTGTTGACAAAACAATTTGAGGTCTTGAATGGTGGAGCAGTTTTTCCATATTTATTTCATACATCTGGGGGCGCGGTTGTTTAATTGTAAGCGTGCTGGACTGTCAACAGAGAGGTCAGAATTTCAAATCCTGGCCAGGGCAGAAATTTTTCTAATTTTCTACCGCACGTGCAGTTCCTTAACCAAATCGGCTACTTTAGAGTGGGCCTACACTGGTAACACACTGTCAGTGGGAAGATGAGACAACGAAGGAGAGAGCTGGAATCGCTTGCAATTCATCATAAAGCCATGGCTGTCGTAAGGATAGCTTAAGATACTGCTCTTCTTCTTCTTCTTCTTTTTCTTCTTTAGTCATCTGGAGTCTTTACTTTCTGACCCCATAAACTATTGTTTAGTTTCTGTGATGATAAGTTGTAGTCCTTGTTCGTTTATCATAATGACTCATTGCCTTTTTATAGTCTTTCTCGGTTTGTGAAAGTCTTGTCTTCCTTCTTCCTTCTCACATTTCATGCGTGGTTTACCTATTTCGTCCCGTTTTCCTGGATTAGCGGAACTATCACCTCTTGCCTGCCTTGTGTCAGTAAGCAATTTTCCGGTATATAGCGCAATATTATCACCTTGCTTGTTTTGTTACTGTAAGCATTCTTCGCGGAAACAGGTCCTGTTGTTTGTAATAAAATACATTAAAACAAAGATAAAATAAAACTGCAGTTTATAATCTAATATTGCCCTTCTTGCAATTAGTTCAGAAGTGCACAAACACGCCTCGGCGACGCACCTACAGTTATATTGCAGACGACTCGCTCAAGGTCCATACACAGTAACTGCCTCAGACGATGATCGAACGCGCAGTCTCCGCATGGTATCGCGTCAATTGATCCCCGTCAGATGATCCCCCGTCAATTGATCCCCGTCAGTTGATCCCCCGTCAATTGATCCCCGTCAGTTGATCCCCGTCAGTTGGTCCCCCGTCAATTGATCCCCGTCAGATGATCCCCCGTCAATTGATCCCCGTCAGTTGATCCCCCGTCAATTGATCCCCGTCAGATGATCCCCCGTCAATTGATCCCCGTCAGATGATCCCCCGTCAATTGATCCCCGTCAGTTGGTCCCCCGTCAATTGATCCCCGTCAGTTGATCCCCCGTCAGTTGATCCCCCGTCAGTTGATCCCGTCAGTTGATCCTCCGTCAATTGATCCCCGTCAGTTGATCCCCCGTCAATTGATCCCCGTCAGTTGATCCCCCGTCAGTTGATCCCCCGTCAGTTGATCCCCGTCAGTTGATCCTCCGTCAATTGATCCCCGTCAGTTGATCCCCCGTCAGTTGATCCCCCGTCAGTTGATCCCCCGTCAATTGATTCCCCGTCAGTTGATCCCCGTCAGTTGATCCCCCGTCAATTGATTCCCCGTCAGTTGATCCCCGTCAGGTTTCGTGTCACTCGTCCAGGACGGACTATATATTTCTAAACGGAGTTGTCGGTACGGAACATCAGGCAACGAAACGATATCACATGCTTGAGGCTCGTTTCAACCGCGCTGTAAACGCTTTAGGGCCAGTCGGAGATTCTGTCATTTCTCCGAGCAATGGCTTATTTATCCCATGCATAGACACTTATGCTTAGGACTTCACGCTCATAAAGTAATCATAATACGACTCTCAATTGCGCTTTTATAATTTATTATCATTTTAAAATTTCGTGCTCTGTTACGTTGTTCTTTTAATAAATGCAGAAGGTCGCAGATGGAACATGAATGTTGTATCAATTAGGCTGGGTTCAACTATAGGCAGAGGATCAATTGACTAGAGGATCAATTGACGGGGGATCAACTGACGGGGATCAATTGACGGGGGATCAACTGACGGGGATCAACTGACGGGGGATCAAAAGACATAGAACCCTCGGCATTATAGACCGACTGCTCTAACCAATCGACCACCGTGCTATATTGGTGATTATAATTTCACTCAGTGATCGTCGATAAATGGACTTATGAAAACGGCGCTGAAGAAGTCATTTGATGAAGTAGACTGGATTAGGTTAGATCAAATGCCTTTCTGCACACGTACCTTGATATCCCTTGCCAACGTCGTAGCTTTAAATTCTCGTTACGTGAACTACAAGCTTATTAAGAGATAATCATGTAGGAGAGGAGTTTGAAGTGTTGGCTAACGGATCCTGCAGATCAGCGAATTAATCTCGGATGTGGATCATTGTTTTTGAGTCTTAATCGTATTACCAACAAACAGCCTGTGCATCCTTCTTAATGCTACTATCTTCTGGAACGCATGACGTCCCTCCAGTTGTTCGCCTAATTCGTTCACTTTGACATTTCTACAGCAGAGCCTGCGCATGCGTATAAGCAATGAGCATACAATGTAGGGTAATTTGACCGACTTTCTGCTATTGACCAGACTAGGGCTAGGATTTTGTTGCCACATCGTTGATGCCCTGCCAATTATACACTGACGCTACATAAGTTGTTGATTAATAATTGATGATGATTATAGAATAATTATTAATGTTTAGTAATCAAACTGACAAACCGCAGTAAAGTTACATAGTAAGATTAAATAGTAAGATTACATGGTAAGATTACATAGTAAGATTACATAGTAAGATTACATAGTAAGATTACATAGTAAGATTACATAGTAAGATTACATAGTAAGATTATATAGTAGCAACAGATGATGAAGACTAGAGGCAGCATTTACGACTGGTATCGTTGAGGGCGAGATATAATGCAAATAATCAAATATATGCAGGCATCATTGTAGACAAATATTATCATTATAATCTCTATATATATAAAGAAAGGATTCTGTGTGTCTGTCTGTCCAGCTATGCTATGGGGCCAGAAAGTGTGTGCATTTGCACAGTTTTAGAGCTATTGACTCGAAACCTTCACCGTTGGCTCGGGGAACACCTAGGATACGCAGTAGAGGGTTTGTGAATCCCGCGGGCAGCCCTCTTCCTGGTCTCCAGGGCCAAAGACCTGTCTCAGGGCCCCCAAGAAAAAGTTTCTTTTCAATTGCCAGGATCGTGTCGAAGAAACACCTCGCGTACATTTGCCGACATATTATCTCTCTACCACAACTCTTCTTCTTTTAGGGTTTGGGAGATATCGTACAGGTAGCAGTGGTTGACCATCGTTTGCACAGTGAGTATGTACTTTGTACGCATCAGTGTCTAAACACAACTTCGTTTCTGCATTTTCACACTTATACAGCTATTCATTCGAAACCTTCGCCGTTTGCTCGGGGAATACTTGGGACACCCAGTAGAGGGTTGGTCGCCGTCTTCCAGCTCTCCACGGCCAAAAACTTGTCTCAGCTCGTGCAACGTCGGGTTCCCCAGCAAGTACACGTATATGTGTGGGCTATGCGTGTCCGTATTTAGAGCTATGTCAGATGTCTTAGAAGCGGTAGCCACAACGGAAACAGATAAGACCAGTCGTTTATTTTGTCTCTTTTCCTCTTGCCAAAACTGAAATGCATGCGCATGTAATATATATATATACACATATGCATATACATATATAAATTATATATATAAGTATATTCTTACATGTATTCATGCTTGTATCAGGTGGTCCCAAGTCTGCACAGAGAAGAAATGATGAAACTTTTATGCAGCAGATAAGGCCGGTCGTTTTTAGTGCAATTGATTGACTGTAGATGGTAGATAGTTGATGGCGTTTTTATATACGGTGTTCCAATTGGACTGCATGATACTCTTTTGTTCCGACAGTAATTGATGACCACCATGATTGGCATCGTTCATCCAGATCTGGACTTCTTTTGCAGTGGAAACGTACAACAGTCAAGCTATTTTCAATCGTGCAAATCTCTCAATGAATAATAGGGTTATAACGCCACTTGGCTGCTTCGTCTCAATTGCAGGACGTTTAACGTGTTTGATCGGTCATGTAATATATATTGCATATACGATGCAATGCAATGCAATCGTTTTGACTATAATGCGGTTTACAATTTTTTAATTAAAGAATTTGTTCAATCTTTATATCTATATATCTGTCCATATATCTGTCTTATTATCTATCGATCCGTCCATCCGTTCTGTTCTGATATTAGCACATCCCTTAATTGAAATAAGATATTGTCACTCCAGTGAAAAATTAAACAAACTAGGAATGGTAATAGGACGCAAAACTGTGCACACAGATTAGTTGTTTGAAAGTCTATTGTCGTCATCAATCTCTGTATGCTTCCCTATACAATTTGTTCCTGCGTCTATAATGTCTTGCGAAGAATTTTTGTACCTGCCACGATTTGTCATGCAGCCATGTGAACAATAATATTGTGAAAGAAAGAAATAATTGCAAGAACACAGAATGCCAGGTACATTGAATGATAGAAAATTAAACAGCTAAGCCCGTGTCTATAGCCATGATTTTTTTTAGCCAACTAGGCTTAATTGCTAAAAAAATTACACACTTTATAGGAACATCCGGCAAAGATGGCATGTAGGCTTACGCAGACTAACTCTTTAGACTACTGACAAAATAATTGAGCTATGAATCCTCATCAATGTGTATATTAATAGTATTATATGTAGGCCTATACTATATTCCAATGAATCTTGGCCCATTATACATTTACATAATATGTTGTTAGTGTATCATTATCATTTAGGCCTACGTCTGTGGGTCTGTATATCATCATGATATACTAATGTTCAGTTTCAATATAATATTATTACACTTACAACTTAGAATTACAATTGCAACTACATTACAATTAAATAGACATTTGCCTGTCATTAGACGGTTGAAATGACCCTAATAAAGTGCACTATGGAAGCGCCGTCTACTGACGCAAATGACCGCATACATGCGCTCTTCCTCCTCTACAACTTCTCATCCCATTCCCTTCCATCTCTATCCAGATTTGCGTGCATTTTGTAAGATTTTCTTTTCGCACCTAGCCAATGGTCATTTAAGAAGAAGCGTCACCGAAATGTTGACTCCTTGACTGACTGTCTGACTGCCTGACTGACTGACTAACTGACTGACTGACTGACGGACAGACTGACTGACTAACTGACTGATTGATCGACTGACTGACTGACTCACTAACTCACTGACTCACTGACTCACTGATTAACTGACTGACTGACTCACTGACTGACTGACTGACACTGATTACCATAATATATAGATGATAAGGAAACAGAAGACAATGCGTGCGTAATAAGTACAATGTGAAAGAATCCAAATGAGTTATTTCGTCTATAATTAGTGGCATTTTGTGTAAATTGGGTTATGATAATTATAGCTAATTCATTCCATGCTTGAACAAATATCATATATGATCAATGACCATGCTAGGATTTATGCTTTCTTGTATAGGAATTGCGTCTGCGTTTATATATGCACGGGTGTGTGTATGTGTGTGGGTGTGTGTATGTGTGTGTGTATGTGTGTGTGTGTGTGTGTGCATAATGTCTATGTGTGTGTGTGAGTGTTTGTTTTTAAACATTAAGGTGGAGGAACGTACTGAATTGACGTACGATATGGATAGTCAGGTATAGGGTAACGAGTGTTGTTGCGTTTCCAGAAATCGATAGCACCTGTTAATTATCATCAGCAGAGCGACTGCTCTTCCTGTCTTTAGTTTTTACATTCCCACGATCTAGTCGCTCGCAAAATGGCAGAACTTTCACGGCGATGGATTTATAGATCGACGATCAGACACAACGATATCACACAATAAAGATATCACTCTTAAAAATGTTCAGCTTGAGAGAAAAAAAATGGCTAGACATCTCATAACTTATTTAACTGCTATCGGTTCATTGCTCGTTTGATTACGATGCTTATTTGGTTCTTATTCTTATACTTTTTAAGGTGAGTCACTGATGACTAAGTCTTCATTCGTCCATGCAGAGTATTACTATGCGTTTATGTAGGGCCACTGTATGATGATGAAGCGTTAACCGATGGCGCTTAGGAATTATGAGTGATGGAATGTTGAAGGAAGGATTCGAACCTATGGTACTGGCATTACAAGTCGAACGTTTCAACCAATCGGCAAATCGTGTCTCATACACACACACACACACACACACACACACACACACACACACACACACACGAATACCATATGTATTGCAGGCTCACCCGCACGCTTTTTCGCAGGATGTATCAGATCCACATTATATCTGTATATTGGCTATATATCCATCTATCGACCAACTATCTATATATCTATCTGTCTGTCTGTCTGCCCATCAATCCACCCGTCCATCCGTCCATCCGTCCATCCGTCCATCCGTCCATCCGTCCATCCGTCCATCCGTCCATCCGTCCATCCGTCCATCCGTCCATCCGTCCATCCGTCCATCCCGTCTGTCTGTCCGTCCGTTCGTCCACCCGCCCGCTATCTATCTATCTATCTATCTATCTATCTATCTATCTATCTATCTATCTATCTATCTATCTATCATTGTATCCCACCTTTCCTTTCCTTTCATATATTTATCCATTAATTCACTCATCCATCCATCATTCCATTTATTCACCATTTATCTATCAAACCAGTCTGTAAATAATATATTTGTTTGTTGTAAAATGGCCAAGTGTTTGATTTTCATCAGCTGGTGTAGTTGATTAACATTGGAATTCCAACTTTCCTCTGCACTCAACTCAGCACGTACCATTCAACTAGCCATTCATTGTATGGTATACGTAGGAACAAGCGATCGTGAACCTGCCTCTTTCGTATTTATTTAACGACGTACTCACACATATATATGTATATATATATATGTATACATGATACAAATATGTCTATGTCTCGGTTACATTGTAGATAAATTTAAAATACTAAAAGTTCAGAGTCTGTATTTTATAGATAAATGGTCTGTTGTATATATGTATGTATATACGTATATATGTATGTATGTATATATGTATATATGTATGTATGTATATATGTATGTATGTATATATGTATATATGTATGTATGTATGTATGTATGTATGTATGTATGTATGTATGTATGTATGTATGTATGTATGTATGAATGAATGTATGTATGTATGTATGTATGTATGTATGTATGAATGTATGCATGTATGTATGTGTATATGTGTGAATGTATGTATGTATGTGTGTTTTTTGATTTATGCATTTGTACATGTATATGCGTATACATATTTGCATATATGTATGTGTGCATGTATATGTTTTCGTGTACATGTGTCTGTATGTAGGCACTCATGGAGTTGCTTCGTTCAGGTCGACACAAGTCAGGCTTTAATCAGAGATGAGTGGGTTGTTATGGTCATTTCCCAGACTGCGTCTGTTAATAATCACTGTATATTGTCTCCTTCCGTCACATCCTCCGAAGTGCGATTTGTAACTGGTTAATAAAAGACACACTTACTTAATAATTTACTTCAGTTGAGCATCCACTTTGAGTACCCTACTCAATATATAGCTTAATGGTTTTACACTAAAACTGGCCATTATTCGAGACTACTTTAATTGGATCACTGCTCGTTTGTATTCTATCTCTTGGAAACTATTGAGATTCTAGGCCTTTCGTGAAGTTTAAAAGAATACCTTGTAGGAAGAGGGCTTAGGCTGCTCCTCTATCGCTCAGACAGACCATTTCCTAGACAATGTCTGTCATCTCCAGACACTTCTTTCAAGCTCAAAAAGCCTATCACATGGTTCAGCGTTGATGCGCTTACAGTTAAGGTCAGACGTACGTGTGTACATCTGCACAATGCAACTGTATTGTTTTCGACATCTGTTGTCAGTAAACGACGATTGAAGAGAAAAAGATATATGACGGCGCAGCGTCGACCGCTCTAACCATTCGGCCACTGCGCCACGTGCCATATACGTGTAATCGTGTTTCACTACCGTGTGGCCTCGATCCTGTTCGTTTTCCTGCGAGGTAGGAGAAAGAGAAAGTACTACGATACGATTCGTAATCGTAATTGCAAAGTCCACATTTCTGAAGCGGTACTTTGAGACTAAGCGTAGGGCTTCAACTTATTCGCGAGCGTTGCGTCGTATTCAGAAATGTCACGTGATGATCCGAGTCCGGTATCATTTATGGAAGATGAACGTCTACCGTTTTCCTGTTCCACGTGGGTCGATGGCTCACGTCCCAGTTTGCTAGCCTTGTTGTTCTAGGATCATTCTCATGACCTTGTATATGTGTCAGGGTGACCGTAAATGTGGCATCATGAACTGTAGGCAGCCGGTTTAGCCGCAGTTATGTCTGCTTTAACTAGATACTTTAGAAGGGACAGTGGTCTCTGCTGCTAAACATTAGAGGAAAATAAATCACTTACTTTGACCGAAACTGTTTAACACAGACTAATGGAAGCTTTCGCAGAAATGAACGGGACATTATTTCTAGCGTCATTTCTGCCACACAATTCCTCTGAATCATCAAAATGGTCACTTAGGCCCACTTGTAAAAAGCTATAAAAAAACGATGATGACCAAGCTACACGGACATAATCTATGGACTGCTGTCCTGAACCACTCAGACAATTATATCCACTGGTAATATATCACCTTGATATATAGATATATCAATATTGATATATATATATAACAGTCTATTTGACTGGTTGTATATAATTTTGGCGACGCAGGGTGGCCACATAAATCCTTGTAAATCCGAGTTCAATTAGTGAATGCATTGTACAAAAACATAATTTTTTGGCTAATTGCAAATGGATTGCACATTAATTTTTCATAAAAATTCTTGGTGCTTATTTCAGCGAATGCACTTATCAAATGTTTTTGTTCAGGCAACTTGAAGTTACTCCGCCTCAATGACTCCACCTCGGACTATCTCAAGTGGTCCGAGTCGGTAAAAATGTCCAGGGCATGGAGAAGGGTTCCACGGTGATTATCAATACACCCTGGTATAGCCTCTAGTATGATATTGTAATTACATATTGTTAGATAACTGTTCATGACTTTATACTTATCTAAATATCTAACACATTCTGCTACTGGCCTACTGTGCTTGCTTGGTCGATCTCACCGGTACATCTTCTTTTACCTTGATGGTTCTGCATGAGTGACTAATGACTATTAGGGGAGTGCCTTCGCCCACATAAGGTCTATTACTTAAGACGCGTTACCAGAATGAGTTTCTTTTGCGGTACAATGTAAGAAGGACGTCATCTAGTAAGCTGTCGATTAAATTGTGAATAAAAATGTTTGCGATTAATCAGTTTTTGATAGTAGGCTATTTGTAACAAAATGAACATGGGCAAGGTGTCCATGACAGATAAAATGCGTATAATTATAGACATTCCATGAATCATGAGCATGACCTTGAAGCCAAAGCTGCAAACAATGCTCACTTTGAAATCACTGGAGCCTAGCATTTATAAAAATATGCGGTCGCGTCGGTGATAGAGGTGGGATGTGGAACGTCGCAAGGGCAGCGGAAGGCAGACATCTATCCGCACCCGAACAAATATCGAGCATGTTGACGAACTTAATTGCTCGCAGAATAGCAACATCATAAATTATCTCAGTACTCGGCGAATTTCTGCAGAGTTGAACATCAGCAGCACGTCTGTTAGTAGAATTGCCAAAGAAGGTCTGAGCTTCATCGGTCTTCGTCGTGTCCCTGGGCAAATAATCACCGATGCAATGGCCCCAAACAGGTCATCAAAACTTGCCAAATAGACTCAGAATATGTGTGACTACTGGTGGTAGACACAATGCACACAGAATGTGAAACAATACGATGTCTGTCTTATAACAATTACTTTAAATGTGACCTCATAAAATCGTTTTTGTAACTTTCTGCTGCGTTAAATATTTTTTGACTATTAAAAATCAGTGGTTGCGCTCACTAAAAGTGATATAACTTTTGTTCTGTTTGAAATATTGTAGTTACATTTAGCGGATATATGCAAATATGAATTGTTTTCCACCTGTAAAATTTCATTTCTTAATTCCTTCTTTGGACGAAATATTAGCAACAAACCTGAGGAGTTTACTTTTTAATGGCCCACCTTGTAGGCCTACTTGGTTAGCACATTTCCCTATAGCGCCATTAGGCACCATTAACCACCATTAGGCCGACGCTAACACAATATTGTTTATTAATTAAAACTGACAAGTAGGGTCTATGCATTAAGATGACATGATGCAGTAGTAACCGACGATTGCAAGTTTATCAGAGGTCAAACTTAACCGGTTTGGCTGTATGCAAGGCACCGTTGCTCATTTTACAGTCGCCATCTTGGGAGTTTAGGGCTGGGTCGACCGGTGCGTGGTGTAACGAGAATCGCTCCCGTCATGTTCCACTCTTAACCCTAGAGTGTTACTGCAGCTCTATCACTTCCCTTCACTAATGCATCAACTCATTAATCAACATGTACGGATGGAGACTTTATGCTCGTTGTGCACAGGACGATGAGTATGTATGGGGTACTAAATAGTATCAGTAAGTAATGTAGTGAACTGTTATCAAGGTCATTATACGGGATCCCGTAATAAGAGAGCCCTGGATCTTAATGGCTTCAGTATGTTACGTCTGTTCCGTCTCTCGCTCGCGGTTACCAGGGGCAACCATCGCCCCTTAGTTATGGCTCCATACGTCTGCAAGATATTGCCTTCTGTTGATCTTCATATAGGAGCAGATGGCGCGGCCAACGTCTGCAATCGGTTACAGACTTCTTCTGTGCGTCGATGCTAACAGGATTTTGGCTTCTTTTTTAGTACAGCTCATTTGCAGCACGTGTTTCATCACACAGCGTTAGTACACAGTTGGGCATGCGTTAATATACGTGTAAGGCCACTATGATTATCGCTATCAATATCACTATCGCTGTCGTTACCACAATCATTATCCCGATAATTATTTTTTCATAGCTTTCACTATCCTTGTAATTATCATTATCCAAATTACGGCAAACCTAGTAAACTAATAACTATATCAATCTTAACTAGCTAATTAAGAGAATGTTACATGATAAACTAAATAGGGGCTTGGCTTTTGAGAAAGGCAATTACAAAATGCACCAACAAAGCACAAGTCAACGTCATTCGTGGAATATTTCAAAGTTTATTTGTCACTGTAAAATTCGTGGCAATAAAAGGTTTTTTGTATGTTTGTTTTGTTGTTTTGTTTAAATGTGTACGTCTGTCCATTGTGCCCAACCCTGCTAATTTTTCAACGATTAATGTGATGATGTTCTTTCCCATAGCTTGCCTTTGAAATAAAGGCACGGACTTTGTGCTAGCTCTTGTGCTAGATCTTGTGCTAGCCCAAGATTCAAATATACTATTAAGCCAGCATCGGGAACGATATTCGTACGCTCTCACAGAGCATCTAATACAGAGACACAGTGTCTACACTCTAGCCAATGTAGCTATATAAACGCGATTCAACGCCACGTAATTATATCCGTTCCTCTCCAACCGTATTAATTGAAAATGAAAGTCCGATCTGCCATTTTGCGCTTGATCAATAAACTCGTCGCGTGCTGCCTCCACCAGCTGCGTCAACTGTGACCTGTTTCATTTGTGTTGGTTGCGTCATGCAATGGAACTGGTCCACGCTTTCCCATCGACCATGAACCAACGAGCTAAACATGGACATTTGAGAGCTGCTCCCATGTGCCAGACGTGGCACCTGTCCCTCCGGCAATTCCCATCTGAACTTATTTTGCTAACATGAAGCCGCAAGGACTAGTTCCGCAGTTTAGGTTTAGTCTCCTTCTGAACAAGTTTCTCAGGACGCCATGATTGTCGGAAGTCATGACCGTTATTTTGTTTTACAGCGTCACATCTGGATAGTAATTGCTTAAAGTCACTGCACCCACAGGGAAATAAATCAGTATCACCACATCCTACAGGCAAGAGTAGGCCTTTGTATGTCCTGTATTCTGAGCAGCTGTCGGATGATAAGCAATACGAGATTATTAGTCATCAACTGCGTTGGACCACCTGCGCACATCTGACATCGGCATTTTTACTTCAACATATCAAACATGAGTCTCACCATTCAAAGACATTAACTTTATATAATGACCAAACATGCATAGGAAAATACCTAATATAATGCATTCTGTTTATTTCGCAAGTTAATCGAGAACAAATTCACATTTAGTCGAAATTGACGATTGACATTACTGTAAGCCCTACGTTCAGGATTATCTTATAACATTGAGTCAAACGTAAGTAAAGACAGCTGTTTTCGACGCAATGGATGCTGCTAACTACTAGCTGCGCCTTGTGCTGAAAGGACGTTGAAACAATATCTGGTTACATCATGTTGAAACAAAGCTTAGATAAAACAACAAATTCACTATAAGCCACAAAACATAAGATAAACAGCAGTCGAGACAACTATAGCGTGCTCTGGATGTAGCTGGCCTATGCACCAGGAAACGGTCTGTATATAATGATATTTTGATATCATTATATACAGACTGATCATAATGCCTGCTCTGATCTACTGATAGATGCTTACGGATGTTACATCTATAGGTTATCTGTGCATGCTTAGTATCTCTGAAAACTAGATTGGTTATGTAATGTAATAGAATGTTATAAGCAGAATGCTTTGCTGCACCGGAAAATGGAACACATATAAACCCATGTTATTGTGCCCTTTCTGCCCTCGTAACTACTTCTCCACATGCTTTTGTACAGAATCTTCCTTTTATAGGTGACTAAGTTGGGACGAAGGTACAAAATGCCTCCTCGGTCTATCATTTCCATCGCTTTATTCTTTATACATATCTCGGCATATGCATAAGGGGTGATAGACATAAAACGCTTGTTTTGAGTGTTTTCATTATATACATTATGATTACTCTATTTAGTATTCAATTCATTTTAGGCCTACCGTTAGTAACAGCATCAGCCTGCACTGTCAAAATTATAACTCTTTGACTAATTAAAATGCGTTAATCATGATGGGGCGCTCTTATTTAGATGACTGTCTATGGCGCCAAATTACCTGGGGACTGCTCTGATGTGACATAATAAATATTAAGTGTCATTCGACCATTTCAATGGTACTTCGGTATGTCGTATAAGTTAGTTTTAAGTCGAGGAAAAGCTAAAGAGCATTGTGCCAGGTTTAGACAACAAAGGTAAGAAGAATCTTGTAGAATGCTACTTATACAACAATATTTTTTTTTCGTTGACAAAAATGGCGCCCCTAGGACAAGTGCCGCCTGGGGCGGTTCGCTCCCCTCACCCCCCCCCCTCGCCTCCCACTCGCCCTCCCCTTCGCCCCCCTCGCCTCCCCTCGCTACGCCACTGCTATTGCGTGATGCTAAACTTCTAATCCAAGGTGCAATCTCATCTTGGCTTATCTCATCTTATCATCTACACTGATTCCTTTGACAAACTCGCATTCTTCAAGTAATATTCGTCTGCTTCCCAGAAGGCCAATTAACACACAAACCAAAATTATGAATCAATCGAGTCTAATTCCAATGCCTGCTGCAATTTACAAAACTTTTCGAAAGAAGTAGGCCTATGCCTAGCAGCGATATGCCTTAGAAAGTAGCGAATATATTGATGACGAATAATTAATTGGCCTTGCGATTAAATTAAGCAATGCAGTGCCAGTGAGTGCACCGGGCTTTAGCACTGTGATTGACGAAAATGACGAATCTTTACCAGATTTGTTATATCTTATGTTATATTGTTACATTGTTGTCTGTCTGCAAAGGTTTTCACACAATCATTCAGAGACAGACAGGAATGTAATATCAATATGCTACAGAAATATTCAATTAATTCTATTTAATAACGTTGCTTCGCATTACATATAATGCATTGAATTACACATCATGCTGAATATACATCCACATTAGAGAAAACCCATTTTAATATTGTTTTGTTCCACCAAATACTGCGCCATCTTATACTCTGGCACACATTATGGCTTTAGCTGTGTTCTTGTGGGTTGATTTCGCATACGGTTTGAATCCAGTATCTCATGAGAAGTTCCCTTCCTACTACCCAAGCTGTTGCAACTGCTGTGTCACTGGTCGATTCCTCAAACAATTTCCGAGTGATGCTTCATGAATCAGAGTCATTCTTAGTTGCCTCCTAAAGGAACTGCCGCAGAAACAATACAGCATGAAGTTGATGGCGAAGTGAACAATGTTGAACACTTCAGTAACTCGGGAAGCGACAAACGTCTCCATTTTCCTTCGGGAATTGCAATCGCTATCGTTCACACATTGATCGCGCAAATAGTATGCGATCATGTAGGGAGCCCTGAGGGCCGTCGTTGAGACGCATACGGCCACAAGCATAATGGTCAGCTGGGTCTCCGTCGATAGTCCACATTTCGCAAATTGATTTCTAAAGTTTTTCGTGCACGAAGCCAACTGGGCATTTCTCTTCTTCCGTGCACGGTAGAGTAACACAATGATTATCGCAGTGAGGATGGCAATGCAGACACCGGGAATAATAAGCGTTCCGAATTTAAGAATCACGGCGTTCCAAATATAATATTCGTCCTTACGATGTTCGTTTAACTTGCACTGAGGCATGGCGTCAATTTCAACATGCCAAAAGGCAAATAGTGCGAGACTAAAGCTAATAAAAGTAATGACTAAGATAACTATCCGACTTCTTCGCGTCGTGGAAATTCGACCTATCTTCAGTGGAAAGGCCACTGCGAGCAATCGTTCCACAGCAATAGCAACCGTTAACCACACGGAACAAAGACCGCCGCCGTAGCGTAGAAATAGCGTTATCCTGCACGCAACATTTGACGTGTTGTAGAAGTTCAACCCCAATGAAGGCGACAGATAGTAATGTCCCGATACGTAATGGTAATGCGACAGCCAGCGCATTATATCACCGACGAGGACCGTGGTATCGGCGATTGCAAGGACGATGAGGAACTGTGCGGTGGTTGTTCGTCGGAGAATCGATGACAAGAGGAAGACGCAGTCGGAGAAGAAGTTTCCGATCAGTCCAAACGGTATGACGACGGAGAGTCCGTAAAAGTAAATACCGTCGGCTATGTTATAAAAGACGACGTATTGCAACGGTATCTCATCTGTGGTGTTTTGCCATTCTGTCGAGTTAGTCAGCGACTCTAGGGATTTTATGTTCAAGTAGTCTTTTGCGATGTTTGAGAAGGTTTCCGATGAGGTTGCATCCATTTTGTCCTGAAATTGTAAACACAAATGCTATGACACAGATGCTAACCGTAGTATTTAAAACAATTTCTAAAACGCCTCTCAATGTTTCCCACATGACGTGAATTTTCTTACGGACATCTGCATGAATTTCCAAGCGAGGATCTGACAGCGTAGGCCTTTGGCCAATACCTATCTGAACCATTCCTTCATTCGTTGTTTCTTCGGTTGATTTATTTATTTATTCATTCACATGATTTTTATTGCGCCCCTCAATTCATCGCGAGGGTGCTGCGATGAATAATCAAAACTAAGGTCAAGAAATTACCCAACCAGAGCATTTGGAAAGAAAAAGTCTCGAATACAATTTCATCAACTGCACAGATTCATAGAATACGCCGTTCGCTTATAATTTGAACCGCCACGGCCACCATTTCTTTCTTTCTTTACTTAATTCGTAACGCTTGCAAGGTAAAAAAGTGAATCTGAGGCACGAATTGTCACCCGTCAGATGAAGACGATGCACTTCGAAATATATAGGCTTGACAGTCAGCGCGAAAAGTGACTCTTGAGCCGCTTTTTGAAGGGATGATGTTAATTAATTCCTTGGCTTTTGTTTAATAGGGTAGTGGAACATACAAGTATATTTGTTACTTATTATGTATATACTAGCTGGTGTACTGGGCGCAGGCAGTATTAGCCGTGGTTAACGGTTGCTGGATTTTAGAAGCCTTGAAAACTTGACTATTAGGCATTTCCAGTAACTTTGAAATGCGAGACTCGAAGATAAAAGTCAATGCTGCCATTGGGGTTGAACTGTTACGGCACTTCAAAGCACGGGCCCTAATCATTGCTTCGGCAGATCGGTGGTCAAAGCTCCGTGAGGCCATTGATTGCCATTGAAGTGTAGTGAACGCCTGCGGTTGCCTCAGGCTAAGTCGCAATTCGACGCTGGAAAGAATTCTTGTTGTTATCTCTATCATTTTATAATATCGCACCATTGTATTTCTGACATATTGAAATTAACACCGCGTCTCAGTGCAAGGTCATAGAGGAACGTAAACACGATTATGATATTTTGAACACCGTGATACTTGTAGTCAGTGGTTTGGTTCCTAGTTCTGATTTTCATATCCCATAGTTTTAGGTCTGAATAATCTGAACCTAATTTAAAAATACTGAAAATGATACATTCAGATTTTAATTGCATTTCTAAAAGAATAAGTCACTTTCCATAAATCTCGAATGCTGTTTTCAGCCATTTAAAAAAAATGCGAGCAACTGGCATAGGGGTCTACGTTATAAATCACAGCTTTGCTCTGCTTTTCATCTACAGACTTTATCATATTCTCGGGTGATTTGGGCATATTTACGCAAACAATATTTATAATTATAATGTCCACATTAGCCTATTTGTGATAATTGGGCTAACGTGGGCGTCATAATTAGAAATATAATTTGCGTACGTACACATTCTGTCGACACATTTTCCTTCGCCACACGCATGCGCCCGTATATAAGCAAAATCTCCTAAATCCGATCGCCGCCTCAATGCAAATGTAGTAATGGATTGACCCAACAACGACATTGTAACCAACAAAGAAGCATGCATGACCATCTGGGTCTAGCTAGTCATGCATGAATGAAAAACAGATAATGGTAAAATATGAATAGCCTAAATCACAAAATAATGCAATCAACAGCTTGTGTTGCTTTGCCTATAGCTGGTTCATAGAATTAGTGTTTAGTGCTTTTCCGTAGAGCACGGAAGAAATAATAATTATGTTCAAGTCTGATTCCAAATAATCAATAATAACTAAATAACAAACCCAATGTCATGCTATTCACTAATGTAGGTTCTTCTGTTGTTTCCAAAGGATTATCAGCCCCGTCTCGACCTGGGATGGGACACGCCTATGCACTAGACTGACTAGAGAAGCAGAACTGGCAATAGCATGAGCATTACGATTCACTGTTGAACCATCCACCAGTCTTCAATCATGCACATGAGGATAAATCCAGTGTCGAGATTATGACGACTCAGAAATTAGAATGAGGATACTTCATGAGACAGAGGTCGCTGATGTTGCTCTGATGAATGACAAGAGGACGGATATCAAAGACAGGATCAATACAAGAACTGCAGAAAGAGAGAGACAGAGACAGAGACAGACAGACAATGACAGAGACAGAGGAAGAGATAGAGACAGAGATAGAGAGACAGAGAAGCAGAGAGACAGAGACAGAGATTGCAGGCATTATTGGCTCACTCTGATGATTAATATATTCTGGCAGACAGTAGTCATCCCAGGAGACTGGATAGCAGGAACTATATTCCCATTCTAAAAGGAAAGGTCGACAGACGGGGTTGTAAAAACTATCGCGGTATCACCACAAGTGAAGTCTCTCCCATGCGAGGTCTTCGCACGTATCGTATTTCGGAGCGTGAACGATCTGCCTCTGAAGCATAGAAAGTGGCATTTACCTCTGCCCCTCGACGGGCCTGTAGCGGAGGAGCAACGTGGTCCCTCGTATATTTTATAAATAATTATGTTGCCCGCACTTCGTGACATAATATAAGTGTAAACGCAGTTTTAATAAAACAAACTCACCACAATCGCTCCCCACTAATAAGGGAGGAAGTAAGATTAAACAGAATTGATTTTAAACACTTTGTGAACTAGGAATGTGACAAGTTTGAACAACTCATTAGTCATTACTAATTTTAAAAGAAAGACTCTGACGTAATACAGGACCAAGAATTGTAAAACTCCTGTGTAGGGTGCTGGACGAATAAGCCCGAGGGAAGCCTTGCATGTGCTGTCGATTGGATGGACCTGCGACCCGAATGGACCGATTGGATGGACCTGCGACCCGAATGGACCGATTGGATGGACCTGCGACCCGAATGAACCGATTGGATGGACCTGCGACCCGAATTAGATGAGGCAAGGATGGACCTATACGTGGATCTGAGATAGGATGGGGATGACCACACTAGACAAAATCGCACGAGAGTAGACTCATATCATAGACTGAGGACCAATATCATCTCATCACCATATTGGCACACCGACAAAAGAGCGCCCGGCAAAAGAGCGCCGACAAAAGGGCGCCTATATAATAGTGCCCATGCAATTTGAAATAGAAGCTGGACTAATTAAAAGAATTCTAGCATAAATGGAAGCTGGATTAATTAAATGAATCTTGTTTATTTAGAAGCTGGAGCGAGACGAAACAAATGGATCGATGAAAAGAATTCCGTTGGAAGGGGCGCTGGATTTATATAAAAAGATGCTTAAATGGAGGCTGGATTGATGAAACAATTGTGCAATCCAGATTCTCGTTAAACAGGGTTCTTTTCGTCAATCCCGCCAACATTGTAAACGACGTTTTTCATCAATCAGGCTTCTTGTTAGACATAATTTTTTTCAGCAGTTTAGCTTCTAGTTAAACAGGTTCATTTCATCAACCCTGCCTCCATTTAATCGGCATTCTTATCACCAATCAGGCCCCTAGTTAGTCATAATTATTTTCATCAGTGCACATGCTCTCTTTCGTCGGCGCTCTTTCGTCGGCGCTCTTTTGTCGGCGCTCTTTTGGCGGGCGCTCTTTTGACAGGTCACGCATAGTATCATCATCACCATGTTATTATTATCACTAGTATTATTGTTATCATCATTACCACCACCCAATACCCATGCAACAACAACCTTTGGTGCAACCAGAACTGCTGCTTCCACTTTCACTTCCACCAGACTACCACAACCACCACTACCACCATCGTCATCAATAAAGGACCTGGGTGGATATGATGCGCTGTGTTAATTTCAAGCCAAAAAATAACAATGGTCTATTATTCCTCAGCGGAACAAATGGTCGACATTAGACCTACATTAGTGAATAGCATGACATTGGGTTTGTTATTTAGTTATTATTGATTATTTGGAATCAGACTTGAACATAATTATTATTTCTTCCGTGCTCTACGGAAAAGCACTAAACACTAATTCTATGAACCAGCTATAGGCAAAGCAAC
Organism: Bimastos eiseni; assembly: GCA_959347315.1. Classification (NCBI taxonomy): domain Eukaryota; kingdom Metazoa; phylum Annelida; class Clitellata; order Crassiclitellata; family Lumbricidae; genus Bimastos; species Bimastos eiseni. Next base: position 11,621,118 of record OY365815.1, read on the forward strand.
ACAAGCTGTTGATTGCATTATTTTGTGATTTAGGCTATTCATATTTTACCATTACCGTGACATCCTCGGGCAGGGCTTTCTACTGACAGCCTAACCGTTTTGTCGACACAACACTTCTTGTCTGCTCTAGCAGATATCTTCCACTCTCTGCTGAAGGAGCAGGAATAACCTCTATCGCATTTCAGTCTGCGTAATGTTCTACACTGACTAACTGCCATTGGGTTAGTGTAGAGAATGTAACCCCCTTCCAATAAAAAAAGCTCACCGGATATTTGACGGGCAACGCCAACTATGTACATTATCATTTGTATGTATGTTAGCATGCGTAGACTACATCTGGATGTCTTTGCAGCATCTCATTAGTAAAGGTAAAGGTAAAAGGTACACACACGAGACTCAACGATGAGCAATTTGCCTAAGTGTAAAACTGACACGACTGATGTCACCTGTTGTCATAAAAAAAACTCACCGGATATTTGAAGGGCCAACGATGTAAATATATAAGGCTGTGTCATGTCTCCCGTGTTTTTGCAATAAAACTATAAATGTTCGACTACATTTATATAGCTCATCTATCCTGTTACACCATCATATTTCAACATCTCATCATTCGTCTATCTAAATTTGTCAACCAATCAATTGTTCATCAATCAATCAGGCAGATAGTTAATCAATCAGCCAGGCGCTCGTGTTATATCTCCCACGTTTTTGCACTCACATCGATCATATGTTCTCTTTCTTATAATTTAATCCTCGCCCCATTTTATGCCGGTAACTATTTAGATCAGGCTAATAATGGCAACTAATCATATACAGTCGGTTCTTTGAAAATATGAGTATGTAATGGATCAAACGCCTTTAATATGTCAATTCAATAACAATTAAGATATTTCATTATAGATAATGACCTAAATATCTTATCAAGAACCTACTTAGACCAGCATCCAATCTGGGTATGTCTATTTATTAATAAAATCTTAGCTAACCTCCCTCGTTGCACGTGGTAGATTGATTTCTCGTGTCTCTCGTTCCAAACCTTCCAGTGTTCAGTAACTACCAAGTAGGCAATAGCTCACCGGCGATGTCTACACAACACAGGGCCGTATGCGTCAGCCTAGTGGTTTTTTCTGACGTGAGGTCAATCTCACCGTGTGAGTATCAACCAAAGGAGTTCCTTCGAGCTAACAGCATTCCTTCCGCACGTTGAGAAAAGTGATCCGTGTATTTCTCGACTGCGAGCCTTCGACACTGATAGTTTACACGACGCCTGGAGCAAACACGCACATTATTCGATTTGCTCGATGCGTAACTCAGTGCTTTCTTGACAAATATCGCACCGCTCGATGGATAAGTCGACCGATCCAGAAAACCAGAGCTACAGTTGAACAAACTACCTCATGCTGGCTATGGCACATACGCGCGTTGTTTAAAAAATGATTTATTTGTGTAATACTTGAAACTAAATCGTATATTGTCCTCCTCTGTAAGATGGCGGTCAAATCTTTTTCTTTAAATGTTTAGAAAAGTAGCTGTGGTTATTTCGATGGAAACTAAGTTGCCTTGTTTCCTCATAAGAAACGAATATTTTTGCAAATCAACCATACTCTTAATATTATAATACCTGCCTTAGTTCCTTATTATCCTCAGTTTTGTGCTGGATCCACAAACTTAGTTGCTATTGGTGATTCTCTCTGTCAATTGCGTAGCCGGAGAGACCTTGTCAGTTTTAGCTGAAAAGTGGAAACTCGCATTCAAACTCCAGTTAAGCAGAGGCTTGAATAAAACCGACAAAATGTTCCAAATAGGATATTCGTAGAAAAATTAAACTTGCAGATTATCATATATAGTCGATATTCGTTTTCTGCTACCAAAACATTATTTGACTGTCTAAAACTGGGTACGTAGTCAATCTGAAACGCAATACCATGTCAACAGGTTGCGCAACTTCGACTCGCGTAGGTCCACGTACGTTCAATAAAGCCTACAATTTCAGCAATGCAGAACTTTTTTTACGTGCTAGTTGCATGCATCTGACGTTTATGCCCATCCATTGCACACGTTATCCAATTCCAGCTCGGTATCCGGGATCACCGTCTGATTCTAACAAGCATCCGCTAGCGCTATGCTCCATATAATAATAGTTGCTAATTCGCTTGTCCACCGTTATAACAGTTAGTATGTCGATTCGAGCCTCGTTTGCCTTCTGTAGAGGAACTTTAATACATAACTTTTCTTTCAAACTGTCCTATATTGCCTTTACACATAGGCCAACATCATGCTATGACTGATATGAGCTTGAATTCTCTGAGGCCTCCGGTTGTGGAAATAGCAACGCAACAAACTGTTTTCTTTTCACGCAGTTTAGCGCATCTGCGCGATATAGGTTTGTCAAAATTGGGGGCCCTGATTGTATTTAGTAACTATAGTATGGCGGTCGTGTCTAATGCAAGGAACATTAACCGATGGTGTTTTAAACCCAAGAAGTAATCAAATCACACAAGGTCAGTAATTAAACTGGAAACTGTATATTATTGTGACCAGCGCTAGTGAAGTCTATAAGATGAAAAATACTTTCTCGAATGAAATTAATTTTTATTATCATGAACATTGAATGAAAATTCAATAGCTGATGTTATCATACTAAAAGAACACGTATGTCCAGGTCAAAACTAAACTGTATACAATGTTTCTAAAATAAAGTTCACTTGAACCGTAAACGCAGCACAGGCTATATTATTCAGCCAAGCAGACATAATTATCAATAACATTTTCGTAGAAGTACAATTCAAACATGATTGTTCATTATTCTATCGAAAACGCCCTCATAAGAGCAAGTGCAAATATTAACATAACGTAGTCATTCAGTATAAACTCGCTTTTTTAGGCTGAACCAGTAAATGTGATGAAAAAATATATTTTTTTAAAAATAAGGCAATTATAAGCCAATAAGCAACAACTAAGCACGCACTACATGTAAGTCAATATATGAAATGAGTATTTCAGCTGTATCAAAATTGCCTAAAAATTCGCTAACGGATCCTTCAACATGGCATTTCTGAGCGCAGTGGTAATTGGTTGTGATGCTAGTGAATTCCGTCAGTGTGCCGGTGTCACAAATAGAGTATCACCTCTAAAATTATATACGCTTTGCGAAATGGAGTATGAATTGATGATTCTGAACGGGAAGCACTACCCCCCTCCCCCTTGTGCAAAAGGATCCCCATGAGCCACGAAATCATGCTCCTTCAAAACATTCAATTTAAGCCAATTGAGAACTAGTATATATGTGAGTCGTGGTCTTTGGCAAAGTGGTAGAGAATCGTCAGCCAAGTGTAGGCTATTTGGGGACATAAAGAGAAACCGGACGAGAGCTTCCAAAAATGAGAGACGGGCTTTGCAAATGTTCCAATAGTACCTAATATAGGCCTAAGTGAATTTTAATCCTCCAGATCGATGATGCTACAAGACGAGGAATAAAAATAGGTAGTTTCCCGGGGTGATCAATTAATACCAGCCTAGGCTATTCCAGAGGATAGTGTTATTTAACCCCTTGGATAGTTTTAGGGCCGATATAATATCACATTACACCGGCAAACTAATTCCCAAACCCCACAAAACCTATTCGGATGAACCTCCATCGACGACTGTATACTTTATACCTCCCGCCGAAAAACATAATATTGGCCTTAGCGTGGCTGCTTTAAATTAGTATGCCGTAATTTTATGTACATGCTGTAACGCCCAAGAATAGTCGCTGTGTTGTTTAAAAAAATAATAATAATATTAATAATAATAATATTACGCTTAAAAATATTAAGACCGGCCAATTAAGGAATTTAAGGACTGGTTAATCTGTAGGCCTATCGATAGTCAATGTTTTACGAATAAATAAATTTGTGTGATCACTCAAATAATAATAAAATATTCGTAATATTTCAAACTGACATAATATGATTACAAACATAGTATACGACTGATAGTACAATTCACTTGTGGGCAGCCGTGCAAGGCGTCCATTACGTTATGCATCTGCAACTTTACATGTTCAAGTTTACAAATTGAGCCTTCTTAGGAAAAGACTCAAAACACTTTGAAACCATGTCTAGAGACAAACACCAGACATTTGTGTCTTCTGAATAGTGAACAAGATTACGACAATTTAAGACTGAGAGTAATATATCCGTGCAATACACGCCTTTATTGACAAGAAATTGGCAACCTTACATGACGCACAGAACCGAACTGTGACCGTCGCACTGAAGAGTCGACTTAGAAGCAATCGCCCACCGTAATATTATGTATTGTAAACAAACAACAGTATGGCCGCTGAGTGGTTCTCATAAGATGCATATCAATATTCAATGTGTTGCAAACGCTTGTATAACAGCCCTGAAATACACGGAAACCTGGGAATAAACCAGAGCAGTGTCTTGAAAAATAGTTATTTTAATAATACACACGTGCACGATAGTCTGCGAAAAACAAGAGGAGCGAAGCCATGAAACTTTGTATTGAATTGGATGGACATCTGCCGAAATTGCCTAGTGTACACTGAAAGCGACATACCACTTGGCCATGCTCAATGTATACACTCTTGGCTCCAAAATGCCATTTTACCAAATTTAATCAGTGACCTCGAAATACATCGAGACATAATCCCGTCTGAATATACTGGTAACAAAACCACTACGAAACCTGTGAAAATTATTCATTTTAATAAAACACGTTATATAAAGGGCTAGAAATCAACGAAAGTTTTAGAAAATCCTAGAGAAAGCCCCCCAAAAATTCGGACGACTTTTGGAAATTTCGCCACTTGGCAAGTCTCTACATCACATGCCTACACTCTTAGCGTAGCAACCTCCCCCCAGTAACTTTGGAACAATAACCTCAATTTTTATTTAATCAAGGACCTCTAAATATGCTATAGTGAAGCCGTGAAAAATTACGTATGAGAAAAAACAAGCAGGTACAAGCGGGTGTGTATAATTACTTGTGCGCACGTGAATAATTAGCATCGCGTCGCTGCGGAAATTTTCCCGCCTGGGAGCAGACGAGTGGTGGGGTATTTAGGGCCATAATTTTTTAATTGGCCTGCCGCCTATAGTATGTGACATGGTGCGAACCGACTACCTCGCGACCTAAGCACAGTATGTTACTTCATGGGAGAAGTCAGAGGTCCATCAAAATTATTCAAATACATCAAAGTCACAGGCCGATAAAATGCTATCGTAATAATCATGATACGGCTCATCCTAACCGCTTAATGTGGGACGGAAGAAAGATATATAATATCGAGCGGACCTTTCTTCCATCCCATGTGAAGCGGTTAGGATAGGCCGTTTGCAACCCTATTTACAGTTACGAAACAAGTGCGTGAAAATTCAAGATTATTGGTCACACTTTAGGTCACGCACTCCAATGTCGATTGAAACAGACTAACTAAGATATATAAATGAATACGCAAGTAACCAAATATATAATAGCCATAATACGTAATAACCATTTCGTTGTATTACATGAAAAACGTCAATAGAAAAATCTCGTGACAAGTTAGACAGCGACTAAATATAGGCTCCTAATTTTATTTTACCGCCTCTTACTTTCGACGACTCCTACAATCGTCATCCTGACGTCACTTACAACAAACATTATGACGTCACTTGTTAGCCAGCGCAATTCGTGAACAGATGTTGTTTACAGATGATGTGTGAGGAGCTAGAAATTGTCCGTTTGCGAAGTTGAACTTGCTTTTGAGGTGGATTTCAGTAGGCGAGTGCTGTATCCGAGTTTTGGCGTTGTAGGAGTCTCCAGACTTATCTGATGAGTCTCGCAGCTACCTCCGGTTCTATTTTCTCGACAGAACAATCTTCTTATCTGCTCCCTGAACAGACCACCGCTCAGACAGTAGAGAATAAAGTTGATGGCGTAGTTGATAACGTTGAACACATTAGCTACTTTGTTAGCCACGTATATCTGCGTATCCGTCAGCGCATCAACCTCAGTGACCCATCTCTTGTTTTGAAAGTAGTATACGATCGTGTATGGAGCCCTGAGGGCTGTCGTTGCGACACACACGGCCACGAGCATCAGGGTCAGCTGGGTCTCCGTCGATACCCCCGAATGTGACCGTTGCTTGCCTTGGCCATGCGCGGACACGATCAGTTGAGACCTTCTCTTAATGCGTGCGCGGTTGAGCATCACGATGATTATGACGGTTAGGATGGCAATGAAGACACCTGGAATTATAATAGTTCCGAATTTGATTGTTACGTTATTCCAAATGGCATAGGCATCTCGACGTTCATCTACGAACAGGCACTGCATAGTATTGTCTTTTGGGTCAACTTCCACATCAAAATGCCAAAATGAAAAAAGCGCGAGACCGAAGCTGATGATCGTAATGACGACGATAACTATACGACTTCTTCGCAGCGTTGAGATGCGACTTATCTTCAGTGGAAAGGCGACCGCAATCAGTCGCTCCAGAGTAATGGCAACCGTTATCCACACGGAACAAAGACCGCTGCCGTAGCGCAGAAAATAAGACATCGTGCACGCAGTTTTTGAAGTTTCGAAAATGTGCAGACCCCAGGATGCCGGCAGATAGTAGTGTTCTCCATCTACTACAGAGAAATCAGAAAACCAGCGTAACATTTGCCCGACAAGAAACAGCGTGTCGGACACTGCAAGAGCGACGAGATACTGTCCGGTGGTCGTACGTCGGAGTATCGGTGATGACAGAAAAATGCCAATTGAGAAAATATTTCCAATGAGTCCAAACGGTATTGCAACGCCAATTCCATAAAAGTGGAAATTGTCGGCGTTCCAGACGTACTGCTCGTATGGCACGAATCGCCCCGGTTTTGAACTTATCGGGTTGGCTGTCATGTTCATGACGCTCAGATTGTCTTCTATGGTATTCGAGACGACTTGAGACGCGTTCGTGAACATGATGTCCTGGAAATCGTTATCGTATTTTTCAAACTTCTAAAGCGCCACTGGAAAGTCAAAGGCAGGGCACCAGATTATTCATCTGCGTTGAAATTGTAATTGTATGTATAAATTGTACGTGTGTATTTCATGACACGATCTTATGCATAAATCTTCCATGAACAATTTTCTTGTATTATCAATCGGTTCGTTCAGCGTGCTGGCAATTATTATATTATAGCTTGTTGACCTATTGTGTTAAACAGTCACTAAATAAAACTGAGAAACCTAACCCTTTTTCTGTACAACAGGTTTATTATACAGTAGTCATTAGAGAGAATTAGTAATCGACACAGGCTGGAGCGCTTTCGTCCATTTCCTAGACTCTTCAGCAGCCTCTGAATTTTTATTATAAAGGAGTTTATATTTAATTTTACATAACATTGTTTAAGATTATTACCACCAAACCAAATTTACAAAATACAATTGTCTCAATAATAAAACCTCAAAAGTAAAACAAGTGCAAAAATCTTTTCCAAAAACTCCCATCTCGTTAAAACCCAGCTTAATGATATCAACCGAAAACAGGTCCAATAAAACCTTTAAAATGCCTAATATCCGTCAATAAGATTAATGAAGACTAAGAAAATCAATTGCATTTATAAAGTAACGTATGTAAAAATGTCGTAATAATCTTATTAAATACCAGAAAACATATTAGTAAAGTGCAAACGAAACACAAAACCACATATATTTTTTGTTTCAAACAAGTCACCACTATCTATAATCCACTTTCAATAGTGAGACGCAATGTTAATGAAGTACGAAAAGTACTGTAATGAACGGCGTAGTTCTTCTAATTAGCAAGTGTATTCTTAAGCACGTGTGTTTAAGTTACCCGTAGGCTAATTGTTAGATAACACTTATTTTGTTTGGTCACGCTGTTATACAATATGTTAATAAATTCATTAAATATTCAAACTTTCTTTTGCAGATAAAATATTAAGCAATAGGCCTACACAACTTGATTTTAAACAAATGCCCCGTGTATAAACCACAACGGCCCTGCTGGTCTGCTGTTCAAACAGGAGTCTTGTCCTATATGAACGACTGCGTAAGTGAGGATAATCTAGTCTGCTGTGATGCATAATCCTTTAATGGCCTCATTTAGACAACACGTATCTAGGATGGACGGTTCCCCGAATGAACCGATTAATCATCTTCATAGCCAAAACTTTCCCATACGCTGTTAGATCCGTCCATTAAGGCCTTATTTACAACGGACAGCCGCCCGTCTGTTTAGCAATGTAACAGAGCCCTGCAGACCCAGCATCTGTCAGTCACCGCGGATAATGCTGCGTTTGGCTGTTAATAATTCGATAGATTGGGTATTTATCAGAACAGCTGACGTTGAAGGAAGATACACTGCATACTTTATTATACCCACCAACCAGTTTTCCAGAGGAATGCCAGTACCATCACAGGCATAGATAGCGTAAATGCGCTATATTAGATGCGCAACTATTTCTGGACAAGGGCCACATATTACTGCGGTTAACAAGTGGGTGGACCTTTTCTCTTATACGTGGTCGATATGGGAAATGGCCATCATTACAGCCGAATAGAAAACCTGGGTATTGGTTGAAGTTCGAGTTTTAAGATTTGTTAGATGTTAAATGGGATTTAGCAATCAAACTGTCTGTTTCTTAACGAAAACTACTACTCAATCAACATTCTATTGACAGTTAAATAAGAGACTGGTTTCGCATTAACTTTTGCCATTATGGTTATAGGTCGGATTTGTTGTCTCATTTACTGGCGGGTCCACTTCTGTTTTAGCCATTGTATAAAAAACCTCGTATACTGGACTGAGAGATTTTTTGTTTGGCGGACAAAATGGGAATAATCTAGAATACTAGTGATCAAGGGACGTCGCTCAAATGTGCACTAACGCTCACTGAAACGTCAATGGCTGTAAGAAACAGACAGTTTGATTGCTAAATCCCATTTAACATCTAACAAATCTCCGTAGACAAACAGCGTAAGAGATCTGTGGGTTAAGTGTTATGAGTTATACAAGGACAAAGATATACTACGACCGACAGCTAGAGTCATGTTCACGAAAGCGACAATGAAGAAGCACATTATAGACATGTAAGGCATGCACCATCGACAGTCGCAAAACTTCTTCAAAGCAACCTATGTAGTCTGGACTTCAGAAACAGTGGCGTATTATCAATATACTGGAAGACAGATATCAGCGTATGCGTCTATCTGTGTACATAGTCTACTGCGTAACGCTGCAGGCATTGAATTACCAATGTTCGCTCAAACAACGTAAATCGAGTCTCCTAGCCGGCTGCGGCCTGCCTAATTCCAGAAACTTTGGTTGCTTGGCTGACACGTTCCCTAATTTATCTTTAGCCATGGGACTTTTCCTAGGTTATCAGAACTTATCACCGTAGACTTTTAGATATGATCTTAATTTGATTATCATCGCATTCAACTCGGACCTGCGCTCAAAAGTTTCAACCATTTATAAAATGTTGCACACAAAAAATTTATTGCGCACACCATCTATAAAAAACCAGGGGACAGTACTTTAAGCTGCGTCATTCGCTGCACGATACCGCTTTGAAGGCATAATCTAAGACATTAGTGATAAAAGGACGTCACTAAAACGTGCACTAACGCTCACTGAACCGTCGAGATTTTAGATGCTCTTTTGTTCTTTTTTAGATGTTTGTCTATCGCATAGGCTAAAATATTACACGCTTGAGTCATCTTAAAGCGCTTCTAATCATATTCTCACTCATCGCTAAATTGAGTTTGAATTGACCGATGGTGAACACCGGACAGCCATCTAAGCTGCGTTTTATCACTTTCATTGCATCACCTTTTCTGTTACATTATTATTAGACCGATACCATCGCAAAGGAGGTTGAGTATAAATTGAAGAATATGACATAGGAAGAGGAGGAGGAGGTGGAAGAGGATAATGGGAAGGAATACTCGAAGCAGGAGGGAGTTCAGAAGGTATAGAAAGAGCGGGAATTGGTAGATGAGGTGGAGGGGGAGGTGGTGTAGGAAGAGGTGGAGAAGAAGGTGAAGGCAGAAAAGAAAGTGAAGAAGGAGGTAGTGGAGGAAGGTGAAGATGCAGAGAAAGTGGATGATGTGGAAGAATAGGTAGCGATGGAGCAGGTTGAAGAGAATGGGGTGGTGAAAGAGGAAGTGGGAGGAAGTGGATGAGGAGAGGTGCAGCCTGAGACTGTTAAGGAAGAGGAGAAGGCGAAGGACGGGGTGGAAACAGAGGAGGAAGTGAAAGGAACGGAGGTTAAGGAAAGAAGGAAGTGGAGGAATTGGTGTGCAGGGAAGGAGCGGGCAAGAGGGTTAGGAAGAGTGAGGAGGGAACTAACGTTAACCTTCATTGGAACGGCGAGCAGCTGGTAACAAAGAATTATCTCAGCAGATCAATTTGTGCGACGGAAAGCCATGATATAGAATATAGATCGTCTCAATGGATTTTTTAAACTTTGTTAATTAATAAGCACGTTGCGTAATAAGCACGCAAATTAGGTTTGTATTGAGTAGCATAGAGTATATAAATATATAATCATGTAATAGTGTTGACAATCTAAATCGAGAGTTTTGTGGATGAATATACTCACCAAATACGCAACCGCTGAGTGCCAATATATACAACCGCACCTTCTGCCGCAGTAATAGATGATTGATTCAAGAGAAACCTTAATGATAGATGCCAGATCCCTCTGGATGGATCAGACAAAACGGAGGTCACAGAGAAAAGAAACTCTGACGCAAGAGAAACCCAAATGACGTGGAGCAGAAGCCGACATTCATCCTCGGCCAGGTGCAGTTCATCATTAGCCTGCACTGAACGAACAGGTGGTTGGACAGACAGTTCATCAACCTCCCAAAAAAGACCACACGAAGTACCTCCGAAGACTCTACTGGGGATCTCATCACCACCCAGGATCTTGCGGTTTGCGGTGATGGACGAATACATCGATTGCCTCTTGACAGAGATGATGGACTGAGGATCCGAGTAGCGAAAATACTCAATAGCAACCAATGCAAACAAATGATTTAAAAATATTGCATTCAGTATATTAAGCTGTCGTTTTTGGGTGATCAGACTTCAAACTCAGGTGTTAGGTGCTTAATATGTAGACCTATACTTTGTTGAGTCTTCGCGTTTGTCTCTGAATGAGCTCACATCAAAGTATGTCGAATCCAAATATTTAGTGTAATCCTAATATCAGTCTAATTATTCAGCCTAATCAAATAAAGCATAAACGGAAGCTAGATCGATGATAAATAATTCTGCTTAAGTATAAGCTCGATTGGCAAAAATGATTATGCTCAAATGAACTATGGATGAAAACAATCATGCTAGAGTGGATGCTAGATTGATTGTTATTATTATTATTATTGCAAAAAATATTTTTGAAAGCGTGAAACTAACAGAATGATTACATAGTATGAATTATGAACGAATGATGATAAGTTATCACAATAGTCGAATTTAACTGTCGGCGGTCACGCAAGGCGTTCATTGCGTTATACATCTAATTTGACCAATGCCGCTGCTAAGTGCATAAGGACTAGTCAACCTTACAGGGGATATTACATGTCTCGGCATATTAAAACATGTATGCATAGGTTAATAGGTGCGTGTGTATGCAAATAGGTGGGTAGAAGTTTATATATTCTTATCATATATCTATAGGCCCTACATATATATGATCATATATATATATATGCGCGATTTATTATCAACCACTCTTGCATGTTATATCCCTGTTTGCCTCACTGGATTGATAGAAAAACGATAGTTATGGTTATGTAGGAATAGATTTGTGTGTTTATAGATATGTGAATGTATGTGAATATGCGTCTGTACATGTATATATGTACATATATTATATATATTTTTATAAATATGTATATAAAGTTTATAGGTACGTAAAACTATTTATGCTACTGTATATGTATATCTATATGCAACTGTTTATGTGAATAAATTTATGACATATATGCTGTTAACTCATACTACAAAGCTCATTATTGGTGGTCTTAAGAACCTTACAAACCTACTGGATGAGTAATTACCTTTCGTTTATGTATAACACAGCGTTCAGTGGAACAACTTTGTAGTACATCACATAGTCTGTGTTTTGACAAGGGAAACAAGGCCAGTCCCAGGTAGCGCAATGCTCCATCGAGCTTCGTTGGTACCGCGCCGAAGCCGGTGCCAATCCAACGTTGATGTGGATACTTGCTTTGGTGTTTTTTCATGTTTTACATTATTTCGCGTTAATTTGTTGCTTCTGATTGAAATAGAAAATACATTTTGCACCTACCTAATTGCACTGATTTTGCGTCAATGTTATATGAACCAATTCGTCTTGACTTTAATTTTCAGTTACCGTTTGCTGTGAATGGCTATTCGCGAATTTTGTTATTCGATGTGAGGTATGGCAATAAACGAAAGTCCAAAGGGCTTCATAGGCCAATGTGTGAATTGTAGTGCCGAATTTTTGTGATGCACCTTACATGCGGAGAATGGCTGGACGACATCAAGGGTGCAGCATGGAAATACATGTCCTTAGCAGGTGCGCGCAGGACCGAGCGGAATGGAAGAAAAAGAAATAATTGTCAAGTAATCATTGGACACCTACTAGCGATGAGCACAAGGAGCGATGGGTGGATGGATGGGCCTTACTGTCTGATAACCCGCCCGTACCCTCGGATGAAAGAGATCCCACCGTCTAACTTCTAGTGTTAGGCTAATAATATTGTATACCAAATTGCAAAGTGGCATCGCTCTGCAATCTGGTGTAGGCAATTGACCACGTTCGCAGATTGGCCGATAAGGCCTCTGCCGGGCAGTAACTGACCGCTGTTTATAATTGAGAGCGGTCTGGACTCTGGAATGGGCAAGGTTGCCGAAGTCATGCTGCTAGTTATCAGTGGGCAGTTCTACGAACGACTTTCTACATAATTAGATTTTGCCGCCAGACAAAAACTCCCATAACAATTATTTTACTTAGTTAAAATGACTTGACAAGATTGCAATTATTCACGAAAATCTTCATTTTGAGGCAGACACAAAGTTATACACAGTACACACACAGCTTTAAATTTGTCATTAACTCCTATTGTTACTCAAGCTATAAACCAGAATTTAAAAAGATCACACGTTGTTCAGTAACTTAGCCTACATGGTAATGTACTCTTCTCTTAATTAATGTCTGTTTCTGACAGTATTGTTTCTCGTGAAAAATAATTTTAGACCAATAACTGCAAAAAAAAGTTGAACATGCATATCTTTATAACGTAGGTTCCATTTCTAGCAACTTTAAAACAAGTACAATAATGACAATAATGAAGTTCAAATGACGTCTTACGTGACGTTCGAACATTGTGCCGATCAAGTGCGCCGCCGCCGAGTAAAAATGACACTATGAAATCGGTGTAGAGCTCTAGAGTCAATTCATCACAAATATACAATGTAACTGTTATTTGATATGGCTCTTCTTACAATAACTTCAGAAGTGCACATACGCCTTGATTTGCAGTTATGTTGTAGAGCAGTTGTGCGCTAAGAACCTGCTCAGGGTCCCTACACAGTAACTCCTCAGACGAGGATCGAACCCATGCTATCCACGTTATATACAGACCGACTGCTCGAACCACCGTACCGCGCTACTGTTCGCAGTTATCATAAACGGTGGTTGGAATAGATTGGGAGAGACAAAGAAAGTATTGAAGCAAACAGTATTCAGCGAGGTAGGCTTGGTACAGAGGTATGAATACGGAAAATCATTGACATATTTGATTGAAAATAAAAACGTTTATCTTAATAGTGATACATAGTTTGCCAAACCGATAACTGAATTTGACGCTATGAAAAGATCGAGGTTTTGTGAGAGACATGACGTGATGTTCCCTGTCTTTCCGTTGGATTTTCAAAACACTTAAACACGTGCAAAGTTCACAAATAAGAGCAAATTTTATCAACGGTAATACAAACAAAATACTGCGTCGTGTATTGTAGCTTTGCGACAATTTAAATCACACAAAAAAGCATCGAAGGTGATCGTAATTAATTTTTAAAGACACACGTCATCGCCAACTAGTCAACTCGTTCTACCCGCTGCTCCTCTTGTCTCCGTCTTTCTCGACAACCCGTTCACTTTTTATCCAAATTTCTCCAACCGATCCATATCTGAAACTGTACAACGCGTCTGGCACGACGTGTCTCCTGATTTCCGCAAATTCCTCCTTCATCCACCAACAGCTGAATCATAGTACTGTAACGGAACGGGGCCTATTCGACAGTGACCAGGATGACGACTTGCAGCCCCGTCCGATATGGGGGTATTTCGTGTTGCAGTCCGCTGAGTAAGGCTTCAGTGGTTTGCTGAAGACTAACCATTTAAGGTTTAAATAGCTCCTTTCTGGATGACGCTTGGAATAAGACACGCTTGTTCGATAATCTTCTTTTAATGTACAACGGAAAACAATACTTCTGTAGCGCCGATTCGGAAACAGTCCGTTTCTCACTCCCTCAATACGCCCTACGTCGATAACTAACGAGTAATTGCAACGCTACGTCAATGGCTGACGGCGACTACTATGCTACGTCAATGGCTGACGGCGACTATCGCAAATCTGCGACGACTATATCCACGACGACTATCGCAAGCCACGACGACTATTCGTGCTTCATAGGAGCCGAGACTGCAAGGCCGAAGCCGAATCTACAAGGCTCCCCGATGACAATCTCCAGACGACGGCGACGACCACGATCCTACGACGACTCGATCATACGACGATTCCCAGGCGACTCCTTTTATACTAATTTGCTGTAGATAGTATATGATACACAGTAGATAGGAGACAGTAGACAGTAGAGACTACACAGTAGATAGGAGACAGTAGACAGTAGAGACTACACAGTAGATAGTAGATAGACTACAGTAGATAGTAGACAGTAGAGACTACACAGTGGATAGTAGATAATACACAGTAGATAGGATACAGTAGATAGTAGATATCTACAGTAGATAGTAGATAGACTACAGTAGATAGTAGATATCTACAGTAGATAGAACACAGTAGACAGGCGTACACAACAGGCAGACACTACAGCAGGTCGACACCAGGTAGGCGTACCCCAGAACCGTTACAGTACTCTATCTACCACCCTCTGGCTTTCCACTCAGAGCTGAAGGGTCATCTCATCAAGAATTCATGCTATACGCGCCCGATCCTCCGCCTCCCAACTGTCACCCTATATGTCACAGCTACACTGATACCTCTGGAAACCTTCTCTGCGCTACCCTCTGATTCGTCACAGCATTCGTGAATACGCTGGTGCTCGGCGCTTGGTCTTCGATTGGCGCTTTAGACGTTTGGAGGTCACGATTACGATTACAAATGCATTTACGTATTGACAAGCCCCATTATATGTATAGAAATATGTAAATACAATATTTATGTACATTAGTATGTTTTAATCTACGCACAGTGCTTGTATGTATGTATTTATGTATGTATGTATGTATATATGTATGTATGTATGTATGTATGTATGTATGTATGTATGTATGTATGTATGTATGTATGTATGTATGTATGTATGTATGTACGTACGTACGTACGTACGTACGTACGTACGTACGTACGTACGTATGTATGTATGTATGTATGTATGTTTGTATGTATGTATGTATGTATGTATGTATGTATGTATGTATGTATGTATGTATGTATGTATGTATATACGTATGTATGTGATTATATTTATTTTTACATTTATGAGTTGAATGTTAAAAAACCAACACTACACCGTGGCGTACAATGTTAAGCCATGTTGTATACCGCTTTAGCTACATCCTCTGGCAATTACTAGCTATGCATGCCTTTTGCACCCGGTTAATAGCAAAACAGTTGCTTCTGCAGCGTATTTCAAACACTTACAATTTGTGAATAGAATACTGTTGACGGCACAATATGTTAACAGACTCCAAAATTGTCTACTTGACGACACATATATATATTAGTTTACATCCAGTGTCATTACGTTCATTACCTAACCACAAACATGAAACACGAAACAAGGTGCTATCTATATCTTGTTGGGAGTGTCTGAACGCATGCCTTCTTAGAGGCATCTGGAATTCACATCAGAGAGGCTACAAACATTGAAAAATGGGCGTTCGGAGGGGCAAGGGGCATTTGTGCCCAGGATTTTGTGCGCAATCCACATGTTACCAAATTAACTTATCATCTTAGCTTTTAACAATGAATAGCTATGATTTTTCATATTTAATGTTTTATCCAAAGTTGTAAGGTGAACTTAAAAATTCAAAGATTTGAAGATAGTGAAACTTTTAGCATCTTTTAAAAAATAAACGTTCGAATGTTGGTGAAAACGGAAAAATGTAAAAATTATCTGTTTACTATTTCGCTTGAATAGCATATGTGCACTAATTGTTTCCCATCAAACAAGTTATGTTTATCTTTACAGTTTTCAATCCGAATTCTCTTTTTATACCGATGCCTACTGTATTCCAAGAAAAGGTTGGCACGACTAGCGGGACTGTCGATTTCTTAGGGTATTTTTTCTCCCCTATTGTTCCCACTCATTTTAATTATCAATGTATGCCTTTTACTTACATATTCTTCTATTTGGAGCAATAAAACAAATTGAAAAATGACAAAAGTCTTTATATCAGAGACTATATAGCTTCAGCTGCTTCCAAAAACAATGTCTTCTGTTGGGACCTCATTCCTGACCGCGATTGACACACTATAGTTGATTTTGGCACCCTCGTTAGTACCCGTGTCAACGATAAAAATCTTCGCCCCACCCCTTACAAAAAGCGCCCATGCATCGACCGCTACTGGTGCAGCCTGATGGTTAAGTCAGCGATCTTGCCCTCGAAGTGTTGCCAGCAGACCTTCTCGGCATATTACTCAGACAGATCTCCTCTGTGACCAGCGAAGAACATCTATTGGTCTTCTCTTTTGATCTGCAGAAGATCTTGCTCGCTTCTCTTCGAAAGGAACTGCCGCACAAGCAGTAGAGGAGGAAGTTGATGGCGTAGTTGATAGTGTTCACCATGTCCGTCACTCTGTAAGCCACGTACGTCTGGACATCCGTCACGACCTCGCACTCATTCGAGTCCCAACACTGGGTGCGAAAGTAGTATGCGATCGTATAGGGAGCCCTGAGCGCTATCGTAGAGACGCACACGGCCACGAGCATCAGGGTCAGCTGGGTCTCCACCGAAACTTCCAGTCTAGCGGAGCCCTCCCGCTGTTTCCTCTGCGACACGTTGAGCTGGGCCCTTCTATTGTGCCGAGCGCGGTTGAGTAGCGCAACGATGGCAACGGTGACTGTGACGATAAGAATCCCGGGAATCAGAAGAGTACAGAACTTGACGACAACCGTGTTCCACGTGTGGTAGGCAGGCTCGTTGTATATTCTGCACTGTGGCATATCAACGCCGCACGTTTTGCTCATCGTCGCGTGCAGCGTCCAAAAGGAGAATGACCCGAGTAAGAAACTGACGAGGCCGATACAGGTGATCATGATCCTCGTCCTCTTCGGAGTCGATAAACGACTGATCTTGAGGGGGAGAGCCACCGCAAGCAGCCGCTCCACGGAAATGGCAATAGTCAGCCAGACCGACCACAGATTGCCTCCGTAGCGCATGAAGTTCGTAATCGTACAGGCGGCGGTGGAATACTCGTAGAAGTTCAGTCCCAGATACTGCGGTAGGTAGTACTCCGGTACGTTGTGTCGCCTGGATGCCAGCCAACGTATCGCGTCCCCGATGAGGACCGTGCTATCGGCGAACGCAAGAGCGATGAGGTACTGGCCCGTGGTGGTGCAACGGAGAATCGCCGAAAGGAAGAAGACGCACATTGAGAAGATGTTGCCGATCAGTCCAAACGGAATGATAACCAAGAGTCCGTAGAAATAGATATCTGCCGAAAGTGCGAAGTAATAGTCTTTAAAGGAGTCAGGTAAACAATCGTTGCCGATTTTCGAGGTGTTTGAGGTCCCGACGTATTCAGAGAATTCGAACATACTGGTATTTTCAGCACCAATCATTCTGATGATCGTTCGCCACTTCTCGTTCGTGCCAACATTTTTGACGGAATCTGCGACAGTTTACACACGATACCTTGCGAAAATTTTGAATTCGTGTTTGACGACAAAAAACCAAGAAAATGCGACGAGAACATCGAAAAGAGAATATAAATCGAATGTCTATCAACAGAACCAAATAGCTTGAAGAAAGAACACGCGTGTGATCCTAACATGTCAAAAATAAGCATCAACAACGTACGACTACACGAAAATTAACACAAGTGGTCTCTTCCCATTCTGTACCAATTACATAATGTGCAAATGGCTTCGTATCCAACAAAATAGACCGATTATTATGGCGTGAAATGACATTTTAATTATCAGCTAATATGAAGCAATTTTGTTTCTTTGCTAATGCACCTAATTACCGCATAAGAAAACACAATAAAGTGCCTTTCTCAGTTAAAAATAATACCATTATGGTCTAAAAAAAGATCCGCAATTCAGAGGTGTTCTAGACTTTAAAAAGTTCCCGCACATAATGAACAAATCCTTCTCACGTCCAGTTTTGCAACGCACTACTTTAGCCGGCAGTGGAGTCTTTCTCTACACATGTTAGATTAAGTTGGTCGGCAACAATATATATACCGTTTACGGTTCTACCTTCGACAACTTATACAGCCCAGTTCTTCGCGCTGTTCGAGATTAGCAATCGTGGATAGATATGCCGCAGAAGGCCACCTGCCGTAATAGTCATTTCACAGTCATTTTATCAGCCACAGAACGTCGGAGCAATGTCTGATTTATCGCAACAGGCGTATCATAAAAGAGCGATAACAGTACTTTGCTAAAACTGTTTTACACTGCAGCTCTACGCGCAAGGTAACAATGACCTCGGCAACGAAAGCACGATAACAGCTTAAATTTACTCAAATCTCCGTTTAAATTTCCTCTAACGATAGACCGGTAGTCAACACCGCCGCTTATGTCACTAAAATACGGCGGCGTGAAAGACTATTCCAGGGTCCTTATACAGCACCGAAGAATCTAGCTAACATACAAGCAATCGCTCAACCTGTTGGCCACACTACACGCCAGTCTGTTAATGGGAATTGAGTGAACGATCATAACAGATAAGACGGGCGACCCCTTCCTACCTCCGTTACACGCAACTATTCTTCCGGACAAAACCCTCTCTGCGCATGCGTGCACAGGCTGCCGAGAGATGGCGAGATGTGCAGATGGCGCAATCGCCGACCGGTTGGTTGGCTTGGAGGACGAGTTCAAGTTCGACCCAACCTTCAAATAACCATTCAATATCAATTATCCTTGACGCCCGTTTCACACAGAAAATGAATGTTGCCTTTCAACGCAGACTACATTTATCGGAGTACACGTTCTGAAAGTGTGCATAGCTTTCTCTCTGTCTGTCTGTCTATATATATATATATATATATATATATATATTATATATATACATATATATATATATATCTGTGTCACAGTCTCTTTCTCTTTCTCTGCCTCTTGTCTCTGTCTGTCCATCGCTAAAGTTCCATATCTCGCAGACACGCTTGTTTGTCAGTTTGAGTGTAAAGGATGCAGAACACAAACAAGGATACAGAAAGGGTTATCTTCAAAACAATGTCTAGAAACACAACGCGGTCAGTGTGGCCATCGGTCAGTAACAGCTATGAACTTTTGAAGTAGTTTAGAAACAACTGTCAGGTGACAGGTTAAAATTAATGTACGTTATATGCTAAATAGTTTACGACTACAATCGTGGTGATCACACTAATAGCTGGCATTCTCTGCTTTCATGAATACTATTTGCCTATAGCAGACATACTTTTATTAGTTAAGCCATGGCATATATTTACTCACAGTAGACACTATACCTACAAGAATGTGGTCACACGAATCAGCTTGTAATATACATTTTTCCGTTAGGGGTTTTCCAAAATATATAGGGAAACACGAAAGCTCGTTCACCGTTTTTAAAATGCATTTTCTCAGTAAGGGCTTTATATTTTTTCTGATATTTCGTCAGGACAGACACAAGTCAAATGAAAGATGCTGGTACAAGTTTGGCTTTGATCCGGTCTGTGGTTGCCATTATGTATGAAACAATTGAAGAGGACCAGTTTCTCAGGAAAAAAACTGCCACGCAATACAGTTTGTTCATCAGAGAATCACTGTATAACCAAATATTTGGCCAAGTAGACCACAACACAACATTGTTACCTAGGTCTTACAGACGTACGCTATTAGGGTACTGTATTTTAGTTCTGCTTATTGACAGCCCCTATTCTATACAGCATAGACTGGATCAGCGACTGAAGTGTCCCAACTTCCATCGATCCACGGTCCACCGATCCATCGTTTGGACTGATCGACGTTCTTTGACTCAGGATCTTTAAATACGCTGAGGAACAAAATACTCCACAAGTTCTCAATCGGAGAGATCAGGAGAATTTTGATGGCCATACTTTTGGCTTTATTCGTGATGGGAGCTTGTAGTCAAGCTGCTTCGTCGTCACAACTGATGTATAACAGCGTGCACCATCCCGAAGAAATACTCCCAAAGATTAACAAATAATCAACAAATAAATTTCATTGCATAACACTGCCGTTGTCTCTCGAACGCTAATAGCTTCACGGATTGCTCGAGAAAGTATAATGTAGTACTGCGAGTTCAGTCTGGTACCATTTGGAACAAAATGAAGGTGTATGAGACCCAAGGCCGTCATCCCACCCGGCATCATCACTGACGAACTAAACTTCATCGGTGGAGTAGACGGATCGTTCTCCTCCAGTGAAACCCAAACTGTATCGTTTTGTACATTCGATACATAAAACACATTGAACGGCGACTCATCGGCGAGCAAAACATTAGACCAGTCAGCCGCAATCCAGTGTCGATGCTCCTATTTTTGCTCAATTAAGCTGTGTAAACAATGGTTACGTCATATCCAGGCACGAGCAGGAAATGCCCCTCGCTCGCTGCGGTCTTCACTGCCACGTCATATAGCGCACGTTCAACTTTAAATGTCCAGGATTATAATATATATATATGAGTCTTGCATAGGCATGGAAAATATTTAAGAGATCCGAATCATTTTGACCGAGATATTGAAGTTTGAAAACGGTGAACGCACTTTTGTGTCACCCTATAGTATCTGCTTATAATTAACATAATTCCTTTATGAGCGTAGCCACCAAAAGCATATGTCTGTGCTCTATTAGATAGCATCTTAAGAATGTAGTCACATTGGAATCTGCCTATAACCGACATTCCAGTTTAAATAGATCGTCACAGTAGTGTCTGCTTCTATTGGACGTTATACTTTAAAGCGTGTAGTCACACCGGGCTGTGTTGAAAGCAGGGTTGGCTTTCCAGAGCGTGGAAGGGAACTGGAATGATTCATTGCGAATTTATGGGTGGAGAAAACCCATTAACGGGAAGCTAATAAATAGCTATAACAGCCGCAGTTGTTATGAGATGGAAGTGTTATTACTATGTAGCATTGTATTACAAAATATGCTGGTTTGGAAGAACAAAGACCTATTCTAAATGTGTATGTAAGAGAGGCATTGTCTTTAAATGTATGCGTGCATGAATGCATAGAAACCCAATGTATAATCATTGTCTGCCAAAACATGCTCACAGCGCATTTGTCAGATGTTTATAAAGGTACCATAGCAATTGGCCATATACATGCATACATGAAAAGATATATTATATATATATGTGTAATGTATAATATATATAATATATATATGTATAATGTAGGCCTACATATATATTATATATCTTTTCATGTATGTAAAATGCGATTCCTCTCTAACCCGTATATATATTATATACGGGTTTGACAGTAGTCGGATTTTACTGTATGGCAGCTTGAAAGGCGCCCATCTGTCCTACTGAGTTCGATCCGGCCGCCTTCAGATTGTTTCGCAAAAGTGTTACCATTCAGCAATTTCACTGCCGTATATATGCATGTATGTATGCATTTATGTATGCATTTATGTATGCATTTATGTATGTATGTATATGAATGCATGTATGTATCGAAGTATCTATATATGCACTGTATGTGTGTGTGCATGTATACTATGCATATATTTAGATGTATATGTATATATGTATGTACAGCTGTACGTATGCATGTCCGTATTTGTGAGTATGTGAATGCTTGTATGTATGTATGCATAATTAATTGTTGTCAGCATACCATCACGCCGAGATACGAAGAAGTTATAAGAGATAAAATATGAATTTGTAGCCTATATACAGCGAAGAACAATAAACCTGTCACGCCGACTTCACATTACGACCGACATTACAGCAAATAAGCCATGCGGAGGGAGGGAGGGAGGGAGGCAGCCTCAAAGGAACCGCAAATATCTGGTCCGTCTCAAGGAAAACGTAATCTCTACACGGACACGGAACCACTAGGATAGGTATTCACTGATACTAACAAGAAACTCACATTAAAATTGCTAATAGCTTCCAGCTGGGGCCTCCCTGTGTTTCTTCCGCTGCATAACGACGACTGTGTACTTAGAAAGTATGAGAACTGCAGCTCATTACTAAAGGGTTTAGACGGTCTTATTTTGTCGGGGTTTCTCGCACTCTGATTGATGTGGTGGTACTTGGGTGGAGCTATATAAATTTACAGACACAGACAATACAATAGAAACACAAGACCTACAACCATGGGCAAATATAATTTTATGGTTGGCGTAACGCCAATCCTAACATGGGGCCCACCCCACCTCGAAATCAGCGAATTACTATTATTAACAACTATATATATCAACTATTTCTTGATAACTATAAAGCAATTATGTCCAAATGGTATATTCGTATTTATATACACATTATGTAGAAAAATACGACTATGTCGAATGTAAATCCTCGAAGACTTAAAAAAGTGACTCTCACACGAGTCACAAATTTTTTCTGGCCACGTCCCTTCTTAGCAGTCATCTTGAAATTTATCCATTGTGGAAATGGATGGCGATATTTCCAATGGGATCTGCTTCCTCTATTCGCCTTTAGCCAAAAACGTAATCACGAAAACCTAATCGTACTCTCTTAAAAGCAAAGTCGCCGTAGCCAATTAGATCGCAGCTGGTCAATCAAAACAATATCAGTCATGTTCCGTTCCAGGTCGATATCTAATCAATGGTCTGACAGATAGGTTGTGTTTTGCGAGCAGGTGGTGCTTAGGATTAGAGCTGTGGGAAAAAGATAAGGAACTAACCTGTAATAGATCTTTCACTCACATAAACAACCTTCTGTAAAGTAGCAATATCCAAAGAGCAGTGGTGATTATCTTTTGAAAAATCTATAAAATTGAAAAAAGTGAGACAAGAAAAAATATTCTTATCAGACATAAGCACACTGCAATTACAGTGTAATCTATATAGGATGATTTGACTATATAGAATTCTTGCACAATGAAACCCAACGCCCACCTCTCTTTCTCGATCAGCACTCTCTTTCACCATCAGAACATGCCGGATATTAAATCAACTTTTTAGGCTCACATCCATTAGTTGGAAATGGGAGGCTGATTGTTTGCTACGAAGGGATGTAACGAGTGACTCGCGAGAGGAGGAAGACACGGATACTGAAACTTCCTACTACGTGGAAATTCTGTCAGTCTGTCTGCACTTATGTATGCCTTTGTCCCTTCAGCCACACATTTATGTCTGCTTATATAAATGTCTGCATGCTTGTATCTATCTATGCCTATAATTATTGGCGTGTATGTACGTATGAATGCGCATGAATGTCCATGTGTGTTTGTCTTAATGTAAGTATGCATACATTTATGAATTTATGTATGCATATTTTCATGTGTATGAATGCATGTGTATGTATGTATGCATGTAGGCTACATAAGCCTACATGCATACATACATGTAATGTCTATATGTGTGAGTGTATTTATTTGTGCATGTACGTATGTTTGTAAGTATGCATGTACAAACTGTATGTTTATAGGAAGGTAAGTATATTATATAAATACGATTTTGTTTCTATGTGTAGGCTATATGAAATAACGTATATGTTGTGTGATGAGGCCTATTGTATGAATAGGTTGCATAATGATGAAGTTCTCTCAGTTTTTTTGGTTTCCTCGGGTTTTGACTTACGCAAGATTTAAGGTCATTTAAAAAATTATGAATGAGACATTTTAATTCCATTTCTACAGCCCTGGTATCTGGTCATAATCAACGCTCAAAATACAAACAGGATACGGAAAGAAGTGTAAGATGAGGAGTTTTAATTTAAATCTGTATGCACAGATACAGAGCAGACGTGATTACATGATTTGAAATTATTATCGAATGGGAAACTCCTCCAAAAATTGCACAACCGATAAATCTGAGCCAGTTTGTATAATAAGGAAGCACCGAGTCCATCTGTTGCATGCGATCAATTGTATCCTTTAAAAGGTATATGAAAACAAAGGTCATCTCGAAAGAGTGCAAGCAAGTGACAGAATTGAATAGAACCGACTGGCGTGCCATCGATCGATTCATGCATTATGAATGAGACATCGACGCCATAGAAGATATAGATATTCATTGCAATAAGAGATACCTGACGTTAGGATGAATGCAACCAATAGTCTACTGGTGTGTGTGTGTGTGTGTGTGTGTGTGTGTGTGCGTGCGTGTGTGTGTGTGCGTGTGTATGTGTCTGATGGTCGACAAACTCAGAAACCAAGCGACGTTAGATATCTCAAAGGTTTAGCGTCGTATCATATCTATATATTTAATTTATATCTCGCCTCTCGCAGAAGAACTGTTAAGGGGAAGGTCAATTCAAGTAGAGGAACCCACAATAGAAATTGTCCGGTGTTGGTCAATGGCAGACCTAAAAACCGAAAGATCAGGACGATCAGCAGAGAGCAAGGAACGAGATGAGTATTAAACATTGGTGCCCCTAATGAAAACAACTGAGCGGTGTTTTGGCCATATGCCATATGCCTACACAACTACATGTATGCCAAAGTCAGGATATGACGTGGCCAACAACATCAGCCCAGGGATGATGCGACATTAAGATATCTCAATGATTCCGATTCGTATCTAATCTACCTAATGCTATTCCTAGGCGTCTGCTCTATGTCTCTGCTTTTCTTCTCATCCAAGTCACTTCAGATTGATCCATCTTTGCTGAAAATCATCATCATTATGTATTTCGGCATTCAGCTGAGCCATAAGGATAATTTCAATGGGGTTTGTAAAATCTCTTTAGCCTATTCTCTAGCTTTCTTCTTCTACTGCGACTTACAAGTAGCAAACTCCTGGTCATTAATTGACATCGACACCCTTCACAGTTTAAAAATATTTTTTCCTCTTTTACAACACGAAAACCCAGTATATATCAAACCTCAACTCATTATTTATTGCCGTTGACAGCGCAATCGACAATAAATATCATACCCAGTTCAAATCGACTACATCAGCAGCCTAATTTTTGTACCACGCGCGTAGACGTGGCCCTCTGAATCCAGAGGGTCATGGTGCAGAGCGTACGCCTCTTCGGTCAACTAATTACTCATGCAATGCCAGACTGCTCAGCTCAGTACACACACGGATGCATTATACATGTATACAATATACAAGAACATGTATACGTTGTTAGAAAACGCGTTCACAAGCCTAGGTTCTTATCAGATAAACGTAAGTAGACATGTTCTTGCCGTTCATCTCTAGGAACTCGCTCATCAGACGCGCGATAGTTAGACCAAAGAATCACTTGGATGACACGACCTGTTCTTGATCTTTGGACTCGGAACCGGAGCCGAAAATACCCATTAATCCGGCTCTTGAGGGCTCCATTGACATAGCGCCAATGTTGAGGCTGAGATTGACATCTATGTTTACGCAGCAATTCATCGACCGGGCGGAAACCTGCTTAGCCTACAGACTTCAGCTGATGCCATGTATAGGCCTACGCTGGTCAATAAATGATGGAGGACCGAGTGATCACCGAGTGGAATGATATTCCACGGATAGATGACCAATTGACCATCCAAGTACCAAGTCGGTTTGATAAACCTTAGCTCGGTCTATTGGTTCGGGAATCGGCCGACAACGCGAAGAGTATGAGTTCGAACTTTGTTCTAGGGGGTAACTGTGTAGGGACCTTGAATTGAGAATGTCTTTTGCCACAGTTGCTCTGCAATATAATCGCATCTGCGCCACCTGTGCTTGTGCATTTCTGACCTTTGCAAAACGAACTATATAAAAGGCAGTTGCATTGTATTTCACTGCTCGACTGTGACTCCCAGGGTTGTATCCATTACAAAAATCAACCGTAACATCTCTTAATCTCAAATTCGCAACTCTGGGTCAGACCTCCCCACACGCCGACGTCGGTTGATAAGTTGAAAGCCAGTCATGCGATCAAAATCTCGTATTTAGCGCAACTGTACTCTGTACGAACGCGTTGGATTAATTTATTGATTCTGTCCGAATGTGAGACCAACACGAAATGAAAATTCTCTGCATACAAGATGCACCAAAAAACAACGTTGCCAACCATTGAGCAGGAGAGATGAATAACAAAAATTACGGACCTTGCTATTCTGAATGATGTCATGTAGGCCTTCTTCTGAAAAGGTTAATGTTGATAAAGTACGGTAAAGTAATGGTAAGATAATCGTTCATAATTTCACATACTGCTCTCTGCGAGGCAAGGTCCTCTGCTCGCTAGCGCATATGGATCTAACAATTTGACAGTTTGACCATGCCTAGGCCCTAGAGTATCAGTATACAATAGGCCTATACAATGCACCATAGACCACAACTAAGTTGCCAGCCTATAGCGTTCTTAGTCGTTCTTATTGCGCGCCTAATAAATATAGTAAACAAGTAAGTGAATCATTTTGTTAGTCATATCACTGAAATTCGGTCGGAGGTGATGTGGACAATTTTATTCAACGAAACACAGAAACGTCAACATTTACGAAATGGTACAATCGTAATTGTGTGCTGCATTTCCTGACCACAGAATGCTAATCTAAAATGACGGGATTGAACCATGAGCACATGTTTGATACCATACAGTCAATTGTCATTCTGCCTAGGATAAGGTAATAAGAACTTAAAAGCCCTTTTGAAGTCACATAAATAAAGAACTGGAAGGGAACTTTGACACTATCCAGTCAAGTCTTAACTAAGCCTACCTCATAAACAAATCAGCTTCGGCCTTGCGACAGTTTTAGAATAAGAAATTCCACAGCCTGTGTGTTTTTATGCCTAAAACCTGCCTTTTTACCCAGCAGGACTTTTCATCAATTTATTTATGTAACTTCAGATTACCTTATTCGTTGCGTGTACTAAACAGTCTTCTTATCCGTGAAACTGCGACATTTCAACTGATAATCATATTATCTTTAATCAAATTTCGTTCGCTACCTCACCTCTCTAGCGCTGCTGACTCGCACCTCATAGGCCTACACAGCGTTGAGTTTTGTAGCGACTGTTTTTTTAAATTGTCACTCTGAATAACCCCAAGATCATTGGCGGCTTAAAGTGTGTAATTCATGGCTGCAACCTGAATTCCAAATTCGGATTTCAGGGTTATTCCCACAATCACTGATTTACTAGCCCAGCAGGCTGCCATGCCAATATAGTGCGTAGCGGATACATGTAGGCCTTGGCCTACAGTCGGTGCTTAACTCTCCTGCACGTCTCATAATAGTTGTGGCCTGGTCAATTCACCGATTCTCTGCGGGACAATGTACTCTGGCTGCGTACTCCTGCGCTTGATAACTTCCAAAGCCCTGAATGATCGTTTACCAGACCAGATCTCAGACTTCTGCTTTCTTGTAGCACACAACTGAAACAGATGTTGGCTTTGATCCTCGTCATCAAAATCTGTTGCAAGTCCCACGGTCTTCTACGAGGTTCTGCGACGGATCATTACTAGTCACATGACACACTGTATGGAACAGGCTCCCCAGCCATGTGATGAATGGGCCATACCTGGAGGCCTTTAAATCACAATTCAAGACCGAACTTTTTAAACAATCATTTGACTGTCACTGACTTTTTGAACTCGTGTAGGCCTACAACGACCTTTCCCTCGACATCGAGTGGACTGGGGCTCTACACAAATCATCGTTTTATAATTATCACTATTACTATTATCAGTGTTATTATAATCATCATCATCATCATCATCGTCGTCGTCGTCGTCGTCGTCGTCATCATCATCATCATCATCATCATCGTAATCATCATTATCATGGTCATCATCATCATTTTTCTGTTATTGCCTTACCATAGTTTATAACCTTAAATTGCATTAATTTGCTTCTTCACATTACCGTCCCTCGCCTTGCCATGCAATACCTAGTAGTTAATCGTTCATCCATTGTCTTACTTACTCTGCCATGAATGCCTATAGAGGTGGGGTAGCGAAAGATATTTGATTAGAGATAAAATGATTATCAACTTAAATGTCGCAGAATCACGGATAAGATGACTGTTTAGTAGGTCTACACGCAGCGAATAAGGTAATCTGAATTCAAGACACAAATAAATTGATCATAAGCCCTACTGGATAAAAAGCAGGTTTTAGACATAATACATACAGGCTGTGGAACTTTTTATTCTAAGACTGGCGCGAGGCCGAAACTGATTTTTATCACACCACGTTACCATGCCTGCCTCGATTTCTTATTGCACTGAACTGTTGGATATTGAGGACTGATCACAGCTTGGTTTTGGTGCGTCACAAGTTCTTGCCTTCTGCACTAGACATTGGCGCGACCGAAGTTACTAATTAGGCCTAATGATACCAGCGCAGCTAAATACGTTGGCAGAATATAATAACGCAATTGCAGTATTTGATTCTAGCCAACTGTTTCAAAAGACGTTGCATCAGTTTGGTTAAACGCGTTTGATTTGAACTTGAGATGTGGGTGTGTGATGCAGTAGCGCCAAGCTAAGTTGCTTTTTCGAATGCTTTTCGTTTTCTTTTCACTAAATCGCGTTTAATTATGTCGGTATTCTTTTCTACTTCTCTAATTATATTCTTGGTCGTCTCTGTGGCAGCTTTACGTGATCTATATTGACATCGTCTCCCAAAAGATGACAATGAATCGTGCCACCTGAGTAAACTGACTCATAGTAAATGTATTTCCCGTTGTAATGGTAATGGTAAGTAATGGTAAGTAGATTTCATTGTTCGCGTTCATTAAAGTTACGTGAATCCATTCCACATCCTTTTGTTTCGGTATTTTTCATAACTTAGAAATTAAAATAACTTTATACACCTTATTTCTTGCACTTTCCTATCTATCACATGATGACGTAACGTAAATTGAACGAATCCGTGAAAGACACGGTGACAACGTAAAAATAAAATTAAGCAAAATAATTACAGACAGTTAATAAATAAATAGAGTTACATAAAATGAAAGACGTAATCAAACGCGAGAAAATAAAAATTTAAAACAGGAAAGAAAATAAGTTTTTATAACTATTCAGGAAAGTCGACCAGTGAGCAAACGCACCAAGTCACAGTCCGACGATAAGCGTCTCGTTAGACGATTAAACCCAATCTATGGATTAGACAAAAATAATTAATGTGAGCCTCAATGAACCAGATCAACATCCATCGGACATTAATAGCCCTTTAAATTAGTTGACCTCCATAAATTACACGGCCTATGCGCGATTGCCGCTTTTATGTTTTTGCATCCTATTATTGGATTGTATGTACTTTTTCAATTATCGATGCTCGATTTGGTTCGGGCAGATAGCGACAGAATGTTGTTAAGTATTAACTATGCAATGGGCGGACAGTGGTGGCTAGGTGATATTCACCTGGCCCACACAATCATGGCATATCTCGGGTAGGTGAATGACACCAGGATCGTCGAACAACTGCGATCTACACAAATGGTTAGTAAGTCCATGAACTTAAGGAACGTAGGAATCCATGGATTTCAGGAGCTTATAGAAACCCATGCATGGACTTATTGACTAACGTAGGATTTAAAACACGCAGACATCTATGGATATAAGGAACGTATAGAACCTTATGGAATTAAAAGTGTAGGAACTCACGGGTTTAAAGAACGTACGAATTCTGGGCCGCTATAGGAAAGTAGAAACCCATGGACCTAAGAAACGCAGGAACCCATGAACTTAAGGACCGCATGATGCAAGTAGGCAGGTGGTTTTGAAGGTTAGAAATCAAGCAGACGCCTCTGCGGAGAACGAACGTGGCCTTCAAGAATGACACGCACTGATGAAAGGCGAAGACGTTCTGTGAGTCTAGTAGAACATCCATTCCGAACGAGACCAACCAAAGTCCAACCTGTAGGCCTACACCACTGACTGATTGGCTGCGAAAGGTTCTCACTCGATGGCAAGACATGTCTCGGTGCAAATCCTGGAGATAACCCGTCTGACAAGACATTGATCACAGCCCGAGACGCAGGGATCAGAAGCGTTCGGATGAAATTGCAGATCACCGAGATGCACGATTGAGTAGCCATAAATCCGCTATATGAGATATACATGTGCAAATACATGTATATACATACATACACACGCCTACACGGATGCATGCATTATATACACACATACATGCACTGTACTAAAGTGCTTTCCCAAGTACACTTTATATACGTATGACGAGAGAACCGAAAGCCTTGGAAAGAAGGAAGAGGAAGGGTGTGAGGGAGAGAGACAGAGGGAGAGAGAGACAGACAGAGACAGAGACAGAGACAGACAGAGACAGACAGAGACAGAGACAGACAGAGACAGAGACAGAGACAGAGACAGAGACAGACAGACAGAGACAGACAGACAGAGAGAAATAGAGACAGACAGACAGACAGAGAGAAAAAAAAGAAAGGGAGAGAGACAGAGACAGACAGAGACAGAGACAGAGACAGACAGAGACGGCTAGAGACTAGACAGACAACAATAGAGAAAGACATACATATCATACACGTACATGTACATCGACCGTATACGGAGGCGTGCAGAGGCGTAGTGAGGCAGACTGAGACTGAACAGTATAGGCCCTACCAAGAAAAAGAGGCAGAACCACAGAGGGGGTTCAAGACAGAGAGACTTGGAAAAACAGACAGACAGAGACAGGAAGGCGAGAAATAGGAAAAACTTTAAAAGATTGAGCATATAATTATATGACGGTACACCCCTTACTTTATTTATAAGACTGCTTATCTCTGAGCGCTCGTGTAGAAAGAATTATGCAACCGTTGGCGATAGACCTGGTTTTTACAACCGACTCTTAAACGAGTCTAAACTAAAACACTTTAAAACGAATCTAGGCTAGAAATGGTACAGCGGTCTTTAAAGCGAATATTAACGGACACGATTTAACAGCGGACATTTACTACGGACTTATAACGAAAGACTTTAAACAACCACCGTGTTATAACTGAATTTTGCAGTTGATTTTAAAATGAATCTAAACTCAAAAGGTAATTCAAACGCCCCCAAAATGTAGACTCGGCTTATAGAGAGAAATAACGCAAATAAAACTGAAATGATCGAAAAAGAAAGTATCATTATAGAAAATTTGTGAAACTCAGTATGTTAAAGAATGCAGAGAAACGTCTTCAAAAAATGTTCAATTCATATCACAACCGTAACAATATTTATAATCAATGCGCAAAGGTAATGTTTATATATTGTAAATGTGATTGTGAGCATAGGTATGTGGCGTTTATATTTTGCATCTGGCTTTGACAACATATAGTGTATCACTAAAAGAATTTTCTTTACAACATTTCCTGTTATCGCGAATATCTTTGCCTAGACGAATATCAAACATGTGCAAGATCAGCATTCCAAACCAAACAAACGTTTGTTTTCACTCTGCTCTGGCGGCTGATACAATGAACTGCTGCTTCCAGTCCTATTACTCCCACCACTACAACTACTACTACAACTTCTACCACTGTAACAATCGCCACTACAAACTACCACTAAGATTGCCACTACCTCCACCTTCACACCTTCCTCCACCACTAGTGAATAACACCATCTCCACTACTACTACAATTTTTGCAAAATCCTGAATTCCAGACGTAATCTATCAGCTCAAAAGAAATAATCAATGTTTTCCAATTCCAAGCAATCTATTTTACATAACCCACTGGGAATAATACCTTAGTGCTTTAATCAGCATGACTTAACTATTAACCTATGTGATTAAAATAATGCGCTGACTAACTTTGACCAATTGAAAGTTTCTATGTAGGATCTATACACTTAGTTCCTATGTTCCTACGTTTCTAAGACACATTCCTTAGTTTGAATTGCGCAAATCGAAAATGACACATTTAGAATTTTGAATTTGCCAATCGTAGTGGAATTGAATGTGGTAAAATATTCCGATTAAAAATCTGTCACGTTCAACTTTTGCAGGCCGAAGAATTGCAAACCTTTATACATGTAGGTCTATTTCCGCATTCGTTGCACATGTGTGTCATTATCTCAATTTATTTTCGAGACACGTCTGCTGATGTAAATAATATGGAAAGATTATTTTATTACATACATCACTTGTAAACTATTATTCAGCAATTTATCCTTCAAGTGATTCCCAAACAGCAGAAATATCTTGAAAACTGTTTATCTTTCGTCTGTCCTAACGACACTATAAAACTCTCCACCTTAGTAGGACCTACCCCGATGGAACGGTGGGCGCTCTAATCTTAGAACTAAGCACGTAACCTCTCCAGATTTCGATCGGACACTTAAGAGTCAGTTTTGACTAAGCACCACCCTAGTAACCTAGACTCCATGACTCAATGTTGGGAGCCACAGAGAATTTGTTGAGATTTTTACTTTGCATGTAAACTTATGAGCCAAGTTGCTGAGAACAGGATACTGCAGTGTAGGGTCATGCAAACGGAAGCATTACCTCTAGGATTTGCTACCGTTGATAAGCGGACGCTGTTATGGTTGCTCTGGAGTCAGCGAATGAGTCCCACCCTTTGAACAGGTCTTCCTCTTGACACCAGAAGTGTACTTGTGCTGGTACTCGAGTACAACTCAAGCAGTTTTAAGTACTTGTTCTCATAATGCTCACAATTGTTACCAGTGTACGAATAGGTTATCAGTTCACTCAATACCTTTAGTCATGATTCTTATGCTCTGGAGAAGTTACATTTTGGCAGTTCTTTTGTGTTTAAACGACGCTATTTTATGCCGGAGATGACTAATGTCGTCGCCCTCCCATTTTATCCATGTTTGGGACTGGCACCACTTGACTGCGACAGTGGCCGAGTTTCTATCTCATCAATATATAGGGGCCTACATGTGATGAAACGTTTAAAACAATAGCTTTGAAGTTACTGGTTTGATCAAAGGCACCACTTGACTACGGTCTTCCTCTTGACACGCAACAGACCCAACAGTGTGTTATTTATATAATGATTTTCATTGCCAGCTGGAAGATAATTTGCCTGCGAAATTGGTGCTCAAATGATAGACACTCTGCATCATGCAAACAAATAAGACAGTTAGTAGTATATGATATAGCGTTTGTCGATATTCTGTGATTCATTAGTCTGTTGGCTTCTGCCATATCATACAATAGCATTGAAATATAGACATAATAAATAGCACAGGCATAATGCGAAGCGTCGAACGGTAGGGTTTAGGGTGCCCTGGTATTTGGCAGGTGATTTGTTTCTACGGGTCAAGTAGGTTCAGTTGTTAAATCAACAACGGCTCTTATCTTTTATTATAAGCTTACAAGCGGAAAGACAATTCGGTCTGGCGTAGGATTTCACGACTGCTACTAATTCGAAAGTCACTAGGCTAGAGACGGAATCAATCGTTGTTCGACAAATATCTTTTAATACGAAGTAAAGGCAGCAGCCAACCTTAATCCGATTAAACAGAATCAACATGTATCGACCACAGTCACCGTCGAAGCGAGCTCTAATCGACTAACAGCAACCAACCAACTACCACTAACTAACTAATCACATGCAGTCGTCCCTTATATAGCTTGAAGAGGAGCACAAAATGCTCCCATATGGAGCGTAAATTGCTCCCATAGGGAGCGCAAGATGCTCCCCCTCAGTGGCATCGTCGAAAACCGCCACAAGAATATAATCTATTCTAGTTCTAGTTTCTACTGCAGGTCTATCTGAATATTTCCACGATAACCGCCTAAGTTTACTTAGAAAAATCATTAGGCCAACTAACAATTATGCAGAAGTGCTTTAAAGAGATCTAGTCAAAAGGCCTATATCTATGATTCCACATTGACCTGTGGCCTGTTATAGAAACCTTTTGCTAAGTTTAGCGGCATCATACAAATGGTAACAAAGACCGTTGACGTCGATAGAAATTATACAAAATCTATATTTTCTTTCGAGCGTATCACTGAGACATAGGCCTAAGACTACTATTTTTATGCCTTTCTGATACGGCCAAAGCCTTGCCTAATCGTTAACGTTCAACTACTGACCTACATAGCCCCAGCGATAGAATTATGGAGATGGAACTTCGTCACTGCTCGTACTCTGGCAGTGCCAGTACCAAGTCTAGACGTAGGAGGAGGGCGACGTTAATGGACATTAGGCCTACTGATCATGCAGATCGACTTTTAGTGGAGCATTTACTGAAGGAATAAACGAGGCCGTTGTCTGCTTTAGGTGGTAAAAGCCGTGGCGTGGCTAGGTTTTTGTCAGAGTGTTAAATTTGGTTCTGTGACCCTTTATAAAATATTGTAATAATTTCTCTGTGAAGTATAATAGATATATACTTTATCACCTACAAGGCATATAATTAAGACTTATATACAATTTATTCTCTGTTAGTTTATATATAGACCATACTTTATTATCTGCAAGGTCGAAAAAACGCAGACAAAATGCAGACAAAAATTTATAGAAAGTTTAAGCCAGCTGTGCAATCTAGGCGAAAGTATTAAAAATATATTCTATAGCCTATCATCTTTGACAGAAACACGAGTCCTATTAAATACACAACTAAAGGTCTATACTCATCGCATTGAATATACAAAAACGTGACCATTGAAATGCCATCTAAAATTAATATAGCATTACTTCAAGTTTTTTAGCATATCATATGGACATGAATTTTGTACTCTCTAACCTTGCGTTCAAGACTCCAATGACTCCCATAAATGAATATCACTATAAGCAAATTACATCACTGACACAAGGCGCTTCAATTTTTAACTGAAATTATTGCGTTTACATCGTGTAAGCTTAGCCACGCAGCCATTCTGTCTGATCCCTTGATTCGCAGAACGATCAATAGAGATCATTGTCATCACGTGATGATTTTAAACCCCTCCATGTTTAAAAACTGCGCAAGCACCGAGAAGGATCCTAAAATTAGCTTTTGAAACTGGAGACACTGGCCTCGGGTGAGATGCTTTATTCATGAGTTGTTTCCTATTAGACATATCCAGCAGTGATCGCTCATCTAATGTACGCAAGATTGCAGTGTTCAAAGATGTTTGGAACGGAAGGTTAGATAAGTGCTCTGGTAATAAGGGAAACCAATCGCATTCAGATTAACATGTCTTCTTGTGAGCAGTATAATGATTGCACTCATATCTGCTCTATGCACAGTGTCCACACACAGAATCAACAGCTGGTGTCCTAAGTTCTCCTAACCAGCCAGAATCTAACTAGTCCCAAGTGTCTGTATTTTCTGGTTTCCCCTTAATTGTATTTTAATTGCTGGCTCAACTAACCCAGCAAATGCTGTCTTTAATTTTCTTTTGATCATGTCTCGAGAAACATTACTTGCATACTGTTGAGCACAATTCCGCCTTTTTTATGCAGGACCTATGCCTCTCACAATAATTATTTACTGTAGGCTACGCAGGAGCCCCTAGCTACCAGGATCATTCGAACTCTTCAGGGACCCCTAGACATCGTTATGTTTGGAGCCAGATTGTTGTATTATATTCATTGTATGGTTAGCATATGTGCTTCTATGTTGATGTAAGCTATGAATGAGGATTGTTCAATGGTTGAAATCTAAGCGGAGCGTGGGCTTAGGCCTATGTTTACAGTTATAGCCTTATTCGTGCAGTTTTTTAGGGAGTGCGGTTTCTTCAGTGATGATTCATATTATTACCATTCAGTCGGGGAAAGGACCGGGTGGGGCTACAGGGAGAGAGTAGGGTCAGGGATGACTATAGGGAGGAAGTAAGGTCAAGACGGAGTATAATCTTGACGGGGTTACATTCAGAGAATAGATCATGGATTACTATTTTTATCTAGTAAGTTACGAGTGGGATACGGGCAGTGAGCAAGGTCAGGGAGGACTACAGTCAAGGAGTATAGGTCAGGACAGGATACAGGCAAAGGTAAGGTAAGGGCGGGCTGCGCTGCGGGGGTTAGGCTAGGACTGGCTAATGGGAGGGGGTATTAGAGCCTAAGAGAAGAAGAAAGAAGAAATTAAAAGTTAGTCCTGTTTACCAAAGCGGGTCTACAACTCCCAGGAAGAAAAGCAAGTAAGTATATAATTAATCCTCACAGTGTGTCTGTCCGTCAACAATCTGCTAACTGCACTTTGATGGGTTTTGAGCAATATAATCCACCAGGAAAGATTACTTTAGATTGTCGTAGGTCTATGTTGTAGGCCTATATGTAGCCCTAGCGGCCTAGCCTAACAACTCTTAACAAAAAGTTATCATATTTGACAAAGCCTCATCTGCTCGCCTTTGATCAAATTCGATTTCTGTCACGAATTTGGTATTTATATTTATATTTGTGATCAAAATTACGGCTACAATGAGCAATTATTGTCCTATTGCCAAACAATAAATAGCCTGATATTCATTTTCGCCAACCCAGCCATCGGGCAAGCTCATACAAGCCATATGGAGATACTGGTTTACTGTTGAGGAAAGCACAAGGAGAAGTTATATTAAGAGTCTACCGTATTTGCAGCGAACCTCATTGTTGTGGGTTAAGACGTAGGTGAAATAAAATAAGTAATTATACTCTTTATTTGACCAACTGCATATCCGCACTCTGGTGAACGATACATTGAAAAGTATCTGGTGAGAAGTTTTAACAGTATGAAATAAGAGAGTGAAATGGCAACGTAGGTCATGCATAGTTAATCAAATTGCTGCAAGTCCCCTCACCTTTTACAGAGATGGGACACCCTGTACGTGGTGTGTCCCCCACATTTCTTGCCCCTCTCATTGGGTGTCCCCCCACCACTCAGACGAGATCGCCGCCTCTAAACATACCGGATGTCATGTGTACCGCATCGTGGGTTACAAGGAAACGGACCACCTAAGAGTAAATTAGAAAGCTATTCCATCCTTCTTTGACGGATATTTGCTTATCTTTCATACATGTAGAACTTTAGCTGGTATTAGGTTTAAATACGGTAAAATTCTAATGAGGTCATGGTCGACTATGTGTAGGGCTATAGGTCTATTGTGTAAGTGTAAAACATAGACGCTTATCAGATGACATGAACACGTGATTTATTCGTTCAGACTTGAAATTTTTGTGTCTTTCATTGAGTCGCCGTCAATCAAAATCTTGCACATTACGTAAAAGCAACATAACTGAAAAACATGAAATCATAACAGGTGTGCCGCAGATGAACTTAGTGAATCGTAGAATCATCCGACAGAAACAGTCAAGTAGGCCTATATGATAGTAGGCCTATGAAAGACAGTGAAAAGGAACTCCTCCTCTGTCTGCACTTTGACGGTGCCAATCCCAAGCCTGGATAAAGAAGGAGGGCGACGCTAATGACCAACGTTATCATACAGTGTCGTTTAACAGCAACTAGCAGCATAGATAGTGAATAAGCCGACGTTGCGCTGGTCCCCTGCGCCAGAGCCATTCGCCGTTGTCGCCGCCAACCGCTAAGCCCTCAAGTCGCAGCGAGTCGCTAAGCTATCGACTGCTAACGTCTTCGTTCAGGCGGCCATTTGCTTTGTCGAGAACCGTGAGGAGGCTGTGCCCATTGTGGTGAACCGTGCTACCGGTGATACATTTCTCAGCTAACAGGCTTTCCTCTGCCAGCCTGCCTACATGGCACGGAGCCCATACAGGACCCACACCCCGAGTGGCATATGCACCCCATTTGAGTTAAATCAAACTCCCAGACTACGTCGTATAACGAATCGTCGTATTGCGTTTCCTATTGTATCCGCCAAACGTGACGTCATTGTGTCATTGCGTTCTCCTCTAATGGTAGTCCTCTGGGACGGCTACATCCTTGAGTATGTTATATTTTGGTGCCGCGAGGGTTCTTTGGTGACTGCAAGTGGTAGAAGCTGTCCTCTGTCGATCCTAAACTTTCGTCTGTGACGAGTAGACGATCAATCGGATTTTGCAAGTACCTTGGCAGGCTTACGATTACGTCTTGAAGTGACTGGCCCTTGGTACCTTTCGTCTGAGCCACTGACCATCCACCTGATCATCCATAACTATGCGGGAAAGTCAAGAGAGTCGATGACCCTTGCCATACTGATAACAGCTGGGCTGTATTCAGTCACATACGTCATGTTTTGTGATTCATTTCTCTAAGTGTCGGTTTATTGCACGCAGCTGTGCAACGCTTATGCCTTAAGTAAAACCTTTTGTATAGTTGATTGGTTTGTGCCTAGCACCGGGAAGTAGTATACCATCACTTATAACTGTAAGGCTGCTCTTCACTGGGGATGAGCATGGACAGCACTCGATTTCACCCACACGATCAATAATTATGTAGTTGAAAATCACTCCCTACTAAAATCACGCGCCCACGGCAGGGTTGGAGTAGTAGATCCCTTTCCACGAGATTACGCGGTGGCGCAAACAGCATTTGTTGCACATACCCCTTGAGTGGGCATTAAGACTAGACTCGCTAGAGTCTAGGACGTGTCTAGCAAGTGTCTTGATCGACATCGTTCGTGATGATCAGCCGCGATATGTAACTCCTGTGAACCACGAACTCTCGCCTTTAAGTATCAGTTCACTCACCGCGCCATGGGGTCCGTGATAGGCCTACTATGCAGTTACCAAGCACTCTGTTTGCTACAACCGGCGACGTCAACCTATTGGGAGACAGTAGGGTGAGCAATCTCCCACGGCTAACTGAAGTGGGGTAACTGCGTAGTAATTTACAGTTTGGAATGACATCAGGATCTCTTATATATATATATAATATATATATATTATATATATATATATATATATATATATATATATATATATATATGATTTCAAACAAAATCTATGCTAAGCGCATCAGGTCTATATTAGATTCGAATTCATACCAAGCATCGCATCTCCTTACAATTGAAGTCTTGAGACTCAAACCCGTACAGTATAATACACTGTGTGGTGATCGCGGTCATTGGCGGAAATCGTACAGCATCGTCAGGTAAAAATGTATGCATGAGAGATGGACGATATGTATATATACATGGTCTGTAGATACATTATAGAGAGCGATGTTGTTGACGTATGAATATGCGAGTTATATTATTTATTTATTTTATTCCGTAATTTGATATCGCCCTTCTTCCAACATTTTTTGCTCAGAAGTGCACACACGCCTCGACGGCGCAAATGCAGTTGTACTGCAGAGCAATTGTGCACTAAGGACTTGCTCAAGGTCCCTACACAGCGACTGACGCCTCGGTGTGTTTCTATCTATTTATTTGCATAAATAGATAGACGCATCTCAATCATCGTTGGTTTCATGAGACTTTTCATGGCAACCGTGCTTCCTTTTCCATATGGTAAAGAAAATGCCAACTATTCTGAATTATTATCCGGCTGGAAGCGTTTTCCCACCCGGGCAAATGCGGAGATTGCACGGTTGAGGATGTTTCCACATGGTTAGGTTGACGTATGGCTGCAATTAGTGAATCGAAGATAAACGACGATTCGCATCAACGACAGCATCTGTGAGCTGTAACACCAACCTCGAGGAATTATCTTCAAAGTCTCAATGGCTGCCACATCATTTTGAGGCGAACGAATACGGGCCGTACTATATTGAATCACTTAGATCGGATAACATTGGTACCGGAACTGCCACTCACATGCATAGAAACCGGGATAGCCAACGTATACATCGACCCTGACCAGTGTGGTGTATATTTACGCTGCTATGATTTGCTTGCATCATATACCTTGCACTAGACTGATTTGATCTCTCTCATTCAGGCTTGAATTGATCCCTCTAAGGGGGTCAGTCACGCGAATCCTTCTGCTCCACTTCATTCTGTC